>CAJHNH020000677.1:7500-237500 GCA_905116865.2 Candidula unifasciata
AGGAAGTTGGATGGGAAAGATGCTACAACTCTGGCTTGTCTCCCTTGACATGGCATCTGTTGCCAGCGACCAGCTGGAGAATTTCACATATTCGTGGATACTTTAACCCGGCGGCAAGGGCGATAAATCGGTGCACTTAGGTCCTGGTGTAAGGGAGATAAACTGCACGACATGTGTCAAGATGTCAAAAGGTTAAATGAATAATTTAATACAGAATCTGGTCTAGTTACAGCCATTGAGAAAAGTGTCGCAGGTAATCATTTAAACTGTAGCTAACTTATCTGTCTGTCTGTCTGTCTGTCTGTCTGTCTGTCTGTCTGTCTGTCTGTCTGTCTGTCTGTCTGTCTGTCTGTCTGTCTGTCTGTCTGTCTGTCTGTCTGTCTGTCTGTCTGTCTGTCTGTCTGTCTGTCTGTCTGTCTGTCTGTCTGTCTGTCTGTCTGTCTGTCTGTCTGTCTGTCTGTCTGTCTGTCTGTCTGTCTGTCTGTCTGTCTGTCTGTCTGTCTGTCCTATCATCCGTCTGTCTGTCTGTCTGTCTGTCTGTCTGTCTGTCTGTCTGTCTGTCTGTCTGTCTGTCTGTCTGTCTGTCTGTCTGTCTGTCTGTCTGTCTGTCTGTCTGTCTGTCTGTCTGTCTGTCTGTCTGTTCTATCATCCGTCCGTCTGTCTGCTGGCTGTCTGTCTGTCTGTCTGTCTGTCTGTCTGTCTGTCTGTCTGTCTGTCTGTCTGTCTGTCTGTCTGTCTGTCTGTCTGTCTGTCTGTCTGTCTGTCTGTCTGTCTGTCTGTCTGTTAGTCCGTCCGTCCACCTATTCGTCCTAGGTTTTCTTTTCGCTAGTTCTCTCCACGTTATCCTCTCCCCGCCCCTGTCTCTCGGTCCTCTCTTCTACATGCCAGCAACTAGTAATTTTAACAGATTATAAACTTTATTGTTGCCTCCCAGCACTGTCCCCATTGCCCGCTATTTGCATCTTTAACGGGTCCAAAGTTTCGTCAGACAGTTCTCAATCGTTGATAAAGCGTCTTCTTTTAAAAAAAAATGTTTTTTATTGTTTATTCAACGGATCAATATCACGACACATGTGTATAACCCATAAGTGATCCGTTCTACTTCTAATTCAAGTCTGAGTCTAAAGAATCTCAGCGCAGTACACGAACTCCGTTGCAGCTTTGGAGTATATAATATAGTCTTGAACGTGTCCTGTTGGCTCGCCATAAACGATAGTAAGTTTCTCCTATAGCGGCTACATGATTTTGGTACAATATTGCTGGACAGCTAGTGAAAGAGATTTAATGTAGATTATTGTAGTGCTTCGTCTTTCAGAATCAATGCTTGTTGACGACTATAGCTGTACTCCGGGTTTCAGAGCAATGTACGGCAATATTCTACAATCTTCTTCTTCTTCTTCTTCTTCTTCTTCTTCTCCTCCTCCTCCTCCTCCTCCTCCTCCTCCTCCTCCTCCTCCTCCTCCTCCTCCTCCCTCCTCCTCTTCTTCTTCTTCTTCTTCTTCTTCTTCTTCTTCTTCTTCTTCTTCTTCTTCTTCTTCTTTCTTCTTCTTCTTCTTCTTCTTTCTTCTTCTTCTTCTTCTTCTTTCTTCTTCTTCTTCTTCTTTCTTCTTCTTCTTTCTTCTTCTTCTTCTTTCTTCTTCTTCTTTCTTCTTCTTCTTTCTTCTTCTTCTTTCTTCTTCTTCTTTCTTCTTCTTCTTTCTTCTTCTTCTTTCTTCTTCTTCTTCTTCTTCTTCTTCTTCTTCTTCTTCTTCTTTCTTCTTCTTCTTCTTCTTTCTTTCTTCTTCTTCTTCTTCTTCTTCTTCTTCTTCTTCTTCTTCTTCTTCTTCTTCTTCTTCTTCTTCTTCTTCTTCTTCTTCTTCTTCTTCTTCTTCTTCTTCTTCTTCTTCTTCTTCTTCTTCTTCTTCTTCTTCTTCTGCTTCTGCTTCTTCTTCTTCTTCTCCTCCTCCTCCTCCTCCTCCTCCTCCTTGATGGCTTTCACAATGTCTACTCGTCTGTAATATTATTGCATTTCACTCGGAGTTTAGTGGTAGGACACCAAACGTTGTTGGGAAAATTACAGTAAAATATCTGCCCCCCCCCCCCTCTTTTTTTTGCCTATCTTCTGTTCTCACAAATCTGGCGTAGTTGTATGCCTACTGTTGATCCTTACCTCCCAGGCAGACGCACTCCGTCTTTGAAAGAAGACTTCCGGTCAAGATGGACGTCAGACGCGTTCACTTTTGTGAGCCGTGGCAAATTTGTGTGTGTTTCTGCCAGACCGTGGCGTGTGCATTTTTGCTCCATTTGTAGACCGAAAGGATATAGTTTCTTCGCCCAGCTTCTGAGTTGAGTGCATGGCGTGACACTGTGAGGTGCGGATTTCATTGGAATGCTTTTCAACTCTGACCATCGTGGTGGTCTGAATTGTAGATTCAGAAAAGGGAGCGATCCCTGTTGTCGCAAAACTGGTGGTGCCATTATGTGATTAAAATTGATCGCATGTGCATCTGCTGATCTGTTGGTGACTTCAGCTACCATCCACCATGAACTGCATTTGTAATGTCGGACTGTTTGTGTTAGCACTTCGGATAGCTACCATATACTTTTAATGCGTGTGTATGCTAGTGCGTATGCTGAGACAGCAGTCTGTCAATCTTTCACTAGGGACTGTGAAAAGCATTCTGTGTGTTTTTAGTTGGCACAGGAGCGGAGCAACTATGGGGTGACCCGTTTGCTATGAAGCTGTAAATAGGATTACCAGACTACTAGATTACCAGATCTTTGAAGGAAGCCCCCAGTTAGTTGACTCCTACGACATGCTAGTTGGGGAGGCAATGGGTCTGTTCTTGTTGTTACCACAATGAGGTGAAGTTTATTTATTAAATTCAATGCAGCAAACTTAAACTTCTCAACGAATGCAACCTCAACTGCTGCTGCTCAACGGTGACCGCCCCCCACCCCCCCCCCACACACACAAATGACATATACATGGCTGGAGCATTGTTTCTGATAGACGAAGCACTACAGTAATCTCCATTAAATCTATCTCACTAGCTGTCCAGCAATATAGTTCCAGAATCATGTAGCTGCTATACGAGAAACGCAATATTTTTTATAGCGAATCACTAGGATATGTTCACGACTACCTGGGGTCCGCCGATCACCGATTAAAGAACATCGATAGGCAGTTGTTGTTATCAAGTTTTATACATTGCCATGTTAATGCTACGAAATAGAACATTTGGTTTTAACAGATATCGCAGGGCAGAGTATATACGCTTGTTTCCATACTGTATTATAAATTGACCGGTGAAAGGTCATTGCAGTTCTAACATTACTGCAAGCAGGTCACCCCCCCCCCCCCTCACATAGCAGCTCCGTTCATCGATTTTCACCTTTCATATTGCGCTATAAGGATGCATGAGGCTCACAGTGGTAGATTTTTCGGCTATCCTCCGAATAACGGTCCCAAATTATCGAGGCAGAAAATATTCCCTAACAGGGCCTCAGTCACGTGTCCATTGCGAACTTCCGGGGACTATGCCGCCACCGCCGAGAGTATCCCAGACGCCGCTCACGCGGCGTGGATTGGGGCTAGATTAGATGGCTGGGACTCACTAGCAAATAAAATGAAGGAAGCTGCAGGAAATGAGGTAGCTGCTGCTCGTGAGTCCCAGCCATCTAGTTTAGTCCCAATCCACGCCGCGTTAGCGTGGGGGATATTCTCGGCGGGGGCGGAAGTCGCCGGAAGTGCGCAATTAAAGTCACCGGAAGTGCGCAATTGACACGTGACTGAGGCCCTGTTAGGGTATATTTTCTGCCTCGATAATTTGGGACTGTTATTCGGAAGAAAGCCGACTTTTCTAAACGCCGACTAGTCCTGCTAGCCACACCCGCCATCGCCACGGGCTGTGAGTCCCATGCCTCTTTATAGCGCAATATAATACTATCGTCTGGAGAGTCTTGCTAGTCACACTCGCCATCGCCATGGGCTTTGAGTCCCATGCCTCTTTATAGCGCAATATAATACTATCGTCTGGAAAGACGGAAAGGTGCCAATTATGATGACAGCCCATGGCGATGGCGAGTGTGACTAGCAAGACCCGCCAGCGGTAAGAACAGTCTTCCTCAATTATAACATGTCATTTCAGGACGGTTGTTGTCAACATTTGCTCCGTTCAGGCGACAACGAGAACCCCACAGAATGTCCATCACTGTCCCTTGTGGAGACAGACATGGACACAGACTGCAGTCCCAGCAAAGCCGGTAGCTGAGACAGGCATTAAATGCGTAACGCAGCCATCAGAAGTGCCATCACAAACATTCCGCCTCAAAAAATACAATTCGTCGTAGATGAAAGTAAACGGAGGGGGAACCTTTGAGGCCCTTAAATATTATGAATTAATCAAGTAACAGAAAGTGTGTTGATCGGCACTCGTAGAAAGAAGTATAACAGAACGAATGTGCGTGTTATATTTCTTGTGTTAAGTGTGTTGGAGCAGCTGCACTTTGTACCCAAGTACCTAAATGTTTCATTTTTTTTAATGTGCAGTCTATCTTTTTATATGTAAGTAGAGTAAAAGACACTTTTGACGCCAGTGGTCAATCTGACGTATGATGCTAGGCTTATATTGGTATTGATTCATCGGCACGGTACTTTATTTTTAATTCCCTCCACACTAAAGGACAGCCTGAAGTTCCCGGAAAAGTCAAATATTCTGTGATTGTGGAGCAGAAAGACAGATCCCTGAGCACATACTGCAGTACTGTCCTTACCTCTTCCAGCAAAGACTGTGGATCAGGCCCAGGATATCCACATTGCGAGAGAAGCTATGGGGGACCGGTGGCGAACTTAAACGATCAATCCTATTTGTGACCCAGACGGGATTCAGTGTTTAGCATGTCTGATGTCGAACGCAGAAGAAGAAGAAAAAATATTCTAGAGGTGTTATGTGTTGGGGTTAGGGTTAGAATTAGGTTTAGAGTTAGGGTTCGAATTAGGGTTAGAATTAAGATTAGAATTAGGGTTAGAGTTAGGGTTTGAATTAGGCTTACAGTTAGGATTAGAATTAGGGTTAGAGTTAGGTTTAGAATTAAGGTTAGAGTTAGGGTTAGAATTAAGGATAGAGTTATGGTTAGGGTAAGTGCTTAGAGTTATGGTTAGAATTAGAATTAGGGTTAGAGTTAGGGCTAGTCAGTGTGTCTGATGCGGTCGGGGCTGGCAAAGATACTTACCATAAATTAGGGCTGTTCTGAATAGTGATTTTCACTATCGACCGAATACGAATAGGGGATCAACTATTCGGCCGAATACGAATACGAATAGTGTATAGTGTATAAAATATATATATTAAAAAAAAAACACACACACATTCATAATGTCAAATATACGCTGAACTTTTGCTTCCCATAAAGTAGCACAGAATAATCATCTTTTTCTTTAGCATTCTGTGGTTTACTGCTGCAGATATCACTCGTCTCCATTCACCTCTCTGGCTGGCCTTCTCTTCACAATTTGTGACACCAGTTGTTTGCAGGTTTGGCTGGACATTATCTCTCGAACTTTTTTTGTTTGTTTGCCTCATGGTATATGACCATTCCCTTGTGAGTCCAAGTTTTACTTCTCTGTCATCTGACATTCTTTTAATATGCCCGAACCATTTTAGTCTGTTAGCTCTCATGATGCCAGTGATCAATGGTGATTTAAACATATAATGTGTCACGTTGTTGCTTCTCACTCTCCAGTCCCCGCTGTTAGCATCTTTGATGGGTCCAAAAATTTGTCGTAAGACTGTTTTCGAAAACCTGTAATAAGGCCTCATCTCTTTTATTTCTGCTTCAAGTTTCACAGATATAAAAAACGACTGGTCTTATCAACGTTTTATATATTGTGATCTTGGTGTTGCGACACAGACACTTTGACTTTAGCAGATGTTGAAGGGCATAATATACCTTTTTTTCTAAATTGTATTCTAGATTGTATTTCCATTCTCAGCCTGTTGGAATAGTTGAAGTTTGCACTTAAGTACTTATATGTTTCCGTTCGTTTGATTTTCATATTATCAACTTGAAAGTGGCCGGAGTTTATATTCTTTCCATGTCTAGTTAATATTCGTACAGAATAGTAAACATTTAAAAACCTTTTATATTTTCCATCCTTCAGTCAATCTGTGGTAACTAATAACTAGGAATGAAAGAATCCTAAGTATTAAAACAAGTAACTAAACTTGGAAATTGTAAATGACAGCTTAGTTAATGCATGAAAGCTGCATTAGCTTTCAACAAAACCAATCGTTTCATGTTGTCAGTATTAAGGCCGTGTATGCAGATGGGGGTGTAAGATAACTACTATTCGTATTCGGCCCGACCGCAACTATTCGGCCGAATACCGAATAGTCAATAGGTCTACTATTCGGCCCCGAAGCGAATACGAAGCTAATATTCGGTACAGCCTTACCATAAACCCATAACATACTTAGAATTTTCGACTTTCTCGGGAACTCGGAATGGAACCCGGGATTTCCTTTTTTGGGGTGAATTAAAAATGAAGTACCGTCGTCACTAGGACGTGGTCAACACCACACCGACCGCCCGTTACTTTCCAGGATATTGCCTGGTGCTTAGTTAAGGCAGGATAGTCTCTGGAGCCAAAGTCAGCTGTGAGAGCACATCATCCAACTTAGTGCAGACTCTAATCCAAAACCTTTGACCCGACAGCGAGCGTACAACCGCAGCATGCTTGCGGCTTCCTGTCTGTATTTCATCATCATCATCATCATCATGTAGCAGGTCCTTTGCAAAACATCGCTCCAGTCACGGTCTGCCTGAAAGAAACTCGGTCTCTCGCCAACTCTCCCGCCTCATACATTTTCAGAGCCAAGTTGTCACTTATTTCCTTAGCACTTGTTGGTGTTGGTCAGGTCCTGCCCCTGATTCCTGGTACCATGCCTTTTGCTACTACTCTTTCTAATCTGTCATGGCGCTTGATAGGACCAACAAATATTTCAGTTTACTGGCCTTGATATTCAGATCTTTTCGGGTGTCAGAATTTCTTTTCTGCTTATAATATTCTGAGTATATGTTTACAGCATTTCAGCTCAAAAGCCCATACTTTTCCCCCGTAATGACTGAGAGATTGTCCACAACCCACATTTGTATGTTGCTACAGTCCACAACCCACATCTGTATGTTGCTACAGTCCATAACCCACATCTGTATGTTGCTACAGTCCACAACCCACATCTGTATGTTGCTACAGTCCACAACCCACATCTGTATGTTGCTACAGTCCACAACCCACATTTGTATGTTGCTACAGTCAACAACCCACATCTGTATTTTGCTACAGTCCACAACTCACATCTGTATGCTGCTACAGTCCACAACCCACATTTGTATGTTGCTACAGTCCATAACCCACATCTGTATGTTGCTACAGTCCATAACCCACATCTGTATGTTGCTACAGTCCTCAACTCACATCTGTATGCTGCTACAGTCCACAACCCACATTTGTATGTTGCTACAGTCCATAACCCACATCTGTATGTTGCTACAGTCCACAACCCACATCTGTATGTTGCTACAGTCCATAACCCACATCTGTATGTTGCTACAGTCCACAACCCACATCTGTATGTTGCTACAGTCCACAGCCCACATCTGTATGTTGCTACAGTCCACAACCAACATCTGTATGTTGCTACAGTCCACAACCCACATCTGTATGTTGCTACAGTCCACAACCCACATCTGTATGTTGCTACAGTCCACAACCCACATCTGTATGTTGCTACAGTCCACAACCCACATCTGTATGTTGCTACAGTCCACAACCCACATCTGTATGTTGCTACAGTCCACAACGCACATCTGTATGTTGCTACAGTCCACAACCCACATCTGTATGTTGCTGCAGTCCACAACCTACATCTGTATGTTGCTACAGGGAAGATGTCGGCTCCCTAAACGTCAACCATCATTTCCTTGTTGGTGCTAAACCCATACACCCTGAATGATTTTGTATGTGGCTGGCTGTTTATCCTGTCCCTGATTTGTTATGACTATCGTCGCTGTCTGATCTTGATTGATCACTAGTCCTTCAAGCTGTTGATGAGGACTTTATGTGTGTTAGTGCTTTCACTATTTATAGCTGATTTTTTTCTTCTACTACGTTAATCGCTGGGGTAATGGTAAAGAATTTAGTAAAGTATTGAAACAGTAAAATCCTTTAACTACAAGTCAAAATTAAAGGACCCTTTTCCACGCCTTTCAAGAGTATCTATTATATTAATAAAAATGTTAATTTTCCGATGTTGAATCCTAAAAACTCGGAAACTACTGATCCGATTGCTTTCAAATTTTCACACGTTTTTTTGTTTTGTTTTTGTAGGGGGGGGGGGGGGGGGGTGTCCACAAAATCGCACAAACTACGAACGACGTAGCTCCAGCAACGGTCAAATCATTATTTGTTTCGTTGCCGGCCCGGATTTGTTTTTAGTCAGTCAGCCACTTTGACTGTGTAACACCGAACTTCACATTCTTATTATATACTTTCATTTCTACTAAATGCCAAAGTATTTGATACCGTAGTTGTACGAATTTCGCTTTTTACTCGGGTGATAGGGGTTCGATATACCGCTGGTGATGTAATTTTTGTTTTAGGCCCCTAATTGGGTGGCTGCCACGTTTTGTTGTGGTTTATAGCTAGGCTGCAATATCTACGCTTTTCCCCCCGTTCGATTTTGTGGTTTTACAGCTAGCCTGCTATAGCGACGACATGATGCTCAGTGTTCGCCCTTGACAGGGCGGTTGGCACGCTGTGTTGTGGTTTACAGCTAGGCTGCGATATGTGACCTAAAGTCTTCAGTCTTCGGTAGCAAAGTTTTAAGTATTCCGCCCTTCACGTGGATGATCGGTGTTCGATTCCCCGCTGAGTGCTAATTTTTCGTTGTCCCCTAAAGGGACGATTGGCACGTTGCGTTGTGGTTTACAGCTAAGTTGCGACATCTGCGCCTTACGCCCAGCGCCAACTCCTCTGGCTAGAACGACCTGTACAGACAGTAGTGACCGTTTTGTGTTGTTGTTGTTGTGACGGTGGTGGTGGTAGTGGTAGCAATAGTACTGGTACTTGATGGGTTATGTGGTAGCTGTTACACTGGTCACATTTACTTCTCAGTACAGATTAATGCTACCCATTTTTGTCTGGGTGGACACGGATGCCCAGCTCAATTTAACAACAATATTTCGTCAGGCGATGCCTTTTCCATGCTTCGTAGAGGATTATTTTACATTTCTCATTTCTTAACTATTTCTATTTTAACAATGTCACCACATATTAGTTTCACTCATTTGGAGACGGAGATATAATTGGGCAGATGCTTGAGTCCTTGGTAGCGTAGTTGTATATGTTGCGTGTTACGCGGGTGACTGGCGATCAATGCCCCGCTGGGTGATTAATTTTTTGCCCTTAACTAAGCGGCTGGCACGTTGTGTTGTGGCTTATAGCTAGGCTGCGATATCTACGTCTTTTTTGCCGCTTGGTTTGGGGGTTTACAGCTAGTGATGTTGGTCATGTCACGTGTAATCTTCTTTTCGCCCTTGAAAGGGCGGTTGGCACGTTTTTTGTGTGGTTTACAGCTAGGCTGTGATATCGTACCTAAACTCTACAGTCTTAGGTAGTTAAGTTGTACGTATTCCACCCTTCACGTGGTTTACCGGTGTTCGATTCTCCGATAGGTGCTAATTTTTCTTTTTCCCTCAAGAGGGTTGTTGGCATGTTGTGTTGTGGTTTACAGATAGGCTGCGATATCTGCACCTTTCACCCAAAGACATCCGATTTCAGTAAAGTCCTCCCCGCGACGCTTCGATCATAAACTATTCGTTGATGACTGAAGCTGTTAACTAAGACTGCTTACAGTCAAGTTTAATTTGGGTGGTTTACTGTGGTAGCTGTTACACTGGCCACATTTACTTCTCATTACACATTAATGCTATTCATCTGTCTCTGGGTGGACACGGATGCAAAGCTCAATTTAGTTACAATATTGCGTCAGATGATGACTTTTCCATCCTTATGATTAGTGGGAAGGGGGGGGGGGTGATGGCAGACACTGTTAACTGAGAGAGCTTAAAACATTATTTTAAATTTATAATTTCTTAACTATTTATATTTTAATAATTTCGCCAAGTGATGATTTTTAATTCCTTCGAAGAGGGACATATTATTGGAGGGGGGGGGGGGGAGGGGTTATGCCAGACACTGTTAACTGAGAGAGCTTAAAACATAATTTTAAATTTATAATTTCTTTACTATTTCTATTTTAATAATTTCGCCAAGTGATGATTTTTTTATTCCTTCGAAGAGGGACATATTATTGGAAAGGGGGGGGGGGGGGGGGGTTATGCCAGACACTGTTAGCTGAGAGAGCTTAAAACATTATTTTCAAGTTCTCATGTCTTAACTATTTCTATTTTAATACTTTCGCCAGGGATCATTTATCAGTCCTTCGGAGAGGGAGACATGACTGGGTGGAGGGAAGAGGGAAGGGGCATGAGGGTTATGACAGACACTGTTAGCTGAGAGCTACTTTCTTTCTTTTCCATTTCACCATTCGGGGCCACAGCAACGCGTGGCAGGGCACAGCTAGTTGGGTATATAAGGCTAGACCTATATTTTATAGACCAAACGGCACTTGGTGGGTGATGTGGTCAGCATCACGCTGGCCGTCTTTACTTCCCAAGACTGCACCTGGTACCCACTCAGGGCTTGGTCGACCTGGAAGTCAATGTCATTTTTTGAAACATTCCGGCCCCCGTCACGAACCAAACCCCCGACCTTCCGATCCGCAGCCGAGCGTCTAGCCGCGAGACAACGACGTTTTCTTAAATCTTTTAACGTCAGTGATAATTAATATATCTTTCTCTTTCCTTCCAGGCCAGCCAATCGGTGCTAAACTGCCAAGAGGACAATTTATCGAGATATCACTTTTAAGTAACCTGAATGCAACAGCACCAGACAATCATTTTATTTGTTACAACCTGTTTATTATGAAGGATATTTGTTCACTTCACATTTAGTGGAAAATTAGCCGGAAGATAATATCTTTTTTCATATAACGCTTAGGAAGTATAAATCTGCTGAATACCTTTCACGAATAACAACAGTTCAGTTGGTAATTCAGTTTGTGTACAGAAACCGTCAGTGGATCCCCAGCTCAATCATTGTTGTGTTGACCGTTTTCATGAGATCTGCTTCCTTGAAACTATGTGATTTAAGGTGTAGATTCTAATGTTGCAGTTACCCGTTTTATTAAGTGGTCTATTTTGGACGGAAAGTTAGCAATTGATGGAAAATATACAGTTTTATAAAAATTAAAACAATTTCATTCAAAAAAAGAAGGCAAAATGACGAGAACGTTTATAAACATTCTGGTAAAAATATGTGTAGCTTATAATTATTGTTATACATAGCTTTTGATAGAACTAATCTAACGTGACTGTAAGGAAATAAGTTTTGAACTAAGTTTTGCTGTAATCGGCTTACGGCAAGCTGAATTTTGGTGAGATATTTCCTTTGTGGTCAGTTTTGGGATTATCTGTTTATGATGACGTCAGTTGCTGTTGGTAAGACCAAGAGTGCAGACAGCAAGATTTGTGTTCTAGGGAACCCTGGAGTAGGCAAATCTGGTAGGTGTTTGTTTGTTCGTTTGTGAAAGTGTATTTCTGAAAATTTGTTTATTGCTTTTTTACTTACTGTTTTCTCTTAAGGTGTCTTCTGGGTCCCCAACAAGCATGTCGTAAAAGGCAACTGATTATGGGTTTGTTGAAATCAGATGTGTTTGTCCAAGCAAAGCACATCTATCGCAGCCTAGTTGTAAACGACTGTATAACGTGCAACCTGCCTTTTAGGGGCCAACGCAGAAGAAACAGAAGAAGAAGAAGAAGAAGAAGATGAAGAAGTCAGAAGAAGAAGAAGAAGAAGAAGAAGAAGAAGAAGAAGAAGAAGAAGAAGAAGAAGAAGAAGAAGAAGAAGAAGAAGAAGAAGAAGAAGAAGAAGAAGAAGAAGAAGAAGAAGAAGAAGAAGAAGAAGAAGAAGAAGAAGAAGAAGAGAAGAAGAAGAAGAAGAAGAAGAAGAAGAAGAAGAAAAGAAGAAAAGAAGAAGAAGAAGAAGAAGAAGAAGAAGAAGAAGAAGAAGAAGAAGAAGAAGAAGAAGAAGAAGAAGAAGAAGAAGAAGAAGAAGAAGAAGAAGAAGAAGAAGAAGAAGAAGAAGAAGAAGAAGAAGAAGAAGAAGAAGAAGAAGAAGAAGAAGAAGAAGAAGAAGAAGAAGAAAAAGAAGACAGAAGAAGAAGACAGAAGAAGAATAAGACAAAAGAAGAAAAATAAGAAGAAGAAAAAGAAGAAGACGAAGAGGAACGAACAAACTTTATTTTGAAAGGGTTACAGATTAGGCACGCAGGCTAGTCTGACATTCAGCCCTTCTAAGCACTCATCTTTCAGAGCACCAATGCCTGTTTACAATAATGTATGTAATGTTTATAATTAAAAATGTATACAATATAGAATAATGCATAGACACATCATGTATATACAATCATACACACACACACGTACACAAACTCTTACATTGTCATACATACACACTCATATACAGACATACGTTATACATACATAGATGCACTCTCATACATATACGCACACATGCATACATACATACACCCACATGCATACATGCATACATACATAGGCTACACCTACATGCATACATAATACAAACATACATCCATACATACACCAACATACATACGTACACAAACACACACATACACACACATACATAGACATACATGCACTCACACACATACACAAACATACAATCACATATACAACACCCACATACACACACATACGCTGACAATCACACATATACACTCACATACAATCACACACATACATACACCCACATACATGCATACATACTCACACATACATGCATACATCCATGCATACACTCACATACTTACACACATACATACTTGTATACATACGCACACATACATACACACACATGTGTGCATACACACATATACAATCACATATACAGACACCCACAGGAAAAAAGAAAAAAGAAGAAGACTAAGAAGAATAAAAAAAAGATATAAAGCCGAACGAAAAGAATATTAGCAGGCTACACACCAAAAAAAATTACAAACAAAACGTGAACGTTGCGGCTATGGAGCCTTGATCAGCACATACAAATTAAACAATACTACATAGATACACGAAATCATTTAGCTGGTATCTCGATGCGGCTGGGTCGGTGTTTACTCAGCAGAATGACCACACGTGTCGGCTGGGGGAATACGATGTGTGCCGGCTGGACACGGTAGTGAAAAAGGCAAACGGGCGGCTAGGAGAGAAAGCTAGCGATAATGTACAAAAAGGAATTGAAAAAGGTGAATAATAAAAATTGTGAATAATAAAGTGAAAGAATAGCGGATATCAAGCCAAAGCAGTGTCAGCCATCACATTGATATTTGAACACACAGTTACCAATTATTGATTGTTTCTTTTATTTATAGAATTTGTGTGTGTGGGATACTTTGGTGCGTGGTTTTTCTGAAAGTTATTAATAGTGCTTAAGATGTTTGTCGGGGGGGGGGGTGGGGGGGGGTGCTTTTCTTCTTCTTCTTCAAGTCCATGCCGTGTGGCGTTGGTAGTCATGTCTATCCCCAACCTTCTGTCTCGTGTACTTTTAATCAACTCTGACGCAGAAAATTTTTCATGAAATGATGTCAAACTGTCCAGCATCTGTTATCTTGGTCTCCCTCTGCCTCTTTTCCCCTCCAACTTTCCTACTATCAACGATGTATTTCAGTTTTCTCCTTCTCATCACATGACCAAAGAATGTAGATTGTCTCTTTCTGATGTGGGCAATCAGTTCTCTTCGTTGGTCAATTTCTTTCAAGACGTCTTCGTTGCTCTTTTAATCTGTCCAGGATATTCTCATCATTTGCCTATAAAACCACATCTCTGCAGCTTCTAAATAAGTTTTCACTAATTAACTAACTGTCCATGATTCACATCCGTATATCAGTATAGGATTGATATAGCTGCTCGTCTCAGTTGACAAAGTAAGATTGCATAAAATATTCTTCGTTTTGTGAAAGTCTGCCTTTGCTTGAGCTACACCAATTTTGTCAAGTTAAACGTCACATCTCCCAGACAGCTGATTCTGTCCACAACGCCGCTGTCTTCACGGAACACCTAAAAGTCACTTTGTCTAGCCAGTTCTCCAGCCCTATGTGCTTTCATAGTCAAGGCACCTTCATTCAGTGTCCTGTATCCTCTTCCTGTGCCTCGGTTTCAAAAAACTAAAACCTCACAACAGCCAATCAATGCTGGTTTACAGCGCCCTGAAGACTTTCCATTCAAGGCAACATTTCAATTACCTGGCAAGTCAGTACTGCCGGCATGATGTTGATTGGTCTATAAAATATGGATCTGACCTTCAACCCCACCAGGACATCACACCGAGAGAAAAACACCTAGTGACACAAAGTGCCATTATTCGGATGAGGATCACCCGGAGACAGGTACCAGAAACTTCACTAAACCCATAGGTTGGGTTATATTAGGGCCCCCGGCGACAGCCAGGGTGGGGCTTTAAAACAACTAAAAATTGTGCCTGATATGGGGACACAGTATTGAACTAAAATGTAGGGCTAACACCATATGCCTAGTAGGCATGAAGGCGTGGGAAGAGGTTTAGATTAGGTCCTACACCCATTGGAATTTCGCCAGGGCTACAATGTTCCTGCGCGGTGCTACGACTGTCTATATATATAATCGTAAAGAGGAGACAGGCACTTGTGTTGAAGAAAAAAAAAACGCAAATCCAAAAGAAAACCAAAGCAAGCGAAATATGAACAAAGCAATCTATTTGGAAAAGGGTTGGAGACCTTTATTTAGAACGTTCTAGATTGTAGATATTTCCACACAAACGTTTGCAGTCTGTAGCTGAAGTCTCTTTCTTTCCAGAATTCCAGACAAATTGATACCTACCGTCAGTCGTGTTTGTTTATATCTTTCTTCCACTGAATTGTTTGCCATCCTTTCCGCAACATACGAGTCGGTTGGTACCTCCAGATCAACACATTCTTCTCACTTTGCGTCTGTTTGGAGTTACTTGGCAAATATGTCCGGGAAATGCGAGAGACGGTGTTTTGTGTTTTTAGAAGATTCCTACGTGTGGGCCTGTCTCGGAGCATTCACCTAGCGTTTCGTGGACACTTTTGACTTGTGGGTGACGAAACAAGACACAACAATTTCTGGCATGGCATGTTGTTCGTTTTTCAAATTTGCAGCTTTACGGTAGTTCGGAGTGGGGGAGGGGTGGGGGTGGAGGAGGGGATGGGGGTCTAAGGAAAAGAAATCAAAGTTTTCAAAATCAGTATTTCAGCTAGGAACCTTCGATTTGCTGAATAGTATTCAACTGCTGAGAGATGTCTTGACAAATAACTGTATCGACTGCAGTAAGACAAAGAAGGTGGAGGTAAATTAGGCACAGTCTGAGACGAAGCGAGCAAAGTATTGTATGTATGTAAGTTGTACCCCACCAGGACATCACACAAACGATAAACACCCTGTGACACAAAGTGCCATCACGCGGATGAGGATCATTCATGGAGAGGTCCCAGAAACACCGTTCAGCCGTTAGGCCACATTTATGGCCCGGGTATAATTAGGGCCCCCGCCAAAAGCCAGGATGGGGCTTCAAATAACGAAAAATTACTAAAATAGGAAACAAGAGGTCTGAGCAAAAGCCTAATCCAAGGAACGCAATTACCAGAAGCTAAAAACCCTGGACTAAACTGAGAGAGTTGCATGCAGTAGAGCGGAGTGGGGGAATCGAATGAGAGCCCTGTGTGACGTCTAACAGCACACTAAAAATGATGATGATGATTCAACTGACCGCACCCCTGTGCACCTGACGGAATACAATGTCAGAGAATAAGGATTTTGTGGCTTCTTTGTTTTAAAAAAAAAATCAAAGGGCCCAAGTGTATTTGGCAAATAGCTATCAACCTGTATTTGATGACAACATTAGTCCTCAAATGCCGATGGTCTATAAATTATAGGTCTAGCCCTATATGCCAATATGTCTAAAGACGTGGAAAAGGGTCCTTTATTTTTACTATATTTTATGGACCAATCGACACTGAGCGTGTGTTGTCGTCAACATCACGCCGGTCTCCTTTACTTCCCAAGACTGCTGCCCATTTTAGGCTTTCTTCGTTGAAGCCGAAGCCATTTTACTGTTCATTGAGCAGTACGGGTGAACTCAACAAACTGGATTTCTTGAAGTCTTGTTGGGAGCCAGATGGCTGCTGCTCTTTCCTGTCCACTCGATGGTCATTATCAACTACCTTGCCAGCTGGCACAGGCGATGATGCCTCTTCACTACTTGCGATCCACAACAGCAAGAATAAATTTCTGTGTTGACATGCGAAGCATCGACTTCATAGAGACATGTGCCGACATCTTTGCATGCCATGATGCAAGTCTGCTAATATTCTTTTCGCAAAGTCTGCCTCTGTTTCCATATCTCCTTGGATGCCGATGTTTATATTATTCTCTGCCGGTTCAGATTAAAAAAAAAAAAAAAACAAGAACAGGAAAGGAGAGGATGAAGATAAAATGCAATGAATTCACGGGGAGTGAGAAATTCTAAAGGAAATGTTTGGGCAACCACTGGTGTCAACAGTTGGTGTGGGTAGCTTTGCCAGTCCCGAAGTAACGTCTGGTGTGTGAGATACACTGTACCTTGAGCTTTGCCAGTCCCGAGTAACGTCTGGTGTGTGAGATACACTGTTCCTTGAGCTTTGGCAGTCCCGAGTAACGTCTGGTGTGTGAGATACACTGTTCCTTGAGCTTTGGCAGTCCCGAGTAACGTCTGGTGTGTGAGATACACTGTTCCTTGAGCTTTGCCAGTCCCGAGTAACGTCTGGTGTGTGAGAAACACTGTTCCTTGAGCTTTGGCAGTCCCGAGTAACGTCTGGTGTGTGAGATACACTGTTCCTTGAGCTTTGCCAGTCCCGAGTAACGTCTGGTGTGGGAGATACACTGTTCCTTGAGCTTTGCCAGTCCCAAGTAACGTCTGGTGTGTGAGATACACTGTTCCCTGAGCTTTGGCAGTTCCGAGTAACGTCTGGTGTGTGAGAAACACTGTAAACAATAATGATTTCCCATCGTGGTTATGTCTTCACAATGACATCTCATTTGAAGCCTTCTGTTGCTGAACGAGTTCAGAAGACAAGTCTTCTACAATTAGAACATGGAATGTCCGAACAGTTGCTGCCATCACACATCACACACACGGTTTGCTTCTTCTCATCAGCTCAGCTTTCACCCTGTTTGATAGTCAAGTAAAGATCCCTTTTCCCACCCTTAGGCATATCGGCATGTGGGAAGAGCACCCATAATTTTACAGACCAGTCGCCACTAGGTAGTAATGTGATCAGCATTACGACGGCCGTTTTTACTTCCCCAGGACACAATCCTAGTACCCATTTTAGGCTGGGTCGACCTGCGACGACCCATACCTTGATAAAAATCCACGCAGCCAGCAGTAGGTTTTGATCTCGGTATGTTGGAATTACGAGTCGGACTCGCAACGCTTTAGCCACAGACGCCAACCTGTTCGATATTAGTTTTCCCCCTTTATTCCCATTCTTTTCCTGATTACTCCCCTCAACTGACCACAGCACATGACATTTCGCTTCCTCGAATCTACCTAAATACATGTATCCTTCATGCCCCGCTTGCACTCATCATTATATCACAGTAAATGCCAGCCTCGACAGCTTCTGTCCATCTGTAACTCGCCATAGAGGAGATCGTCTAGGAGATAACTGTTTATAATTGAGGTCGGCAGACAGGCTACATTTGAAGAAATGAGTACAACTTTTCTTGCTGTTTTTCGTTTCCAGCTCTTGTTGTCAGGTTTCTCACAAACCGTTTTATCTGGGAGTACGACCCAACTTTGGGTGAGTTCCATGTTCCATTTCTACTGTTTGATTCACTGTCTCCCCCACCCCTCCCCTCTGTCTCTCTGTCTCTCTGTCTCTCTGTCTCTGTCTCTCTCTCTCTCTTTCTCTCTCTCTCTCTCTCTCTCTCGCTAGTTTTTTTCCCACGTTTGTCTGTTAGTAACCTTCCTGACTGTGAATTAGTTTATGTTCCCCTATCCGCAAACCTGTTATTTTTTTTTTAATCAGTTGAATTTATCAGTTTTCTTGTCTGGTGTGCCTCACTCTTTATAAATCTCTTGTTGTCTGTCTACCCCATTGCACGCCTTAAAACTTTGTGGTCGCCTGTCTATCCCATTGCACGCCTTCAAACTGTTTGGTTGTCTGTTTTGCTTTTTTGATAGTTCGTGTATTTCTTCGTCTGTTTTTTGTTTTATTTTTTGTTTTCTGTTTCCACCTGTTCATTTTATTTCCGTCTAACTGTTTACCTGTCTGCTTTATTCCTGTCTAATTTATTCTTACCTGTCTAATTTATTCCTACTTGTTTAATTTATTTATATTTGTCTAATTTGTTTCTATCTGTCTAATTTGTTCCAATCTGTCTAATTTGTTTCCATCTGTCTAATTTGTTCCTATCTGTCTAATTTGTTCCTATCTGTCTAATTTGTTCCTATCTGTCTAATTTGTTCCTATCTGTCAAATTTAATCCCACCTTTCTAATTTTTTCCCACCTTTCTGATTTATTCCCACCTTTCTTATTTATTCCCACCTTTCTAATGTATTTTCACCTTTGTAATTTATTATCACCTTTCTAATTTATTCTCACCTTTTAATTTATTCTCACCTTTCTAATGTATTTTCACCTTTGTAATTTATTCTGACCTTTTTAATTTATTCTCACCTGTCAAATTTATTCCCATCTTTCTAATTTATTCCCACCTTTATAATTTATTCTCACCTTTCTAATTTATTCCCGCCTTTCTAATGTATTTTCACCTTTGTAATTTATTATAACCTTTCTAATTTATTCTCACCTTCCTATTTTATTCTCACCTTTCTGATTTATTCTCACCTTTCTATTTTATTCCTACCTTTGTAATTTATTCCAACCTTTCTAACTTATTCCTACCTATCTAACTTATTCCTACCTGTCAGACTTATTCCTACCTGTCTAACTTATTCCTACCTGTCTAACCTATTCCTACCTGTCTTACTCTCATTCCATTCTTTCTGACTGTTTCCTACCTGTCCTACTCATTCCATTCTTTCTAACCTATTTCGACCTAACTTTTTCCTACCTTTGTAATTTATTCCTACCTTTCTAACTTTTTCCGATCTAACTTATTCCTACCTTTGTAATTTATTCCTACCTTTCTAACTTATTCCTACCTGTCTGACTTATTTCTACCTTTCTGATTTATTCCTACATGTCTAACTTATTCTTACCTGTCCACCTTATTCCTGTACATTAGTTTGCCTGTCTCTCGTTGATCTTTTTTGTCCGTTTATTTCGTGATCATGTTTCTTTGAACTTTCCTGTCTCAACACTGTATGTCTATCTGTCTGTTTGCGTGTCTGTTTTAACACTGCCTGTCTATCTGTCTGTTTGCGTGTCTGTCTTAATACTGGCTGTCTGTTTGCGTGTCTGTCTTAACACTGTCTGTCTGTTTCTGAGTGTAGAGTCAGCTAACAAGACACACATCAATCTGTTTCTGAGTGTGGAGTCAGCTAACAAGACACACATCAATCTGTTTCTGAGTGTAGATTCAGCTAACAAGACACACATCAATCTGTTTCAGAACGGGTCTACAGACACCAGACTCTACTGGATGAGGAGCCGACCCTGATGGAAATCCTCGACACAGCCGGATATGTACGTTTGTCTTCTCTGTCTTGATGTTTGTTTATGTGCAAGTGTTTTTATGCGAATATATGTTTGAATCAACTACTCTTCTTTCACGCTTTCGCCCGTATTAGGCATATATTAGTGCCATCCTAATACATCGGCCCGCTGAACGCTGTCCCGGAGGCGTATGTCAAGTGATATTACATTAATAAAAGTATTCCTTTGATGGGTTTTCGTAGGGGCCCCAGCACATTGATTTGCCTAGGGGTGCATGATGCTTTTAATTCGGTTGTGGTTAGACCTATACTTTATAGACCATTCGGCACTCAGTTGCTGATGTGTTCAACGTCCTCCTGGCCGCCTTTGCTTCCCATGACTTCCCTGGTACCCATATAAGGCTGGGTCGACGTTGGAGCCAATGTCATTTTTAAGAAAAGTTCGCCTACGTTAGGATTCGAACCCACGACCCTCGGATCCGCAAGCAAGCCGCTAGACGACAGCGGCGCTCCAATATGTGTTTATTGTTGCATATATTAACAGTGTTGCTTGAAATGTTGGTATGTGTGTCTGGGTGTATATAATAAGATCTGTATGTATGTGTGTACGTTATGTATGTGTGTACGTTATGTGTGTGTGTACGTTATGTATGTGTGTACGTTGTGTATGTGTGTACGTTATTCTGTCTGTCTGTCTGTATATGCCCTTTTTTGTGTGCACAAGTATGTCTAAATTATTCCTGCCTGTCTGATTCCTTAAGTTTAGATTTAGACAACAGATCACCATCATGGCACAAGGGTAGTAACCCATAAGGTCTCTGTTCCACTTCTGACTCAAACCTGAGTCCAAAAAATATCTGCGCAGTGCACGAGCTCAGTAGCACCGGCGAGGATCCTGTGAGATTTTTAACTCCAAATTTTGCTAGGGCAGCGCCGTTGGGTTACTCTTTTCGATTTCTAACTGCAAAGGGACTTTTTTACGTGCGCAACAGTACACTTGGGCGTCCGGTTTTTTAACTTATTCCTACCATGTGTGTACAGGTGCCTGTACAAATATAACAAATACGTGTGTCTGTGTTTTAAGTGCGGCAGAATTTTTGTAGCCTGTGTATGTCTCTGCATACGTATGTACCCACTTAACTTTATGTCTGTCTATGTGTGTATGCCTGTCTACGTGCATGTGTTTGATTCTCTGTCTTTGTCTGTTACTTATGTTTATATATCATTCGAATGCACAAATGGGAGTCACCGTTACGCAGCGGCTAGACGCTCGCGTGTGAATCGGAAGGTCGTGGGTTCGCTCCCTGGAGGAGCCGGAGTTTTTTCAGAAATGACCTTGATTAACTCCCAGGTCCGACCCAGCCTTGAGTGGGTACCGGGTGCAGTCCTTGGAAGTAAAGGCGGCCAGCGTGATGCTGACCACCTCACCCAATCTTGGGTGAGATCTACGATAATCTTCGCAGCCGAACTACGTCACGTCCCATTGATAGATTTTTTACTTTTGCTGTCCGTGGGGAAAAAAAAAAATGGGGGGGGGGGGGAGGGGAGGGCTTGTCTTGTATTTACGTTTTTCTTCTAAAAAAGAGGATGCCTGTTGCAGCACTCTCTGGGGTGGGGGTGGGTGGGGTGGAGACTCAACTTGCAAATGTTTTTGTAGCTTTATATGCGGTGGCGTGTTTAAAGGGATACGAACGCATTGCCGAACACCCCACTAGCAGTGTGCGAAGGTCGGGTGACTGGAGGCCGATCAATCAGAAGCGAGCTAGTGTTAATCATACCCCATCTTGTGCCGATTGGTCTATACAAATATAGATCTAGCCCTATATGCCTAAAGGCGTGGAAAAGGGATCTTTACTTTTTCTTTGTTTTAATGCACAAAATAGCAGGATAGAAATGAGCCAAGCTAAAACGAGACCGTTCTTTGCTTGCAGGATGACAGTATTCACCAGGAAGGCAACATCCGCTGGGCCGAGGGCTACATCCTCGTCTACGCCATCAACGACCGGCTCAGTTTCGAGGCGGTGGCGACGCTCAAGCAGCATCTGGACCAGGTGAAGAAAACCAGCGTGCAGTGTGTGCTTGTGGGCAACAAGGTGAGCACAGGCTACGTGCGGGTGGGTGTGTGCTAGTGTGTGTTTTTGGGCAAAAGGTGAGGACAGGCCACGTGCGAGTGGGTGTGTGCTAGTGTGTGCTTTAGGGCAACAAGGCGAGGACAGGCCACGTGCGAGTGGGTGTGTGCTAGTGTGTGCTTTGGGTGTGTGCTTGTGTTGGGGCACACAGTGGGTGTGGCTTGTGGGAAGGCCACGTGCGGGTGGGTGTGTGCTAGTATGTGCGCGTGTGGGCAACAAAGTGAGCACAAGCCACATGCTGGTGGCTGTGTGCTAGTGTGTGCTTGAGGGCAACAAGGTATGGACAGTCCACGTGCAGGTGGCTGTGTGCTAGTGTGTGCTTGTGGGCAACAAGGTGAGGACAGGCCACGTGCTGGTGGCTGTGATAGTGTGTGAGAGAGAGAGAGCTGTGGCTGTGTGTAGTGTGAGCGGTGCGACACGTGTGTCCACGTGTGGGCAGGTGGTGTGTGCTGTGTGTGTATGGGCGGTTATGTATGTCAGCGGTGATGTGCGTGAGCGGTAGTATGCATGAGCGGTGATGTGTGTGAGCGGTAGTATGCATGAGCGGTGATGTGTGTGAGCGGTAGTATGTGTGAGCGGTGGTGTGTGCGAGTGGTTGGGGGTTCATTTCTCACTGTTGTTGTAGGGTTGTTTAAGTAGTTATGATTTTAGTTTAGTCGTATTGGTAGACTATTTTCAGTTGAAGTACTAGTTGAAAATTAGTTGCGTATCATTTACAGGGTGTTGCAGAACCAACCCCATAATTTTTTTTTTAAGGCAAATTTTAAGTTCAGTAGTTTGTCATTGCTTTCTGAGCGTTAAACCGTCGGTACAACTGTCGAAATAAACGCAAGACAAATCGTCCGCAGCTGGGATCGAACCAAGCGTTACGAGGCCCGTTCGCAGCGCCTAAGCCACAGACAAATGTACTAGTACCATTGATATTAATAGTGAATTATTCTACTATTGCTGCTGCTGCTGCTACTACTACTACTACTCCTGCTACTACTACCACCACCACTTCTATTAATACTACTTTTACTACTACTTTTTTTGCAACTACTTACTGCGATGACTAATACGTTCTGTTAGTTGTAGCAGTAGTAGAACAGAAGCAGCAGTAGTAGAAGCAGTAGCAGCAGCAGCAGTAGGCAGCAGTAGTAGAAGCAGCAGCAGCAGCAGTAGTAGAAGCAGCAGCAGTAGCAGCAGCAGTAGTAGAAGCAGCAGTAGCAGAAGCAGCAGTAGTAGAAGCAGCAGCAGCAGTAGTAGTAGTAGAAGCAGAACCAGCAGTAGTAGAAGCAGAACCAGCAGTAGTAGAAGCAGCAGCAGTAGTAGAAGCAGCAGCAGCAGTAGTAGAAGCAGCAGCAGCAGTAGTAGTAAAAGCAGCAGCAGCAGTAGTAGAAGCAGCAGCAGCAGCAGTAGTAAAAGCAGCAGCAGCAGTAGTAGTAGAAGCAGCAGCAGTAGTACAAGCAGCAGTAGTAGAAGCAGCAGTAGTAGAAGCAGCAGCAGCAGTAGTAGAAGCAGCAGCAGTAGTAGAAGCAGCAGCAGCAGCAGTAGTAGTAGAAGCAGCAGCAGAAGTAGTAGAAGCAGCAGCAGCAGTAGTAGTAGAAGCAGCAGCAGAAGTAGTAGAAGCAGCAGCAGCAGTAGTAGAAGCAGCAGCAGTAGTAGAAGCAGAAGCAGCAGTAGTAGAAGCAGCAGCAGCAGTAGTAGAAGCAGAAGCAGCAGTAGTAGAAGCAGCAGCAGCAGCAGTAGTAGAAGCAGCAGCAGTAGTAGTAGAAGCAGCAGCAGCAGCAGTAGTAGAAGCAGCAGCAGCAGTAGTAGAAGCAGCAGTAGTAGAAGCAGCAGCAGTAGTAGAAGCAGCAGCAGCAGCAGTAGTAGAAGCAGCAGTAGTAGAAGCAGCAGCAGTAGTAGAAGCAGCAGCAGCAGCAGCAGTAGTAGAAGCAGCAGCAGCAGTAGTAGAAGCAGCAGTAGTAGAAGCAGCAGTAGTAGAAGCAGCAGCAGTAGTAGAAGCAGCAGCAGCAGCAGTAGTATAAGCAGCAGTAGTAGAAGCAGCAGCAGTAGTAGAAGCAGAGCAGCAGCAGTAGTAGAAGCAGCAGCAGTAGTAGAAGCAGAAGCAGCAGTAGTAGAAGCAGCAGCGGTTGTAAATAAATTGCTTCCTAACAAGCTTATCGTAAAAGGCGACTTATTTAGATTATGTTGAAACCGGATTAATTAGGTCGAAATGAACCCAAATCGCAGCCTATCTTTTAACCACAATACAAATTGCCAAACGCTCTCTTAAAGGCGCGAGCAGGAAAAAAAAAACGGAAGGAAATGTGACGAGGAACGGACCCGACCACTCACCTCATCTATCGTGGCCGTCAACCCTTACCAACACTTGGCTTCCTGCTGCCAGTATCTGGGACAACCCTACTGAGCGCGCCCCCCCCCCCCCCCCCTTTTTCAATCCGCACAGGATATTTAAAAAAGACGCCATTAAGACACGAAAATGAAATGAAGTATATCCAGCGTAGTGCAACAAGTGAGTCGTAGATGTGCAGAAACGGGTGACGCCCAGCTTGAGGGCTATTGCAGGCCATAGATAAGAATAGTGAATGAATTTTCTTTCACGGGGAGCGTGGGAGTGGCAGAGTTTGTTTCATAAACTCACGATCTTACACGATTTCAGTTTTTAAACTTTCGCTTTGCCGTGATTTGCTGTCCAGGGCGATCTAAAACCTCTCTGTCAGTCTATCTATCTATCTATCTATCTATCTATCTATCTATCTATCTATCTATCTATCTATCTATCTATCTATCTATCTATCTATCTATCTATCTATCTATCTATCTATCTATCTAGCTATCTATCTATCTATCTATCTATCTATCTATCTATCTATCTATCTATCTATCTATCTATCTATCTATCTATCTCTATCTATCTATCTATCTATCTATCTATCTATCTATTAGATCTATCTATCTATCTATCTATCTATCTATCTATCTATCTATCTATCTATCTATCTATCTATCTATCTATCTATCTATCTATCTATCTATCTATCTATCTATCTATCTATCTATCTATCTATCTATCTATCTATCTATCTATCTATCTATCTATCTATCTATCTATCTGTCTATCTGTCTATCTATCTGTCCGTCCGTCCGTCCGTCCGTCCGTCCGTCCACCCAGAACCATCCATCTGTCTGTCTGTGTAACAGTCTTATTCATCAGCCATGTGTGTTGCGAGAATCGTCCATCTGTCCACGGATTCATTAATACATTCTTCTTGACACGCACCAAACTATCCAGATAACTAGTCACACATCTGCTCACGCAACAAATCAACCATTTATGAATCCATCCTTTGCATTCATTCTGTTATCTTATCCTCCACCACCCAACTACCGATAGTAGTATGACATGTCTATATCAGGTCGTATGGCGCCTGACTTTAAAGAGCCAAAAAAAAAAAAAAATTACGTCACTGCATGTTGCATGTTTTGAAAGAGCAGAATATGAAAAATGGAAATAGGAGGAAGGTAACTCGGGTTGTGTATTTTTTTTTTTTTAATGATTTGAAAAAGGTGATAAGTCAGAGTTATGAGTATTGACGGGTTGTTGGGATGTTGGATGAGATGTACTTCTTTCTAAGTAAGAAGGGATGGTGTTGTTTTATGATGTATATAAGGCTGTCATAGATATATTCAGGTAAATCAAGACATTTAAGTTTACAAGTTGCTCGCTTTGAAAAACTTGACAAGAGATGTATGACAAGTTTAAAAAGAAATGGACAATAAAACTTCCAGACAATCAACCAGCCACTCAACCAACATATTTTAATAAATTAACCAGATATACATTTTCCCCACGATCTATTTGTTTTAAATCTATTTCACCTATTAACTGGCCACCCATTTGCTGCTACCTTTGTTTTATTGTGACCTTTCTGTATTTCCAGGAGATAGTGTTATACTGTGTTTCATAGAGGCATAGGAATCATTGACAGTGGGGGGGGGGAGGGGGAGGGAGGGATGAAGTTGCTTGTTGGAGCTTTCCTCCTAGACCAGCTGCCAAGCAAGGTTAAGGGTCTTGTCTGCCTGCCATAACCAAGTTTTCAGGTTGCCTTTCCTCATCCCAGGATAAGGCTGGTATCATCCATCCCAATGTAATCTTCTGTCTGAAGCCTTGGTGCATTGTGGGATGTCAGCATTACAAGAACACAGGCAGTTGGAAGCAACTGAGATCTGGTTCTTGAGAAGAATGTTGCAAATACATTGGACTGTTGGTTGCTTGGAAATGGCTAAGGAAAATAAAACATTATGTACAAAAATGAGACGGGGACAAAGTTTTTTTGATCATGTGATGAGAGAAGGAGCACTGGAAAATACTGTGATGACTGGGAAGATTACTGGTAGAAGAGGCAGAGGCAGACCATCATATCATCAGTGGAATTGACCCAAAACACCAAAGACTGTGATCTGTGGAGATGCATGAATACCTATGCCAGCTGGCAAGGCACTTAATGATGATGAAGTAGTACTGTCTACTGTTATACATAGCTCAGTAATTTCAGTCATATGTCCTGCCAGTCACCCATCTAACCGTCTGTCATATGTCCTGCCAGTCACCCATCTAACCATCTGTCATATGTCCTGCCAGTCACCCATCTAACCGTCTGTCATTTGTCCTGCCAGTCACCCATCTAACCATCTGTGATATGTCTGCCAGTCACCCATCTAACCGTCTGTCATATGTCCTGCCAGTCACCCATCTAACTCTCTGTCATATTTCCTGCCAGTCACCCATTTAACCATCTGTCATATGTCCTGCCAGTCACCCATCTAACCGTCTGTCATATGTCCTGCCAGTCACCCATCTAACCGTCTGTCATATGTCCTGCCAGTCACCCATCTAACCGTCTGTTGTATGTCCTGCCAGTCACCCATCTAACCATCAGTCATATGTCCTGCCAGTCACCCATCTAACCATCAGTCATATGTCCTGCCAGTCACCCATCTAACCGTCTGTCATATGTCCTGCCAGTCAGTCACCTACCGTCTAACCATCTGTCCTGCCAGTCACCCATCTAACCATCTGTCATAAGTCCTGCCAGTCACCCATCTAACCATCTGTCATATGTCCTGCCAGTCACCCATCTAACCATCTGTCATATGTCCTGCCAGTCACCCATCTAACCGTCTGTCATATGTCCTGCCAGTCACCTATCTAACCATCTGTCCTGCCAGTCACCCATCTAACCATCTGTCATAAGTCCTGCCAATCACCCATCTAACCATCTGTCATAAGTCCTGCCAGTCACCCATCTAACCATCAGTCATATGTCCTGCCAGTCACCCATCTAACCGTCTGTCATATGTCCTGCCAGTCACCCATCTAACCGTCTGTCATATGTCCTGCCAGTCACCTATCTAACCATCTGTCCTGCCAGTCACCCATCTAACCATCTGTCATAAGTCCTGCCAGTCACCCATCTAACCATCTGTCATATGTCCTGCCAGTCACCCATCTAACCATCTGTCATATGTCCTGCCAGTCACCCATCTGTCATATGTCCTGCCAGTCACCCATCTAACCATCTGTCATATATCCTGCCAGTCACCCATCTGTCTATGTCCTGCCAGTCACCCATCTAACCATCTGTCTAGATTGCTGTGTACAAATTCAGTATCCATCTCCTCTTTTCATTTCAGGTTGACCTTCTGCATGAAAGACGGGTAACCACAGATGAAGGTGAGCTCTTGGCCCAGGAGATGGCGTGTGCATTTTTCGAGACATCTGCAAGTGATGGAGGCGAGGATATTCCCGAGTTGTTCTACGAACTTCACAGAGACATTAAAAGACGCAAAATGGCTGAATGCAAAGGAAGACGGCGCTCTTCAGCTCAACAAGTGAAACATGTTCTTAACCGGATGTTGAATAAGATTGGTAGTTAAGCAGGGGTTAGAAGGCATAGCTGCTTGTAGGCCTGGCTAAGAAGGTATAATTGATTGTAGGCCTGGCTAAGGAGGTATGAATGATTGTAGGCCTGGCTAAGGAGGTATGATTGATTGTAGGCCTGGCTAAGGAGGTATGATTGATTGTAGGCCTGGCTAAGAAGGTATGATTGACTGTAGGCCTGGCTAAGGAGGAATGATTGATTGTAGGCCTGGCTAAGGAGGTATGATTGCTCATAGGCCTGGCTAAGGAGGTATGATTGCTTATAGGCCTGGCTAAGGAGGTATGATTGCTGGCCTGGCTAAGGAGGTATGATTGCTCATAGGCCTGGCTAAGGAGGTATGATTGCTTATAGGCCTGGCTAAGGAGGTATGATTGCTTATAGGCCTGGCTAAGGAGGTATGATTGCTCATAGGCATGGCTAAGGAGGTATGATTGCTTATAGGCCTGACTAAGGAGGTATGATTGCTTATAGGCCTGGCTAAGGAGGTATGATTGCTCATAGGCCTGGCTAAGGAGGTATGATTGCTTATAGGCCTGGCTAAGGAGGTTTTGCTTACAGGCCTGGTTAAGGAGGTATGATTGCTTATAGGCCTGGCTAAGGAGGTATGATTGCTTATAGGACTGGCTAAGGAGGTATGATTGCTGGCCTGGCTAAGGAGGTATGATTGCTTATAGGCCTGGCTAAGGAGGTATGATTGCTGACCTGGCTAAGGAGGTATGATTGCTTATAGGCCTGGCTAAGGAGGTATGATTGCTGGCCTGGCTAAGTAGCTATGATTGCTTATAGGCCTGGCTAAGGAGGTATTTGCTTATAGGCCTGGCTAATGAGGTATGATTGCTGGCCTGGCTAAGGAGGTATAATTGCTCATAGGCCTGGCTAAGGAGGTATGATTGCTCATAGGCCTGGCTAAGGAGGTATGATTGCTTATAGGCCTGGCTAAGGAGGTATGATTGCTCATAGGCCTGGCTAAGGAGGTATAATTGCTTATAGGCCTGGCTAAGGAGTTATGATTGCTTATAGGCCTGGCTAAGGAGGTATGATTGCTTATAGGCCTGACTAAGGAGGTATGATTGCTTATAGGCCTGGCTAAGTAGGTATGATTGATTGTAGGCCTGGCTAAGGAGGTATTATTGATTGTAGGCCTGGCTAAGGAGGTATGATTGCTTATAGGCCTGGCTAAGGAGGTATAATTGCTTATAGGCCTGGCTAAGGAGGTATGATTGCTTATAGGCCTGGCTAAGGAGGTATGATTGCTTATAGGCCTGGCTAAGGAGGTATGATTGCTTATAGGCCTGGCTAAGGAGGTATGATTGCTCATAGGCCTGGCTAAGGAGCTATGATTGCTTATAGGCCTGGCTAAGGATGTATGATTGCTTATAGGCCTGGCTAAGGAGGTATGATTGATTGTAGGCCTGGCTAAGGAGGTATTATTGATTGTAGGCCTGGCTAAGGAGGTATGATTGCTTATAGGCCTGGCTAAGGAGGTATAATTGCTTATAGGCCTGGCTAAGGAGGTATAATTGCTTATAGGCCTGGCTAAGGAGGTATGATTGCTTATAGGCCTGGCTAAAGAGGTATGATTGCTCATAGGCCTGGCTAAGGAGGTATGATTGCTTATAGGCCTGGCTAAGGAGGTATGATTGCTTATAGGCCTGGCTAAGGAGGTATGATTGCTTATAGGCCTGGCTAAGGAGGTATGATTGATTATAGGCCTGGCTAAGGAGGTATGAATGATTGTTGGCCTGGCTAAGGAGGTATGAATGATTGTAGGCCTGGCTAAGGAGGCATAATTGATTGATGAGATATGAGGAGATGATTATGATTTCTTTATTTTGATTGCTGGGCCACACACCTTCTTCTCCACTTATGCGACTTACGATTTAATTGTATGATGATTGTAATGAAAGATAACTACAATGGTGGGGTCAAAAAGTTTCCATACCTGATGCCTAGAGGTGCGTACATGCCAATGTACAATAATTATGTGTACATAAATTTGTTTTGTGTTTTATGTACAATTTGTAGGGCCTGTTGAATGAAAATAGTGTTGAAAAATATACATTTGACTTATGACTTGTTAGAACGGTACTTAGTAAGTTGTAGAGACTCTGTATTTGGTTGCTGTTGATTCTGTTGACATCTGATAATGTAAGTGTGTTGTCCATCAAGATGATGATGACCAGTCTTTTTCATCAAGTATGAGTACAGAGATGACTGATGAGGCCAATGCTGGCCAGAAAAGTTCTTGGACAGTAAGGACAAGGAATGAGTGTTGTGCCAGGGAGGGGATCTCCTGCAGTCGCCTTTCTGTTCAACCTTTTCTTAATCAGTCTTGCTGTTCTGTTTGTTTCACATGTAGCCACGCCCTTGTGTAGAGCTGCACGTCATGCATTTCGGTCTTGAGAGGCAGCCTCCCAATTGGTGTCATTCATCCTAATTGCTTTGAGTGAAGATTTCAAGGTGTCCTTAAAGCGTTTCTTTTACCCGCCTTGGGAACGTTTCCCATTTTGTAGCTCACCATAGAAGAGTTTTTTTGGGAGCCTGCGTGCCACATGACCAGCCTAAGAACATGATACTGCATCAGTAGAGTATGGATGCTGGGCATGGCTGCTTTCTCAAAGACTACGGTATCAGGTACTTTGTATTGCCATATGATCTGCATTAGTTTTCTAAGGCAGACTGTACAGTCCATGTTTCGCATGCCTAGAGTTCCTTGCATTTACTTCGTCATCAATTGTGGAGCTCTGTGAAAGGGTGCTGCCTAGATAAGTAAATTTCCTGACAATGTTTAATCTGTAGCCATTCACTGTGATATTGGGCTCGATGTATCTTTGCCCTGGGGCTGGCTGGTGCATGGCTACAGTTTTATCTTTGTTGATGGTGAGCCCAAAGTTTGTAAAAGCATCACCGAATTTGTCGATGTTGTGCTGCACATCCGCTTGAACATATATGAGATGGTGATGAAAGATTGACTTGTGCTTTGACTTGGATGAAAATGAGGAAGTGTTTCGCAGTGTCGTTGACATCACTTTCTCGCCTAAGTCATATCTGGGTCCAGTGGCAAGACAGTGACATCTAATATAAGTTCACTTACTGACTTTTTCTCTCAGTTCATTTTTTCCCCTGCCTTCATTAGTTTTTCCCTCTTCTACCCTGGTGTGTCTTGTTGTTTTTCCTCTCCTGATTTGATTTGCCATCATAGGGTTACTGCTAAATATATATACACAAAGGTCCAAAGAACATCATCCTTAACACCAGTCCTGACAAAGTAATTTAATATTGTGTATCCTGTATTGCATTCATTGTGACCTGATTTTTTTGGTTAGGATACACCTAATTATAATTTATATCAGCAATCATTTAAAGCATTAATATTATGTATATTTATTGATACAGTCAAAAAGTTGGTCATATGTTTCAAAAGATGAATGAAAAATTTGTCCTTTTGCCTATACAGGGTGTTTGTAAAGTCTTACTGCATTTCGTATGCAGAACAAATTTTAAAAACAAAGTGCACAATGTCATCAAAACTTGTGCTAAAAGGTCATAGTTACAATAGCAATGCTAAGGTCTAACACTTTTTGGGGGAAGCTGAAAAGTAGCAATAAAAAATTCATTTTAGCAGCTGTTGGAAATGTCCACCACAGGCTTGAAGACATGACAGTACATGTCTCAAATACCTTCTGCAACAATGGATGTGTATTGACCACCAATTTGAAAAATGTGTTAACCCCCCAAAAAACTTTCTTCCATTAACACTGTTTTGTTTGAGTGGAAAGGAATAATACTTCAGCAGACAATAGCTGTTCACTGCATAATGCTTCTCTACTGACTGTAGTGCACATGTTTGACTTAATTTTGCAGTTTTGTTGGTAGATGGCTTAAGACAGTGGCATGGATGTATATCATCAGTGGAATTGATCTAGAACACCAAAGACCAAGATCTTGCAGATGTATGAATGCCTCTATGCCAGCTGGCAAGGCACTTGATGATGATGAACCTCTATTTCTCTACTTTTGTCAGCATTTCTGTCCAAATAAGTGTATGTCTGCATCTCATGTGATCTTTGAGTCCCTTGAAGCGTGGCTGGCTTTGTCATGAATCCCCCCAACATTTTCATATCTTCTATATTTTGTAACAGAATAGTCAAGAAATCTGCCTGACTCGGTGACCACTTCTGCTGCGAAATTCAACTGTTTGAAATTAATAATGGTGATTTTTCATAGTGGCTCGTTTAGCTCCTTGGACAACATGTACAGTGAAAAACCTTAAGGTTTGAAACTACATCAAAGAAGACTGGGTTATTTTTTAGTTTGGATTTGTTTTGTTTTTTAAATGGTAATGCTTGTGACATGTTGCGCGATACACCTCCAAATCTTACCAAGGACAAACACACTCGCCACAAACACATTTTTTATTTATTTACCTGTTTGGTGGCATTTATGTTTTAACTCCTTCAACCCTGTATGTTGTCTTTTTAAAAAAAATAAGTAGTCCCATTATGGGATGCAATTTATTTTGTTATTTGAAGCCTCACTCTGGCTTCTGCCGGAGGCCCTGAATATAGCTGGGGCATAAATATGGCCTAGCCACAGATATGGCCTAGTCATAGATATGGTCTAACGGCTGAAAGGGTTCTGGGGATCTCTCCGCATGGTGGCACTTTGTGTCATCACTTGTGTGATGTCCTGGTGGGGTACAACTACCTTCCTATCTCCTTCAACCCCAAACGTGTGTGTGGAGTGAGCCATTTTTTTTTGTTTACACATGGTCAGAGCGCTAATAATACAATCTGGCTTTTGCAGCTGTTGTTCTTCTGCCTTTCTATCCCTCAATCAACCAACTCACGCCAAGTCGTTCTATCCATTTACATGGAGCTCCCCATCTTTCTAACTTCATTCTTCAGCTCTCTTCTCGGTGTGTTTTTTGGCCTTCCTTTTTATTCCCTGTGGATTAAGCTGTTCTCCTGTTTTCTCAATGTGTGTCTATCCAACACCAGCATCTTTTCCTCACCTCTTGGTCCACTGGAGCCTGTTTAGTTCTCTCCCAAAGCTCTAGTGATTCTATAATACCATTTAATTCCCTATATTCTGCACAGGCCCCAGTTAATGAATGTCTGTAATTGCCTTAGTTGTTTCCATGTTTCCGCCCCATACAAAAAGATTTGTCAAAGAATAAACAATTTTTAGTTTAGTTTTTCTTTTAAACAATTTTTAGTTTAGTTTTTCTTTTAATGTCTTTTGACTAGGGCTGTACCGAATAGTGATTTTCACTATTCGGCCGAATATGAATAGTGGGATCAACTATTCGGCCGATAACGAATACTGTATCATCATCAGCAGGTGCCTTGCCGACTATCGTAGGCGATTATCCCTCGCCACAATCTACGATCTCCTGCAGCACGTATTAGTTCGTGTACTGACACACTTCCATGCCAAGAATCTTCTTTCATTGTCTTTCTCTATCCCTCCTTCTACATATCTTTCCAGTGGTCACCACATGTTCCATTTTCCCTCTGCTCATAACATGGCCGAAAAAATGATGACTGTCTCCTTCTGATGTCTGTGATTAGTTGTCTTCGGGCTCCCGCCTCTTTCAAAACCTCTTGGTTGCTTTTTAAAATATTTTTTTGGCTGTTCAAGGTATTTTGAGCATTGTTCTGTAAAACTACATCTCAGAGGCCTCAAGAAATTGTTTGGCCTGCCTACCAATTGTCCAGGACTCACAGCCATATGTTAAAACTGGATGTATGTAGCAAGCAAGGATTATTTTTCTAACCTTCAATGACAAAGATATTTTATAAAGTGCAATTATATTGCCTGTCGCCTGTCCTCTTTTTGACATTGGCGAGGAAAGACAATTTAAATTTTACTTTCTAAGTATCTTCATGCCTTCTTTAATAATGTCTCAATTTATAGCCGTCTTTTCTTGATTTTCGTCGGGGCACCCTTGGCATACGCACCCAGTTTGAGGACCTCTGCTATAATGCCTCGGTCAAGTCAGCAGGCAAGGGCCTTGCCAGCTGCTGTGCCACGCAACTGCAACTTTTGTGTTATGCAGAAGCGGGTGTATTCGGCCCGACCACAACTATTCAGCTGAATACCGAATAGTTATTTGGTCCACTATTCGGCCCCGAAGCGAATACGAAGCGAATATTCGGTACAGCCCTACTTTTAACCTCCTCCACAAGTTCCCTAATGCTATGAAAGCCCTCTTGCCTTTTGTATTCTTATTTTAATCTCTCTCAGTTCTTCCATCTTTATCTACATTACTGCCCAAATAGGTGTACGACTCCACGTCTTGCAGTGGAGTGCCATTAAGAAAAACCACATTACTATTTACATTATGTATTCTCATTTTCTTTGTCTTTATGGACCAGCTGTGAGCTCGCATCAAGTATAATTTATCTTGCATCTGATTCCGTGAATGAGACAGCAGAGAAATATCATCAGCGAAGTCCAGATCCTCAAGCTGTTTTGTAGGGGTCCCCTGAATTCCATTCTTGGTGTTAGCGGTTACTGTTTTCATAATCCAGTAAAAATAAGAGAGGTGACAGAAGACATCCCTGTCGCACACCTGTTTTTAATTTCAAATGTATCTATCTGTTAGCTTCATGAAGAACTCGGCATGTTGCCTTTTACTAAGTTAATCATTTTAGATGACGGGTAGGGGACAAAAAAACATGTTTTAATAATGAAACAACCGTGCAAACAAATGGCGGGTACATTCTCTTCACATTATTGTACGTAATCTACTGGATAAAATAGATTTTAAGCACTAGGGTAAAGAAACAAAAAATCGTCATCAACATGTAGATAGTGATAGAAAATATATATATATTAAACACAAGTACCCCATCCAGCAAGATCCCAAGTTGTCAGCAACAGAAAGAAACTGTCAAACAACCAAGAAAGAAATATATCTTCTCACACATCAACCTACAATTTGTTATCAGCAAAATCTGCTGGTTACACATCATTTCTATGGTTCTGCACAAGAAGTTCTGCAACATGAATTGTTTGTTAGTTAGAGACAGTGGGGGTTAGTCTGGCAAAATGTATTTTTTTTGTTTACAGCGATCACTCTGCCTTTCAGCCTCAGTTCTGAAAACACTTAACTGGGCCAATATTCTCAAAGGGCAATGGGTTTATTTCCCACCCACCCCCGAAATGTGGTCCCAGAACCCACATGGGAAAATAAAACATCTCGTAATGAAAATTTTGTGCTGGATCAATAAAACTAAAACGATTTACATTATACAAAAAAAAAAAAAAAAAACATGTTTAAAGACCTTCCTGTACAGGATAAATGTTTTCACAAAAACTATTCAGCTCTATCTAAACCAAAGCTTCCTTTGTTCAGACTGGACTAGCAACATAAATCACATGTTTCCACAAACCTAGGCCTCTCCAAACCAAAGTTCCCTTGTTCAGACTGGACAGCAATATAAAAGATATTTAAAACAATCAATCATTGTTTTCTTCTTCTTTCTTCTTTCGGTTTTATATGCTCAGGTAAGCATAGAGAGTGGGTTGACTCTATGTATCTGGGACTGAGCCTCGAGAGGCAGGGGGTAAGAAGAAGTTGTGAGTAGTGGTTTCCCCCCTTACTTTTACCCTAGGTCTAGTGAAAGGAGTGTCCATTGCGGTGTCAGCCTCTTGACCTAGCAAAACCTCTCTTACCTCAAGACCATTGTGCGTGGCGAAGAGTCACAGCCTCCCCGAGGTAGTCCTGGTAACTGGGGGTACAAATCCCCAGGCAAAACACAGATCTAGAGGAGCAAACCTCAATAATAAACCCGGTGCACCACACCGTGGGAGGGAAGGAGCCGTACTGAACCCCCTTGGAATGGGGTATGGGACTAGAAGAGCCGGACGATCCAGTTGCCCCAACTACTCATGCTTAGGCCTTAGAGGAGTAGGCAAAACAAAGGCAATCTGGTGGCGGGGGAAACACCCCCCTTAGCTACGTGTTTAAACGGGTAGGCAGAAGAAACACATTTCTGGTATGGCATTTCTGGCTGCTGCCCGGGGAGGTAAGAAATCCACAGACACCCCAGCCCTACAATGCCATGAAAAAACTACATGGCATTGGGCCAAAGGGCGAAAGCTCATGCGCTGCTGGATCAATAACAACAACAACTATGTATCTGCATGTCAACCAATCACACTAAATTATTTGAAAAATGATTGATGATCATGCATCAATATAAATCGCCAAGAATCACATCACTAAACAAAAGCAAACATTAAATCTGCCATCTGCAGATATATCAACAAACAAATCCAAATAAAATACAATCAAACATGCTGAAATAAAACAATAAATTGATTGATAACCTACACATCCAGGGTCACAATAAATCTCCAATAATCATTTCACTAAACATGAAAACACATGTGAAACATTGTTTTCTGCAAATAAAAACAGTCCTTAAACAAAATATAAACTGTTGTGGCATTTATTTAGCTCCAAAGTCTGAGTCAGGTTATACCTGGCAAAAGTATTTTACATCCCGCCATATCAGCTGACAACTAGTTCTGAAGCCAGTTTTTAGTCTGGAAAACTCAACATATATGCCACAATTTACAATAATCAAATGACAAAACAGAAGAGGTATAGTCATCAAAAGCTGCCATGCTGTGACAGACTAAAATCTGGCAAGTTTCTTACAAACATAATCTGCAGATTAGAAGAAAAAGAAACATTTTCGATTTAGAAATCATCGAAAACATAAACATTTATCAAACTGTTTCGACAATCAAGGTAGAGTAAAATCACAGTGAATCTGCTCAAATCAAAAAATTCAAATCATCAAAAATTCAAAGAGTTAATCCATCAAACAATTACTGTCCTATTCTGACAGTTTCAAATGCTGTCATATTCTGACAGTTTCAAATGCTGTCATATTCTGACAGTTTCAAATGCTGTCATATTGTGACAGTTTCAAATGCTGTCATATTCTGACAGTTTCAAATGCTGTCATATTCTGACAGTTTCAAACATATCTATGTCACATTTTAGGTTTAACCTTTTCCAAATATTTTCACATAAACACACATACACACACACGCACGCACGCAACGCACACGGAATATATTTAAAACACTTTCAAATCCCTAAAAAAAAAGCAATTATCACAAAAACATTTCCTAAAAAATTTCACATCATTTTAAAAAAAAACACACACTCACAAGTATATCCGTGTCATTTGTAATTATGAACCATTTTGCCTCGATAACGCTAAAATCAGGGATGGACCCTATTGGAATTCCACACACACGCACGCACGCACGCACGCACACACACACACACACACACAATCCCTAAATAAACAATTATACACAAATCACAAAAACATTCGTTTAAAAATGTTTTTTTTTCTACACTTTTTTTTAAACACTCAAAATATATAAAAATATACTAAGGTAGTAATCAATTAACATGATATTCATTGTGCTCTTCTCCAAAACCACATTTCTGCTGTGAGTAAATGTTTTTGTTTTCAGCAACACAACTGTTAATAGGTTTGTTTCTCATAACTTATAAATGAGAAATAACACAAACATCAGTGAGCACAGAATTAACTAGGCCAATATAAACATACACACACAGGTCATTCCTGCAGGAGTAATAATCAACTTTAAGGAGCTGACAAACATTAGAATCAGTGCTTTATGATGTGAGTGGCCAGTGTCCCTCCTCAATACCACATGATACTTGACATGACAGGTGGCCCTCAGGTCAATTACAACAAATATGACTGGTACTCAAGATCTTCGGCTCAGCCGACAAGCATGTCACCTGTTAGCATAGCACTTATATCTCCCCACTCAACCACCACAGCACTTATATCTCACCACTCAACCACCACAGCTCTTGTATCTCACCACTCAACCACCACAGCTCTTATATCTCCCCACTCAACCACCACAGCTCTTATATTTCCCCACTCAACCACCACAGCTCTTATATCTCCCCACTCAACCACCACAGCTCTTATATCTCCCCACTCAACCACCACAGCTCTTATATCTCACCACTCAACAACCACAGCTTTTATATCTCCCCACTCAACCACCACAGCTCTTGTATCTCACCACTCAACCACCACAGCACTTATATCTCCCATCTCAACCACCACAGCTCTTGTATCTCACCATTCAACCACCACAGCTCTTGTATCTCACCATTCAACCACCACAGCTCTTGTATCTCACCACTCAACCACCACAGCTCTTGTATCTCCCCACTCAACCACCACAGCTCTTGTATCTCACCACTCAACCACCACAGCTCTTGTATCTCCCCATTCAACCACCACAGCTCTTATATCTCCCCACTCAACCACCACAGCTCTTATATCTCACCACTCAACCACCACAGCTCTTATATCTCACCACTCAACCACCACAGCTCTTGTATCTCACCACTCAACTACCACAGCTCTTGTATCTCCCCACTCATCCACCACAGCTCTTGTATCTCACCACTCAACCACCACAGCTCTTGTATCTCCCCACTCAACCACCACCTCAACCACACAGCTCTTTATCTCCCCACTCACCACTCAACCACCACAGCTCTTATATCTCACCACTCAACCACCACAGCTCTTATATCTCACCACTCAACAACCACCACAGCTCTTGTATCTCACCACTCAACCACCACAGCTCTTGTATCTCCCCACTCAACCACCACGGCTCTTGTATCTCCCCACTCAACCACCATGGCTCTTGTATCTCCCCACTCAACCACCACAGCTCTTGTATCTCACCACTCAACCACCACAGCTCTTGTATCTCACCACTCAACCACCACAGCTCTTGTATCTCACCACTCAACCACCACAGCTCTTATATCTCACCACTCAACCACCAAAGCACTTATATCTCACCATTCAACCACCACAGCTCTTATATCTCACCACTCAACCACCATGGCTCTTATATCTCACCACTCAACCACCATGGCACTTATATCTCACCACTCAACCACAACAGCTCTTATATATCACCACTCAACCACCACAGCTCTTATATCTCACCACTCAACCACCACAGCTCTTATATCTCACTACTCAACCACCACAGATCTTGTATCTCACCACTCAACCACCACAGCTCTTATATCTCACTACTCAACCACCACAGCTCTTATATCTCACTACTCAACCACCACAGCTCTTGTATCTCCCCACTCAACCACCACAGCTCTTATATCTCACTACTCAACCACCACAGCTCTTATATCTCACCACTCAACCACCACAGCTCTTATATCTCACCACTCAACCACCACAGCTCTTATATCTCACCATTCAACCACCACAGCTCTTATATCTCACCACTAAACCACCACAGCTCTTATATCTCACCACTCAACCACCACACCACCTGTATCTCACGACTCAACCACCACACCACCTGTATCTCACCACTCAACCACCACAGCTCTTGTATCTCACCACTCTACCACTACAGCTCTTGTATCTCACCACTCAACCACCACAGCTCTTGTATCTCACCACTCAACCACCACAGCTCTTATATCTCACCACTCAACCACCACAGCTCTTATATCTCACCACTCAACCACCACAGCTCATATATCTCACCATTCAACCACCACAGCACTTATATCTCACCACTCAACCACCACAGCTCTTGTATCTCACCATTCAACCACCACAGCTCTTGTATCTCACCACTCAACCGCCACGGTTCCCTTATCTCACCACTCAACCACCATGGCTCCTTTATCTCACCACTTGACCACCACTGTTCCCTTATCTCAACATTCAGAAACTGATATGGATCTGATCATAGTGAAGTAGTCTTATTTCATCATCTTACCTTATCACTCAAAAATCAATATTGATCTGGTCAAAGTGAAATATTGTTTTATCTCATTCAGAAAATGGTATTGATCTGGCCATAGTAAATCAGTCTTTTCTCATTGCTGAGAAACTGATACTGATCTGGCCATAGTGAATCAGTCTTTTCTCATTGCTGAAAAACTGGTACTGATCTGGCCATAGTGAATCAGTCTTTTCTCATTGCTGAGAAACTGGTACTGATCTGTCATAGTGAATCACTGTATTATCTCATCATTCAGAAACTGGTATTGATCTGGTCATAGTAGATCACTGTCTTATCTCATCATTCAGAAACTGGTATTTATCTGGCCATAGTAGATCACTGTATTATCTCATCATTCAGAAACTGGTTTTTATCTGGCCATAGTAGATCACTGTCTTATCTCATCATTCAGAAAATGGTATTTATCTGGCCACAGTAGATCACTGTCTTATCTCATCATTTAGAAACTGGTATTTATCTGGCCATAGTAGATCACTGTCTTATCTCATCATTCAGAAACTGGTTTTTATCTGGCCATGGTAGATCACTGTCTTACCTCATCATTCAGAAACTGGTATTTATCTGGCCATAGTAAATCACTGTTTTATCGAACATAAGCTAAAAGGAGATTCTGACAATGAACTTATACAAATATATTACTATAAAATGTACACACATATTTCTTAGCGAAAAATATGAGTCAATATAACAAAGTTTATAAACTAATGCATATTGTCAAGAATAGGCAATGTTGATGAGGTACTTATCTCACACAATTTAAGATGAAAGTTGATCTCATTTATGATACACACACACAACAGATGCTGACTACATTACAAACAGGCAGATTATCAGCTAGTGATAGATATTCAAGGTGTCCCATATTTTATTTTTCAGTTACTGATTGTTGTTGTCCAAGGTGTCATCTTCCAGATAATGATTCGTGGTATTTAACATATCTAGTTGTTGACTCAAGGTACACATCTAGTTGTTGACTCAAGGTGTCCCACATATCTAGTTGCTGACTCAAGGTGTCCCACATATCTAGTTGCTGACTCAAGGTGTCCCACATGTCCAGTGTCCCAGTTCCCAGTTACTGATTCGCATTATCCCCCCCCCCCCCCCCCCCCATCCTAATGATTCGTGGTATTTAACATATCTAGTTGTTGACTCAAGGTGTCCCACATATCTAGTTGTTGACTCAAGGTGTCCCACATATCTAGTTGTTGATTCAAGGTGTCCCACATATCTAGTTGTTGACTCAAGATGTCCCACATATCTAGTTGTTGACTCAAGATGTCCCACATATCTAGTTGTTGACTCAAGGTGTCCTACATATCTAGTTGTTGACTCAAGATGTCCCACATATCTAGTTGTTGACTCAAGATGTCCCACATATCTAGTTGTTGACTCAAGATGTCCCACATATCTAGTTGCTGATTCAAGGTGTCCTACATATCTAGTTGCTGACTCAAGGTGTCCCACATGTCCAGTGTCCCAGTTACTGATTCACGTTAATTCCCCCCCCCCCCCCCATCCTAATGATTCGTGGTATTTAACATATCTAGTTGTTGACTCAAGGTGTCTCACGTATCTAGTTGTTGACTCAAGGTGTCCCTCATATATAGTTGTTGACTCAAGGTGTCCCACATATCTAGTTGCTGATTCAAGGTGTCCCACATGCGCAGTGTCCCAATTACTTATTCGTGTTATCCACCCCCAATCCAGTGACCCAGCTACTGAGTTAAGGTGTCCCACACATCCAGTGTCCCAGCTACTGAGTTAAGGTGTCCCAAACATCCAGTGACCCAGCTAGTGAGTTAAGGTGTCCCACACATCTAGTGTCCCAGCTACTGAGTTAAGGTGTCCCACACATCCAGTGACCCAGCTAGTGAGTTAAGGGATCCCACACATCTAGTTGTCCAGCTACTGAGTTAAGGTGTCCCACACATCTAGTGTCCCAGCTAGTGAGTTAAGGTGTCCCACACATCTAGTGTCCCAGCTACTGAGTTAATGTGTCCCACACATCTAGTTGTCCAGCTACTGAATTAAGGTGTCCCACACATCTAGTGTCCCAGCTAGTGAGTTAAGGTGTCCCACACATCCAGTGTCCCAGCTATTGAGTTAAGGTGTCCCTCACATCTAGTGACCCAGCTAGTGAGTTAAGGGATCCCACACATCCAGTGTCCTAGCTATTGAGTTAAGGTGTCCCTTTTCTGACTTATCTAGAGTGGTATGTTTACAGGGCATATGGTTAATACTACTGACTGAGTTCACGCCTGCGCAAATGTTTAGAAGGTCAGAATATAAATATTTACTAAAAATAGCATTCAGGGAGTACCCTTGTGAACCAAATAGCTTTCTTTAATTTGTTTTTAGATACTTTTTGTCATAGCGGGCTCATGGTAGATTTTTTCATTAGCTAAAGTGAGAGGTCATGGGGTCAAAGCATGAATCACCTGAAACCAATTTTTTAACTCCGAGGAAATGCATTTCATCGAATGCTTCACTCTGTTCATGTTTATTGCTAACTTCCCTTTATATACTTCGGAGGGAGGAAAACACCTTGTTTGGTGGTAAAAGCTGTATACTGAGTACTGAAAGAGTGATAAAACTGTGTACGAAAATTGTTTCAATGGCTGTGATGATAGCTGGGTAGTGAAAGCTGTATCATGAAAGTTGTAAACAATGTGGTGAATGTATGATGAAAATTGTAAACAACGTGGTGAAAGCTGTATAATGAAAGTTGTATATTGTGTTGTGAAAGATTTAAAAAACCTGTGCATGAAAAAATAATTTATATTAACTGTGGTGAAATTTGGGTGGTGAAAGCTTTATAGTGAAAGTTATATATAAGGTAGTGAAAGCTTTATAGTGAAAGTTATATATAAGGTAGTGAAAGCTTTATAGTGAAAGTTATAATATAAGGTAGTGAAAGCTGTATAGTGAGCCTGAGCATGCAGGCATTCTCTTTGTATTGTCCCACCAAATTCATTTTAAACCGTAACGCCCCTAAAATACTGGACATCCCTGGCAACTCCCACATTCCCTTTCTTTGGGGAGAAATCAAATTAAGTAGCTAAAGTTGTATACTGTGTGTTGGAAGATCTATAAACTTGAGCATGAAAAGTGGGATGATAGTTAAATATATTCTTCATCTTTATTTAAAAAAAAAAAAATTTAAAAGAAAAACAGTTCAGAAAGTATGTCAAACTTAGGCTAGCAAAACTACAAATGTGAAAGTATACTGACTGACTGACTGGCAACTAAAACCAATCGCATTGCTTAAATTTTGGCCCCGCCCATGGCTCCGGAGAGGTCATCTTCATAGCTGTTGTCCCAGTCTGGATGTAAATCGACTAAATCGGAGATGTCCAACCTCCCGGTGTCGGCCAGAATGGGGATTGGTGAAAGAGACCTTTCTAACTCCTTGTCGTAGACAGCTGATGTGGTAAGTGGTTGGGCGTGTAGGATGGCAGCCGAGGGAAGAATTGTGGCATGTAACATGACTGAGTCAGCCGGCACTTCAGGTGGTGCTGGTGTCGGTGAGGAGGTCAGTGGTGCTGCTGTTGCCATAGAAGGGGCGGATGGTTGCACCGGCAGGCTGGCCATGTCTGCAACTGTCTGGGACTCCATACCTGCATTGATACGTCTGCGTGGAGAAACTGTTTGCGAAGAACTTGTTACAGAAGAACTGTTATGGAGGTCATCATCGCTCGCTGAATAGGGAGGTGGTGGTTCATCTATGGATTAAATATAAACACATTAAGGTGAAGGATACTAGTGCTATGCCAACAAATGTATCGTGAGGTTTTATCCTTGATCAAACTGCACTGGCTAATTGATGAGATAAATATCACACAGTCACCGAATCCTGAAGACTCAATCACAGTCACCCAATCCTGAAGACTCAATCACAGTCACCCACTCCTGAAACCTCAATCAATCTCCTTAAATAAAAAATTAAAAAATAATCGGGAAAAAAAAACCCATTTTATTTAGCTGTATACTGAACACAATGGACTCTAAAGCTAGATATACCAGAACAAGAGTGGGGGTTCAGAACTGTGCCAATGTGGACAGACACCACAGAGTTCTCAACATGTGCTACACACACGCTCTCTACATGCAGGAGTGAAGTCCCAGGTGGACAGACACACAGAGTTCTCAACATGTGCTACATACACACGCTCTCTACATGCAGGAGTGAAGTCCCAGGTGAACAGACATCACAGAGTTCTCAACATGTGCTACACACACACGCTCTCTACATACAGGAGTGAAGTCCCAGGTGGACAGACACCACAGAGTTCTCAACATGTGCTACACACACGCTCTCTACATACAGGAGTGAAGTCCCAGGTGGACATACACAACAGAGTTCTCAACATGTGCTACATATACACGCTCTCTACATACAGGAGTGAAGTCCCAGGTGGACAGACACCACAGAGTTCTCAACATGTGCTACACACACACGCTCTCTACATACAGGAGTGAAGTCCCAGGTGGACAGACACCACAGAGTTCTCAACATGTGCTACACACACACGCTCTCTACATACAGGAGTGAAGTCCCAGGTGGACAGACACCACAGAGTTCTCAACAAGTGCTACACACACACGCTCTCTACATACAGGAGTGAAGTCCCAGGTTTGGCCGGTTGGAAACCAAGCTGCCTGGAAGAGTGAAATATGATGCACCACCGACTTCATAGAGGTCTGTGGCCTACTCATCCAAAAAACTGACAGAGAGAACGAAAACAACAAGAAGAAGAAGATAGCGTCTTATCTCTAAAAACATTTTTAGGTATTATTTCAAGTCTTGGGTCCACCCCAAAATCATGTAGTCATGATAAGTGATAAGTCCTTACCTTAAGATAAATCGACAGCCTGGGACATTAAACCAATAGTAAATTCCCTAGTAACTGTGCCTTATTGGCTCCATTATATCAAATATGGAGTTTTATTTATTAGTAAACAAATTTATCGGACAGAAAATACAGACGTCATCTGCAAAATAAATTTTCAAATCTAACTAAAGTTGACGCCTGTGCATCAAATAACCCTCAAAATTAGGACAAGGACAAAGTTATAAACAGGAATAGCAATATGAAATTATGGAGTCTCATGTTTTTCCTGAATTTATGGAGTGTCATGTTTTCATGAAGTCATTGGGTCTTATTCTAGGTGATACAAGAGGAAAAGGCTCTCTGAAGAGAGACTGGGTCATAAATAATAAACCAACACAAACAAACAAACAAAAACATGAGAACTTACTGAACTTTGCATGTATAGAGTAATGGTCTCTGGTCCTGCGATAATTGTGAACTTTCTCCTTAGCCTGCTGAACCTTGTAACGAGTCACACCAGAGCCTGAAATAAGTTAGTTACAAAGTAGTATAACAATTTGAGGGACCTAGTGATACAGTACTGACAGACAGAGCGATCAAGCATTACATTTCAATGATTGGGTTGATAGAGTGATCTAACATGACATTTACTTTACATCATAGTTCTGATAGCGGCACTAATGATTGTGTACTCACTAAAAATTGACATGTACTTTTAAAGAGGGTGTATTTTTGGGGGAACAAAAAAGCTGCCTGTACTCACCACAAAGTTTCAGCAGCTTTTAACAAAAAATTGTCCCCCCCCCCCCCCTCCAAGATGCTTCGTATACCAGAAAAAACACTCTTGCATCTATATATCCACATTTCCCAGGTGTCACTGTTTATTCGCTGTCTATGTTGCTGTGTTACTGCTCCAGGTTGCTGTGTTACTGCTCCAGGTTGCTGTGTTACTGCTCCATGTTGTTGTGTTTCTGCTCCAGGTTGCTGTGTTACTGCTCCAGGTTGCTGTGTCACTGCTCCATGTTGCTCTGTTACTGCTCTATGTTGCTGTGTTACTGCTCCATGTTGCTGTGTTACTGCTCCATGTTGCTGTGTTACTGCTCCATGTTGCTGTGTTACTGCTCCATGTTGCTGTGTTACTGCTCCATGTTGCTGTGTTACTGCTCCATGTTGCTGTGTTACTGCTCCATGTTGCTGTGTTACTGCTCCATGTTGCTGTGTTACTGCTCCATGTTGCTGTGTTACTGCTCCATGTTGCTGTGTTACTGCTCCATGTTGCTGTGTTACTGCTCCATGTTGCTCTGTTACTGCTCTATGTTGCTGTGTTACTGCTCTATGTTGCTGTGTTATTGCTTCATGTTGCCGTGTTACTGCTCCAGGTTGCTGTGTTACTGCTCCATGTTGCTGTGTTACTGCTCCATGTTGCTGTGTTACTGCTCCATGTTGCTGTGTTACTGCTCCATGTTGCTGTGTTACTGCTCCATGTTGCTGTGTTACTGCTCCATGTTGCTGTGTTACTGCTCCATGTTGCTATGTTACTGCTCTATATTGTTGTGTTACTGCTCCATTAGCAGGACTGACTATATTAACTTTCCCGTTTGGGTTCCTGGGCCCAGATTGTTGGGGACGCACTTTAAACAACATCATGGCACATGAGTGCAAACCATAAGTGTTCCGTACTACTTCTAACTCAAGCCTGAGTCTGAAGAGTCGCAGAGCAGTGCACGAACTCTGCAGCACCGATGAGAATCTAGAAAATATTCTGGGTAGATTTCGAACTCCAAATTTTTGCTGGGGCAGCGCCATTAGGCTACTCTTTTCTATTTCCAACTGCCAAAAGATTTTTTTTTACATGTGCAACAATTGGACATCCGATCTTATTGCCTAGAGACCAGGGGATATTACTAGAAGTCCATGTGAAAAAATCCCAGCCTTCACCGGGTCCTGTCTGTTCATTTCTCTACACACCAAAACACCTGGAGACAATACATAGAGGACGCTAACTTCTCATGACTTCTGAAGTAATGCTTGCCACTCTGCACAGAGTATATGTGTCTGCATGTTTTTCAACCTGCTTGAGTCAGTTAAGATAGCTCGTTCTCAAGCCGGCGGAAGGCTGCAGTGACTTCCTCCATCTCCATTCTTAAATTAGATGTTGTGGTATCATGTGCCAGGTTGTCGTACACTATGCCATGTTCATTCACTTTTGCTAATAATCCCCACATACATCTGCCTCTCAACTCAGAGCCATCTGTATAATGAATCACATGATCATGAATCTTTTGTTACAACACACTTAAACTATGATAAAGAATTCGACCTCCTCACCTGTGTATTTAATGTCCTCCAGATCTTGATCTAGGACATCTGGCAACTGCTGTGCGATGTCCTGGAGATAAGAAAGGACATATTTATCCAACACATCTACTTTATAAAGCTACAGAAAGATACTCAGAGTATCTTGGACAAAGAAGATGAAAAAATACTGACATCTTGAAAGATCTGAACATCAAGGAAGATTGGCTAATCAACAGCATTCTTTCTCGAAAGCTGTAATATTTTGGTCATATCAAGCACCACGGATTGGAAAAATTATAGCAGAAGGCATATCAGGAAAGAGGGGCAGGGGTCGACCGACACGAAGATGGGCAAAGGATATAAGTGACTCCTTGAGTGTGAAAGTGTGTGAGGCTGGAGAACTGGCGAGAGAACTGGCGAGAGACTAAGTTCTGATTTACTTGACAGAATGTATATTTCCTGTTCCCTTAAGCATTCAGCGTAGAGGGAAATATGATATTGTGGTTTACTGATAAAATTGTTGGGTAACTGCTTGGTTGTTTGACAGAATAACTGACTAAATAGATGGCAAGTTTATTTATTAGTTAATCAGTTTGATGCATACATTTACAAGAATTTACTGACACTCACAGAAAAGGGAAGACGCTTGCCCAATCATTAGGAAAAAAAGAAGGCCAGAAGTTACAGTGGTAGTAAAACATGAAACCTTCAAAACACTATATCGCAAGGAAAGGTTACAGGATACAATACCTCTGAAAAAAACCCACCACACAGGATATAAGAAGAACAGCCCAATCACAGACAACTGTCATATCCAAACTAACACACATTTTATGAGTGTGGGTCAACCTTTGAGTTGTTTTGGCCTGGAAAATATATGTATAAAATATATGTTTCAATGGACACTGGGACAGGTGGAGCATACACTCTGGCACAGACAGGACATTCACACTGGGACAGGTGGAGCATATACTCTAGCACAGACAGGACATTCCCACTGGGACAGGTGGAGCATACACTCTGGCACAGACAGGACATTCACACTGGGACAGGTGGAGCATACACTCTGGCACAGACAGGAAATTCCCACTGGGACAGGTGGAGCATACACTCTGGCACAGACAGGACATTCACACTGGGACAGGTGGGGCATATACTCTGGCACAGACAGGACATTCACACTGGGACAAGTGGAGCATATACTCTGGCACAGACAGGACATTCACACTGGGACAGGTGGGGCATATACTCTGGCACAGACAGGACATTCACACTGGGACAGGTGGAGCATATACTCTGGCACAGACAGGACATTCACACTGGGACAGGTGGAGCATACACTCTGGCACAGACAGGACATTCACACTGGGACAGGTGGAGCATACACTCTGGCACAGACAGGACATTCACACTGGGACAGGTGGAGCATACACTCTGGCACAGACAGGACATTCACACTGGGACAGGTGGGGCATACACTCTGGCACAGACAGGACATTCACACTGGGACAGGTGGGGCATACACTCTGGCACAGACAGGACATTCACACTGGGACAGGTGGAGCATATACTCTGGCACAGACAGGACATTCACACTGGGACAAGTGGAGCATATACTCTGACACAGACAGAACATTCCCACTGGGACAGGTGGAGCATATACTCTGGCACAGACAGGACATTCACACTGGGACAAGTGGAGCATATACTCTGACACAGACAGGACATTTACACTGGGACAGGTGGAGCATATACTCTGGCACAGACAGTAAATTGGCACAAATATGATATTCACTTGGCCACAAAAAAGATGCAGGCAGAGGTAGGACATTCCCTCGGATAGGACATTCCAAAAAGTGTAACTTCTTCTTCTTCTTCATTTCCTCTTTTACCGCTGTGGGTGTCGAGGGAGATATTAGGTTCTGTTTCTAGCTCTTCTGGCCGCCTCGACCATAGGCACATCGTGCTGTTGTAGAGTTTCTCTGATGTTATCCTTCCATCTTGTTCTTGGTCTACCTTGTGCTCTACGTCCTTCTTCCCTTTCCATGTATGCTTTGTATGGTATGAGGTCACAAGGCATTCTCTCTAAGTGGGCAAACCATTTCACTTGCTGTCTTCGTGTGTAATTTAGAATTGGTTCTGTGCCGACTTTTTCTCTTATGATCTCATTCCTGATCTTATCTCTCATGGTCACTCCTACAGCCCTTCTCAGACATCTAATTTCCATTGTTACTAATTTTCTTTTATGGTTTGTTGTGAGTGACCATGTCTGGCACTGGTAGCACAGAGTTGGAATAAATATGCTTTGAATAAGATGTCTCTTTGTGTTGATTGGGATTGTCTTATGCTGTAAGAGGGGAGCTAGCTGTCCCAATACTTGGTTTGCTTTATTGCATCTAATGTTAATTTCTTTATCCAATTTCCCATCTTCGGTAAATTTAGTTCCCAGATATTTAAACTCAGATGCCTGTTTAATGCTTTCACTCTATTTCTATGTTTAGATCTGTCTTCCTTTTTCCTATTGACATTACTTCTGTCTTTTCAGTGTTGATTCTCATATTATTTGTTTTACATTCTTCATTCATGGATGTTAGATGCTGCAATTTCATGGCTGTATCTGCTATCAAGGCCTGGTCATCTGCAAAGAGTAATTTGTTGATCTTACTAACATTTTCATTCATGGGCTTGGCATTATTGCATATACTGTCGATGTAGGTGATAAACAGCAGTGGTGATAAGACACACCCCTGTCTTACTCCAGATGTTACTGTGAATGGATGAGATGTTCCCTGATTTATTCTAACTACACTTCTACAATTCCTGTATAAACTTTTGCACACTTCGATGAGGTGTTCGCTTACTCTTGCCATTACTTTCCATAATAATTGTCTGTCGACTCTGTCAAATGCCTTCTCCTGGTCTACGAATGCCACAAAAAAGTTCTTATCGTACTTATTGTTCTTTTCTATTAACTGTTTAAGTGTGAAGATTGCATCTGTGCAGCTTCTATTTCTCCTAAATCCCATCTGTTCTTCTGCCAGCTGTGGTTCTATCACTGGTCTCAGTCTTGTTTCTATTATCTTGGCATACATTTTGCCAACATGGCTTAAAAGAGAGATGCCTCGGTATTGACCGCATTCTCGTTTGCTTCCTTTGTTCTTCCACAATGGTATAACTATTGCATGTTGCCAATCAATAGGGGCAGTTTGTTGTACCCATGCTGCATTAAATATTCTGTGAAGCCATCTGATGCTGCTTTCACCTGCTGTTTGAATTATTTATGTTGGTAATCTATCAGCTCCAGGTTAAAAAAAAGTGTAACTACACTCCTAAAAGAAGAGAGAGAACCCACGCGTAACTGGTCACAACTAGAGACAGTAAAGTCACTGAGCTCACACCCCTACCTGCTGAGCATCAAAGATGACCGCACATTTACGAGCAAAGTCAGAGTACGCCTGGGACAGCTTCATGAGCCCTTCCTTGAGTCGGATCAGCTTGACAGCCTCGTTCTCCCGAATTCTGTCTGTCACTGCAAGAGAGGCACAAACCAGTTTAGCTTTGTGGGTCCACACACTGACTCTGTCATAAACTAATTCTTAGTGGATATGATTCATATTTTGGAGGTAAACATTTTCCGACATTGATGACTGGAGGTCTGTATTTTGAATCATATATTTTCCCTAGATTTATGATGTGAGGTCAGTGTGTGGGGATTGATGTTTGCTGCTACTCATTATATGAAGACAGAATTACAAATTTTTAGTTTTCATAGCTAGTAGGTGATGCACTAATATAAGGGGAAAGAAGCATGTACAGGGCTGAAATAGTTAGGGTTAAACATGTTTAGAGTTACATCCCTTGCTATACCCTGCTAATCCTACCTCTGTAGGTTACTTCCTGCCCAACACCCTCTTTCTGCATCAAATGTAAGACAAGTTTCTACTTTCTGAATGGGTGGCGGATAGTTCTGTGAGAGACCTCAACCCACAAATACGTGATTTTGTGTATTCCTGTCTGTAACTGTATTTGTGTCCAATTATGCCAGATACTGATGAAGGCTTTTTAGCCACAACATTCATTTGCTATTTGTGACTGTGAAGATGACTAGTTCTCACTAGTTCAGTAGAATGAAACAGTTGCAGAGAGATAGACATAGACAAGAGATCAGTAACAATGAAACAGTTACAGACAGACATATACAAGAGATCGGTAACAATGGAACAGTTACAGAGAGGGAGACAAACACACACAGAGTCAGAGAGAGGGAGAGAGAAAAAGAGGAGATCAGTAAGAATAAACATGGAGATACAGCACCTTCCATCTGTGCCAGATCTTTAGCTCTCTCAGCTTGGGACAACCGCACCTCCAGTGTCTGAATCTCTGAAGTAGAACTCTTCTATGAAGAAAAGCAATAATGAATTTTACACAGCTGAAGTTTAAAGTTGAGAGAACTGACTTAACTGCAACAGGTTTGATCCCATATGGCTCAGTCTCTCCGCAGAATAGCTAGCCACTTGCCGAGAGCATCGCATCAAGTGGCATAAAAATTTGACTCGTAAACTCAATGAGCCAGCCAAGAAACGAACATATAACCTTCAGAGCACTAGGCAAATGGCTTGACCACTTCATTGCAGAGACCCCCCAATAGGTCTTCAATGTTGAAGTGATTCAGAGTCCTGTTTGTACGATTCCTGGTCATCTTACTAACACTTTCCTCTTTTGAGATGCCGCCACTTTCCTTTTTTGAGATACCACCAGTTTTCTCTTTTGAGATGCCGCCAGTTTTCTCTTTTGAGATGCCGCCAGTTTTCTCTTTTGAGAAGCCGCCAGTTTTCTCTTTTGAGATGCCGCCAGTTTTCTCTTTTGAGATGCCGCCACTTTCCTTTTTTGAGATACCACCAGTTTTCTCTTTTGAGATGCCGCCAGTTTTCTCTTTTGAGATGCCGCCAGTTTTCTCTTTTGAGATGCCGCCAGTTTTCTCTTTTGAGATGCCGCCAGTTTTCTCTTTTGAGATGCCGCCAGTTTTCTCTTTTGAGATGCCGCCAGTTTTCTCTTTTGAGATACCACCAGTTTTCTCTTTTGAGATGCCGCCAGTTTTCTCTTTTGAGATGCCGCCAGTTTTCTTTTTTGAGATGCCGCCAGTTTTCTCTTTTGAGATGCCGCCAGTTTTCTCTTTTGAGATGCCGCCAGTTTTCTCTTTTGAGATGCCGCCAGTTTTCTCTTTTGAGATGCCGCCAGTTTCCTCTTTTGAAATACTACTAGTTTTCTTTTTTGAGATGCCACCAGTTCCTTCTTCTATAACTCTCCAAACTCCTCCTGGAGATGTGAACAGTTTCGATGTTCATTGACTTATTTTAGCTAGACTTCTTCTTTACGTCCTCTTTCACCACTTGGGTTTCTCAAGGGAGATATAAAGTTCTTCTTGTTGTTTTTCTGACCACCTCTTCCACAGACACAATGTGTTGTAGAGTTTCTCTGATGTTATCTTCCCATCTTGTTCTTGGTCTACCTTGTGCTCTCCATCATTCTCTTCTTTTTTGTGTGCATGCCTTGCATGCTACGGCGTGGCAAGGCATTCTCTCTAAGTGGGCAAACCATCTGATTTGTTATCTTTGTATGTAAATCAGAATTGGTTCTGTGCAGATTTGTTTCACCTGTGATCTCATTCCTGATTGTATCTCTTCTGCTCATCCCCCGCAGCCATTCTCATACATCTTTTTTTCATGGTTACTAATTTGTATACTTCTACCATTTTAATATAAACTTGTGGGTACTTTTCCTTTTGTTGACCCTATCTCAGAGACTGAGATTTCGTGAACAGTTCCCAGGAAAGTCTAATATTATAGGGGGTTTAGGGTTAGTTAGTTTCACACCCTAAAACCCCTGTATTATTCAGCTTTTCTGGGAACTTACCACAAAATCTAGAAGTCCCCAAGATGGGGTGAACAAAAAGAACAGAACCAACTTTTGCATATTCTAATGAGGCTATATCAATACACAGGAAGCTGAGGTTGAGGACCGGCTAGACATCTGCCAGACTGAAAATCTAGGGTTCAAATCTACATCATTTTTCATAATTAATTTAACCCTGTATAAAACAGGTCACATGTTATGTCCCGAGATGCTGACCATGTCACCCATCAAGTTTTGATTGGTCTATAAAAATACAGGCCTAACGCTTCCTGTGACAAAGTCGTGAGACATGATTTCACACATCCCAACCACACACACACACACAAATATATATATATACATACACACACACACAAGCTAGTAGGTGACACCACTGTGGTTAGTGCTGACTCAGACCCATTGTGATTGAAATTCAGACCCACTCTGATTAGTGTTCACACTCAAACCCACTGTGGATAGTGTTTAGACCCTGATTAATGTTCACACTCAAACCCACTGTGGATAGTGTTTAGACCCACTCTGATAAGTGCTCGGACTCAAACCCACTGGGGTTAGTGCTTAGACCCACTATGATCAGTGCTCACTCTCAGACCCATATTAAGTGCATGTTAAGTAACATGTTTGGTCTTCAAAGATTGAAAACTGAATCTGTTTTTTTCCTTATAAAATATTTTATGAAGTCTTTTGGATCAGGACTGGGCATAAGCTTGAGTCTTTTGGGTCAGGACTGGGCATAAGCTTGAGTCTTTTGGGTCAGGACTGGGCATAAGCTTGAGTCTTTTGAGTCAGGACTGGGCATAAACTTCTTTCTCAGAGTCACCAACTGCTGGCAGGATACAAAGCCACATACAGAAAATCCCAATGGATTTCAAGTCCAACCTCTTATCCATGATGCCTCATCTCTGACAACAATGTTATGGGATAAAAAACAGTATTTTTCAAACCAAGCAACACTCTAAATGCGAGCCAATACTTCTGCTCCTTAGCATACACCAGCTGTAACCTCCATCAGAAAGTTCTGGTTGTTCATCCACTTCTGGACTTTAGCCTTGTTCCCAAACATGACTTTTGAGTGCACAACCATTTTAAAGATCCTGATTATTTGTATGCAGACTGTTGGTTCCCCGCCTCTCAGGCAGATGCACCCCGACTTTGAAAGAAAAATCTCTAATTAATTAGACTTTTATGACATGCTTGTTGGAGCGGCAGTGGGTTTATTCACCCCCCCCCCCCCCCCAAATAGGGCCTCAGAATCCAAATAGGAAGAGCTGGTAGAACCCAGTATATTATGAGAGATATTGGATACGTACCTTGAAGGCTTTCTTCAGCTCTTTGCGAACTTTCATCTCTCTCTGCTCACATGCCATCTGTGCAAATTGTAAACAAATCTCATTATTATTAATAATAAATAATAATTAATACGAACAAAGAAGATATAAACAACAGACTGCACAATTTATTGCCAGGCATATTTCGCTGCATCTCATCAGGTTTATACTACAGTAACAATTAAATAAATGAAGTAAATAAGTGAAACCTTTATAACTGAAATACAAATTCAACAGCACTTAAAAGCAATTGCCTGTTTTACCAGGACAGTTGCAGTGTCAGAATAATTCAGAATCATGTCTTTCTGTTTACAAAGTTCAGGGTGCAGGTAACATGTCTTTCTGTTTACAAATTTCAGGACGCAGGAAACATGTCTTTCTGTTTACAAAGTTCAGGATGCAGGTAACATGTCTTTCTGTTTACAAAGTTCAGGATGCAGTTAATGATAATTAAATTAAATTATGTGCCATTTCCACAGTGAAGGTCAGCAACAGTGTACCATTGTTGTCTTTAAAAATATTACACAGTGAGATCCTATCTCTCTTCCACTGTGCAACACTCAATACAAATTTTAAACAAATCTCACTTGTAAAAATAATAAATATCAAAGAATCTTTTCAAAAAACCTACAAAACATGTCACAAAATGAAAGATCATTAACCCTTTTACCACACACAAGCTAAAATAAATGAATCATGAACCAATTAGAATTTCCACAAACACAAAAAATCCTTAAAATAAAAACAACCATTTTACACAGGTAACTAATTGTTTTAAAACTTATTTATCAATATTAAAATAAAATTTATTTTAAAAATAAAAACACAGATAAAGGAAGTAATAATAAATAAGCAAAAAGTATCAAGTATCAAATGGAATGTATTTCTTGGGGCCTAAAACATGTATCAGATGATTCATGCCATGACCCCATCACCTCTATCATTGAGGCTTACAAGAAAATGTGGCTTTTAAAAAGCCATTGGATTCACAACAGTTAATATATTCACATCCGGGTCTCCTAAATATTACATACAAGCGTACAGAAACCAGTGACATTTAACCACGCTTTCCGAGAACAGGTTACTGCAATAATGGTAACATATCGGCATTTCAGGGCTGTGTGACAACCAGACATGACCAGATTTAGCCTTTTTCTCCAAGCGATTTTATGAACAAGTGGATGAGCTGAAGGATATCAGGGATCAAGCAGACTGTGCAAGGGAAATAATTCAGTGAATAAAATTGAGCAGAGGGACTGGACAATTCCAGTTCGAAGAGGAGAAGACAAGCGGAGCTTTACTCAAGGGTCAGCTGGCACGATCAGTGTAGGAATTCACTGGCTACTGACTGAGCAGATGCAGTAAATGTGCAGTGATCTCAGTTCTTGGTTTCTTCATTCAGCATTCTTGCCAGGGTGAGGCAAGATACAAAAAACATTACTAAAACTATCTGTTTCATACATCTTCAAATACAAACTTAAGCCTTGATTACAAGTAGTCTGACTACAGAGGGGAGGGCGGTTGAAAAACAACCACAAAGCAGTGACCTGGCTAGAGACACAGATTTCCCTCATATCTGCTTTTTAAGTTATTCCACGTACATACTTAAGAAGATTGAGACAGGATGGATTTGAAGACAATGGTTGCAGTCTCTGAGAAAATTTCACCTGAGAGGAAACAAGATTCAGGACATTATTTTGGGATAAGAGGAAATGAACAAATGGATTGGCTTGTTGGCAGGGCCACAGCGGGCACCGGAAAGCAGTGGACCAGGCGGATGTTCTCAATATCTCAAGTGAATGATATGGTTGAGTGAATGACATGAATGAGCGAATGACATGGATGAGTGGGCACAAAAAAAAACTGAACACTCACAAAATTATTTCGGGATTGTGCCACGTGCCTCTCCCCTTCCAGAATCATCTCAAACATATGTCGGTAATCCTTCAAGTGCTCTGTAACACAGCAAACACTTTTGTAACATCACATTCTGAATGATGAATAATCACATCTTAGTAACATCACATTCTGATTGATGAATAATCACATCTTAGTAACATCACATTCTGAATGATCACATCTTAGTAACATCATAGAAATGGGCTATCCTCCGAATAATGGGCACAAAAGATGGCGGTCAATGCCGGCCAAAAACAGGGCCTCAGTCACGTGTCAATTGCGCACTCCTGGCGACTTAATTTGCAGTTTTCCGACGACTACCGCCACAGCCAAGAGTTTCCCCACGCTGCTCACGTGGCGTGGATTGGGGCTAAACTAGATGGCTGGGACTCAAGAGCAAAGCTGCAGGAGATGCGGAAGCTGCTGCTCGTGAGTCCTAGCCATCTAGTTTAGCCCCAATCCACGCCGCTCATGCGGCATGGGGGACTCTTGGCGGTGGTGCTAGTCGCCGGAAAACCGCAAATTAAGTTGCCGGAAGTGTGCAATTGACACATGACTGAGGCTCTGTTAGGATGTTTTTGCGGCCACCATCTTTTGTGCCCGTTATTCGGAGGATAGCCCAGAAATGTAACATTCTGAATGATGAACAATAACTTTGTTGGAGCATCACATTTTTAGTAATGAATAATCATATCTTAGTAACCAGCAAGGCAAACCCGGTCAACAAATTCCTACAGAAGTGGGATGTATTGACCGAAAGGTGAAAATATCACAGCCATGCTGTAAATGGACACAATGTATAATCTACATCAGCAATGAATAATCTACATCAGCAATGAATAATCTACATCAGCAACGTAAAATCTACATCAGCAATGTATAGTCTACATCAGCAATGTATAGTCTACATCAGCAATGAATAATCTACATCAGTAATGAATAATCTACATCAGCAATGTATAGTCTACATCAGCAATGAATAATCTACATCAGCAATGAATAATCTACATCAGCAACGTAAAATCTACATCAGCAATGTATAATCTACATCAGCAATGTATAATCTACATCAGCAATGTATAATCTACATCAGCAATGAATAATCTACATCAGTAATGTATTATCTATATTTTTGCTGACTGAGGACACTTTGTATGGCTATGGCTGACTCTGTTTGTGACTGGAATCACTGGCATAGGCGGTTGAGCAATTATGGGTCAAGCTCGTTTGCTGTGATGCCGGAACTGTAACGACTGACTGACTAATCTATATTATCAGTGCTGGTCTAAGCAGTCACAATGACTGCCATGAAGCTGGACTAGAGCTGCAGGTGAATTTGCCCACTGAAGAATGAATGGATGGACACAAAGTTGGATAGACATAAAGTTGGATAGATACAAAGTTGGATAGACATAAAGTTGAACACACTTCTTATCAAGAAACTTTCTTAGACAAAGTGTATGGAAAAGTCCGGGTAGAACAAAATTGTTCTTTTTTTTTTCATTTTCTAAACCTACAATTTCAAGCACGAGGATGAAGGTGGAAGCAGTCACAGCAGCTCTGAAGAAGAAAACTGAATTACCAGGGCAATGAGTGTCTGATTTTCAGTCGGAAGGTTCAAAACTGACAAACCTGGCACGAGTAGATAGCGAACATCACCAAATCAACATAATACATTTAGGCATGTGAATATATTGCCAGGAACATGCAGAAAAGCGAGGTAATGAAGAAGCAGATTTGTTTGCTACAAAAGCAATCACTGCAGGAACACTTATTCTGGACAAGGGAAACATTACAAAGACCAAACAGGAGATAAAATGTTAGATAGAAAAAAAATGTAAGGATGTGTAAATGTAGAGTTAAGTGTGGATCTGACAAGAAAGGAAATGTGAAAGGAGTATGATGTGTGTACAACCATATGTTACTGGAACATTCAGCATCAACACCTGAAGACATATGCTGTGGGAGACAGAGCACCCCTCAGTATGCATGGTGTGCTATGATGGGTGTTCATTCTTAAATCAGTAAATCATATCTTCTGCTTTGCGGTCGTTGGCTATAAACTCCGGCAGAGAGTTCTGGTTCTTCATCCACTTTTAGACTTGTTCCGGAACCTGAGTGCTGCATGCACATCCATTATACCGATCTGGCTTGTTTGTATGCAAACTGTTGGTTCCTCGCCTCTCAGGAAGTTGCACACCAACTTTGAAGGAAGCTCCCAATTAGTCGACTCATAAAACATGCTTTATGGGGAGGCAGTGGGCCTATTCTTGTTGTTCCCCACAGCAGAACCCTGGAACCCACATGAGGAGTTAATCATATCAAGAGTAACCAAATACTCAATAAAATCCTCTTGCTCCAAGCTGCTGAAGATGGCATTTGTGGCAGCTGCCGTACGCATTTAAAGCATGTGCCAGATGTTGGATTTCGCTGTGACTGCTGTTTGATTTTTCACAGTGGACAGTGATAGACATTGGCAAAGGAATGTTGAATTAAGAATCGACACTCCCATAGATGCTTAGACCCCATCTTCAGCAGCAAGCGAAGAGTTCCAATTCCGGTAGTACCAGTAGCTGTCTAATTGTATATCCATCTCATCCTTCCCCTGAGTGTTGAGGTTGAGTGTCGGCCAGATCACCTGGTAACGCCTTGCAGCGCTATCCTCCTTAGACAGAAATGATCTAACTGCACCTCCACACTGTTCACTTGCTCCCGAAGGGCCCTCAAAATATCTAGCTTGTCATACATCAATTCACCACCAAGTGGTGCAGTCAGCCAGTCTTTCTGCCTGCTCATTTCCCAACACACCGGCATATCCTGGAGAAAATATCCTAAGGATGCTAACTACCCGGGACCTCTGAAGTGATGCTTGCCACTCTGCACGAAGCATGCCTGTTTTTACCTTTGGCAGAGACATGTAGTTATTATGGGGGACCTGTGTGCCGTGAAGTTGGAACCATAACTGATAATCTAACCTAATCTGGCTCCAAGACAAAATACAAACCACCAAATTCCCGCTGAACCTCCGTCCACAGAAGATTCAACTCTGCTAACTGATTGGCTACATCTTGCAGGGCCCTGTTCTCCTCATTAACTGCCCACTTCAGGAAGTCCTGGGAAACTGCACACAAACCACACACAAATCATAAATAAATCACAGACAAATCTATACAAATCACACATAAACCACACACAAATCTATACAAATCACACACAAATCTATACAAATCACACACATATCTATACAAATCACACACAAACCACACACAAATCATAAATAAATCTATACAAATGTGACATGAATTACAAACTGGATGTAAGAAGGTCAGTAAAGGATCCTTGTTCACGTCTTCAGGCATATTGGGTTTTTAGGGCTAGACCTATATTTTACAGACCAAATGGCACTTGGTGGGTGATGTCGTTAGCATCAAGCCGGCCGCCTTTACTTCCCAGGACCGCACCTGGTAATCACTCAAGGCTGGGTCAACCTGGGAGCCAAGGTCATTTTTGGGAAAAAGTCCGGCCCTTGGGACCAGAACCAACGACCTTCCGATCCGCAGGCGAGCGCCTAGCCACTAGCCCACGGCGGCTCCGATGTAAGAAGGTATCACATTGAAATGAACCAATGAACAAACTTTGTTTCCAAAAGGTAACAAATTGATGCATGACAAGCTTAATGTTGTAAGAGTCCTTTCGGAGCCCGTGAACAATGTGCAGGCACAAACAGATCATCGGGGTCTGCAAGGAGTTACAAGGGATCTGGATCAAGGGAAAGGCAATATGGATACACAATCCGAAAGTTACTGGTGGCTTCAGAATCAGAGCTCTGCTCTTGCTGTTGAAGATGGGGATGGAGGGCTTATGGAAATGTTGCGAGTGCTGTGTTGTCAATTTTTAGTTCAACCTTAGAGTATAACATTTGAGAGAATCAACTCCACAGAGTTGTATCTAACATGGCCCAGCCCAGCCGCTACTGGCAACATGCTAAGAGTGCTGTACAAAGCAGGAACTGCAGATAAAGTGACTAACCGGAAAAAAGTGAACAGAAAAATTAAACCAGAAAAAGGAACAAACAAAAATGAACTTAATAAAAGCATTTAAAAAAAATTTGCTCCCAAGATCCAAACAACACCATCTGAAAACAAAACTAACACCTTCACAGACTGAGTCAAATGGTCTAACCACTCAGCCACTGGAATCTCCAATGTTAGTTGTTGGTTCTAAGTTAACTTGTTGAGTGTTGGAAAGATCAACTGCACTGTTGATCAAGAGGAAGTACAAGGTATAAGGGGCACCAGCAACAGGAGGAGGAGGAGAAGGAGATGAAGAAGAAGAAGAACAATCCTTTCCTTTTTTTCCACTTCGTAGCATGCACCAGCTGTGTAAACTCCAGCAGAAAGTTTTTTATCTTGCAGGCAGATGAACCCTGAATCAGTCAACTTGTACAACATGCTTGTTAACCCTCTTAGCACGGACGGGCCGATAATCGGCCGGCGGATGTCTGGCCAAAAACACGGAACAGCCGATCATCGGCCCGATCGTGTTTCGCCACGAACCGCTAAGAAATCACCTATTTTGAAACACTGAAAGTGATTCATTCATATTAACTGCTGTATTAGCCTTTACAAATGGCAACTTTCGAGTGTTTGGTATTGAAGTGAAAATTTTTGTTGAATTTTTTAGATAGTGACCTGAACCGCTAAAAGTACGTTTGACTTGTATGTTTCTGCCCCTAAACTTGATGTTGATAAAACATTAGAATTAAGTGATTACACTAATTCTGTAGATACTGATGCAGGATTTAGTGTTAGTAGTAATAGTGGGAATCAGATGGGGACGCTATTGTGTTCAGACCACAGCCAAACCATAGCTCAGGGTATATGCACATCCATTTCTTGTGCTGACTGATGGTGAAAAACACATGTCACCTAAAGATATTATTGGTGTTTCATATATATATATACCTGTTTTTGACTATTGAATTGCTTACAACATTTGCAAAAAGGCCAAAGATCAATAAAAAGATTTCAAATAAAAAAAATTTTTGTTTTTAGTTTCATGTTTCAAGCATTGAAGTTGAAAATTCAAATTTTCTATTTTTATATATGCAAATGAGATAATTTGCATATACATCAATTAATTTTAACGATATTGTGAAAATCATGAACTTCAATCTATATCCTTCAAATAGATATATGATTTCATGGGGGTCAGAATAACAGAAATCTTTCAAAAAAATTAAATAAAGTAATAACCAAATTCACTGAAAAAATGCTCCGTGTTTTTGGCTAGACCTCTGAAAAACCTCCCATGCTAAAAGGGTTAAGGAGGCAGAGGTCCATTCTTTTTTTCCTCCCCACAATGAGGCCTCAGAGCCCACATTGAACTCACATGGAGATCCAATCAGAACCCACACAGGAACCCAATCAGAACCCACACAGGGACCCAATCGGAACCCACACAGGGACCCAAACAGAACCTAATGGGGAACCAATCAAAACCTACACGGAGACTAAATTAGAACCCACACAAGGACCCAACTGAAACACCTGCGAGGACGGAGCGATAGTAGATTGTTTTATGTTGACTTGTTACGTGTTCGAAAGAACGTTTTAGTTGTTCACCCACTTCTGGACTTTGGTCTTGTCCCAGAACTTGAGTTTTGAGTGCACATCCAATTTACAGATCTCGCATATTTATATGCAGACTGTTGGTTGCTTACCTCACAGGCAGATGCACTCCGATTTCAAAAGAAAATCCCTTAACAAGTCACTTGTAGGACATGCTTATAGGGAGGCAGGGGTCTATTCTTGTTTCCTCCAGAATGGGGTCCCAGAACCCACACAGGAAAATCTTTTCATAAAGCCAGAAGAGCAGACAATAGATAAGAAACCACAAGCCATCAAACCTGTGGAGAGATCTTCTTCCTATTCACCAGCAGAAAGTTCTTGATGTTCGTCCACTTCTGATCTGTAGTCCTGTTCCAGAACGTGAATGTTGCATGTGCATCAGTTTTACAGATCTAACTTAGCTGTATGCAGACTGCTGGTTCCTTGCCTCTTAGGCAGGTGCATTCTGACTTCAAAGGAAGCTCCCAACTAGTCGACTCCTGCGATATGCTTGCTGGGGAGGCAGTGGGTCTATTCTTGTTTTACCCACAATGGGGCCCCGGAACCCACATGGGGGTGCTCAGAGAAAAATACCTGCATTCTGTGCATTCATGAAAGCTCTTGCAGTGTTGCGCATGTCCTTGACCTCTGACAGAAGTACATGAAGGTCAGTATGTCCGCCCCCAAGGGACATCAGCTTCACACCACTCCTAAGTGAAGAAAGGATACAAGATTAAATTATATGTCACAGAGTTGAGTTGATTCAGACTTCCAGGAATAATGGAGGAAAAGCTTGGCAGAATGTCAAGCTTCAAAGTTATTTTTGCTTCCGACAGTGCTTTGCTAATGCAGTTTCCATATAAGGACGGTTGTCTACTGCTTCCCTGCCCAAGCAACTGAATTTAGTGCCTGGCTGCAGCCCTGTGAGCTGTGTTTTTCCTGTGGAATGCCTTTCATTTGTGCAGTCTTTGTGTCGTGGTGTTCAGTATGACAGTTAGCCGGTTTATGAGTGAGCTGGTGAAATACCTTATGTAATAATTATACATTATATGTGTACAGTAACCAGCTCATCATGCTCGACTACTTCTATCAACGACAAACTGCATTTCTGGTAACTGTTGTTGGCTTTGGCACCTCTAGCAACTTACTCTGTGCGCATATTTTTGGATTGTTCCCAGACTAGTTGTTTGCTTACTAGTTTTTCAAATGGGTGGGGGGGGGGGGCATTTCATTCGATTCGCACTGGCACAGGAACGGAGCAAGTATGGCGAAACCCGACTGTGGTGATGTTGAAACCTCGACTAAGACTATGAGTTGATTTAAGAACCGAAGTCACAGCACTGGGGGCATTCCAACAAGCACTCCGTCCCCATATTCAGCAGCCAGTGCAGAGTTCCCATACCAATGGTGCAGGCAGCAGTCTGATTATACGCCAGTCTAGCCTTTCTTCTGAGTGTTGAGTATCGGCCAGATCCCCTCGTCACTCCCCGCTGCATCACTCTCACCAGATCTCCTCATCACTCCCCGCTGCATCAGTCTCACCTGACTGTGGTGATCTATTTGAAAGGCGTTGACCATGTCTGCCTTATCATGCATCAGTCATTCCTTCAGTTTTGCTAGCCTGTCTGTCTCCTGTTCAGCAAACAATTTGGCAGTGCTTAAAGTAAATTTCCCATGATTTGTTTGGTTAAACTCCCATGTCGATTACACATTAGGTGCATTTGTTCATAAATGGGCTGATGGTTAGGGCTAATAGGGAGAAACAGTTCGGAGAATATTTATGATGCAGTGGGAGGCTGAACGACGTTACTCCTGTATTGAGCGAGAGTGTCTTGCTTTGGTTTGGAGCGTACAGCGGTTCCAACCTTATTTATATGGTGTACAATTCACAGTACAAACTGACCACCAACCCCTCGTATTCTTGGCATCTTCTACCCATTTGAATCCAAGATTGATGAAGTGGTCTTTGCTACTGCAACCCTATTCATTTACTGTGGAATATATTCCTGGTAATCAGAATGTGGGAGCAGATTTCTTTAGCCGCCATCCCTTGTCTGATAATTCACAGACTGAAGGTGATGAGCAAGCTGAAAGTAGTGAGTCCATGGATGTGTAAATGGCTGATCATTGTTCATTCGCGTAGTACGCTCTTCCCTTTGGGGGGGGGGGGGGTACTGTCGTGAAATGATAAGCCATTACGCATCAGTCTGTAAGACTGGTAACCTAACTTACCTGTAATCGGCACAAAATTCAAACTTGGACTCGCCCGGAAAGATATAGTCCCTTATATCTATATATATAGGCCTTTATTGGACAACATTATTATGTCTACATTTTCTGGTTGCTTTAACTAAACTCCACTTTTAAATGTATATATCTTCGATATATATTAGAGGAGTTATTTGAGGTTTCTTAGAAACCGATGCACACCTTGCCCATGTATACTAGGGACTTCTTTTTTTACCAACGCCTGAAGTGCGTAAGTGACGCCATTCTTTCTTGCCGGTTCCAAGCGTCCAGACGTGTCAATCTATGCCTGTATAATTTCAATTTCACAAGGCGATCTGGAATGTTTCAGTTTTTGCATATGCTTGGGATAAATCCTTTGTGAGGAGCTGGCAGAAGTTTCACAGTCCAACCAACACCCACCAACCATAAATAAACCATAAACCAACTATCCACCAGCTGACACCTGTGAAGGTTCCTGACTTCATCAATATGTGGGAGCTTAGAACGCAAACAGCCTACCAGTGCTTGAGCTTAGTGGAGCTCAAAGACATTGTGTGTCCTAACTGGTGATAGAGACTTGCTAAGTACCAGTACAGTGCTGTGTCCTCTATGGTGAGGTACTATCTTACCACTTGATCCAGTGGAGCAGAATTCCCAGAGTCAAAGACAGTCGAATCATCCGGAGCTGAGGGAGGCATCATAGACAGAAAGAAGAGAAGCTAAGTTTGATGCCTGATTTGCTTTGTGCCTCACTGCTCCTATGTTTCCCAATGATGACAAGATGTCATCTCCAGGACCTTCTGTCTGTATAGTATCTTTGTGATTTGGACATGATATCCTGAGATCTAGCCTAGGAGATCTGGCATTTGTCTCAATTTTATTATCTATTTTATATTGATTACATGCATTCATTTTCATGGCTGACTTAGGTGTCTCTATTTCACCTTTTTAAGTGTTTAGCAGTTGTGTATGTATGTATCTTCATTATATGTGTTAACATGGTTATGATAATGAACTATCATAACCTGGAGGCTTTCTTTAGTAAGTAGTGGGGGTGTCCAGCCAAGTGTGCCTAGAAATATTGTATTCATATACTGACATATTTTGTAGTGCCAATACTTGAGTTGCCCTACTCCAGAGATAAGTTGAGCGTATATTGGCCACGGGGAATCCCTTAGACCAATACGAGCCAAACGACTCAACATAATTATCTCTGAGTGCTGTTGGTTCGGAAGGAGAAATCTTTACATTAGGCACGCGACAGGAGTGATATGTGACATTGCTGTCAGAAAAAATGTCATCTTTTTTTGTGTGTCCCAATGTACAGCCACATGATGATGATGTACAATAAGATTAGAAGATTTTTTGTTATTCTAAGAGATTGTTCCTCATTCAATTTGGTGCAAACATTTCCTGTGCTGTGAAGCTATGGCTTTTTTTAGTCTATATTTCTGTCAGGGAAAACTGTTTTCCCTTTTTTCCCCACTAATGTACAGTCATATGATGATGATGTCAAACAAGATTACGCAGTTTTTATTCTTGAAATCTGTTCTCGGTTCAAATTGGTGCAAAAACTAAAAATATTATGAGTAGTCAGTGGGTTAAACGATTGATGCCTGTGCAGAAAAGAGGGAATTGAATAGTATGACAGAATCACTAATGTAGAGCTTTGAGAGAGAACTAAACAAGTTCCAGTGGACCAAGAGGTGAAGAAAAGATACTGGCGGTGAACAGGACACCCCTTGAGAAAACTGAGAATAATATAACTAGAATGTCTTTGCACTGGAACCCAGGGGCATAGAAAAAAGGTAGACCAAAAAACACACGAAGAAAGGGACTAGAAACTAAAGTTAAAAGGATGGGGAGGACATGGGGAGAGCTGCATACAATAGCAACAGATAGAACGACTCGGTGTGAGTTGGCTGGGGGCCTATGCTCTCTCTATTAGGAGATAAAAGGTAGAAGAAGACAAAGATTATAGTGTATATATCACCTTCTGACAACCCGGGCAGCTTTGTCCATCTTCTACAGCTGCTGTGTCCACGTATGTTCTTGTTGGGTAAAGCTGTAAATGTTTCACTGCAAAAGATAATACAAGAGGATAAATGAAACTACTTCACTGATGAAATAAAATAACAAGAAACAGAAAGGTTACATTGCTGAAATAAAAAACAAGAAACTGAGAGGTTACATTACTGAAATGAAAAACAAGGAACAGAAAGGTTACATTACTTAAATTAAAAACAAGAAACAAAGGTTACATTGCTGAAATGAAAAACTAGAAATAGAAAGGTTACATTACTGAAATGAAAAAACAAGAAGCAAAGGTTACATTGCTGAAATTAAAAACAAGAAACAAAGGTTACATTACTGAAATGAAAAGCAAGGAACAGAAAGGTTACATTGTTGAAATTAAAAACAAGAAACAAAGGTTACATTGCTGAAATGAAAAACTAGAAATAGAAAGGTTACATTACTGAAATGAAAAAAACAAGAAACAAAGGTTACATTGCTGAGAATATTGATTCTGCACTGTGACTAGGTGTATGAGCGCCATATTAAATGGCTTAGCATTGCGTGCCACCAAGAAACCCTGAAAAGAACTCTTGCAGTGTTGATGAGATTAAGAGAGACATACCCAAATACAGTTCCAGCCAACGACGAAGCTATCTACCAGCCAGCCATAGGGTGACCCAGTCGCCAATGATGATAGATGTTTGCTTACCGGCCCAAAAGTCAAGGGTTCTAATCCACATTAGGGCAGATATTTTTCCAAACTGACCTCGGTGCATTAACTGACCTTGCATAAAATTCACATCAAGTATTGTTCTGGGAAGCAAGGATGGCTGGCGTGATTTTGACCACACCATTTGAGTATTGTCTGGTCTATAAAAATATAGGTCAACAATTATGTGGAATTCTAGAAAAATCCTTAAAAAAAAAATCTAATTTGGCAGCATTTGCTGGTACTCACAACCAAATGTGATCAGAACCCTACATTAAGTCTGATTGCTTCTCAGATTCTCGGACCCACCCCTCGCCCAATGCTATCAAGGCAGACACACTGTCTACCAGACAAAACTGTGCAGCTTACTTTTCACAACTCTCTCTTCTGTGAACGCTGAACGAGTGTTGTTTCTGGAATGTGTTGTGATTAGGTCTCAGGCACCACAGGCGACTGTGTGCAAGGAAGAAGTATCACAGGGGGATTTAGGGAGCACCGAAGGCGCAACGATTTATGAGTATCGATTCACTTATGTTTTTGTATTTTTACGCTCATTGGTGGTGGCTGTCGTCAGGGGTGGATGTGCTTAAAATGTTCAAAACAAGCAACACATGACACCCCTAGAACATAGGACAGCCTGTGGGAACCACTATGAAATCACGCAGCCAAACGAGATGGGGTGACAAATGTGAGTTGTACCCCCACCCTTCAAGGACCAGAAGTCCTTAGAAACAAAACTAATAAAAAACCTAGGTATTTCATGGAAACAAAAAACAATTAAATACAGAAGTATTTCGTGGAAACAAAAACAATCAAATACAGATGTATTTCGTGGAAACAAAAACAATCAAATACAGAAGTATTTCATGGAAACAAAAACAATCAAATGCAGATGTATTTCATGAAACAGGAGGGGCGGGGGATAATATATTCCAGCTACATTAAGACCTATTGCTCTTATAAAAATCTTACTGGCAGGAAAAACTGAAGATATGCAAGCAAGAGATGGACAACAATATAAATGGGAGGAACAAGTCAAGAGTGTGTGCAACCTGGACATAGACAAGAGAGTACTGGAGATCCATTTCCGTCAATAAAAAAGATTCTACAATATCTGGCCTAATGTGGTGAAAGGGTAGGCCAGATAACAAAAAAGCAGAATGCTGTACTTCTATAAATACTCAGTTTCTAGCCCACCAGTATAGTTAAAAACATCCTTTATATACCAAAATCCACTCTTATTCATATTTTCTGACTTTTAATACAGGTCAATAGTTTATAAAAGTTTCTGATATAGTGTACTGTATGTTTTAAATATTTATTATGGAAAACTGGAAGTCAACTAATTGTCTTCATTTCACTTCCACTAGAATACATTTAGCATTCAATTTTCAATTTCCACTCGACTTATCTTCCAGTCTCCAACTGTACTTTTCCTGTCTCCAAACAGTGAAGCAACAGTTTTCACTGTTACCTCAGAGCGTAGTCAGTTTATAGGGCATAGTTTCTCCTCCACTGTCACTACAACCTCTGTTTCATTTATCACCCACCCCAGAGCTCAGTCAGTTTATAGCGCATAGTTTCTCCTCCACTGCCACTACAACCTCTGTTTCATTTATCACCCACCCCAGAGCTCAGTCAGTTTATAGCGCATAGTTTCTCCTCCACTGTCACTACAACCTCTGTTTCATTTATCACCCACCCCAGAGCTCAGTCAGTTTATAGCGCATAGTTTCTCCTCCACTGTCACTACAACCTCTGTTTCATTTATCACCCACCTCAGAGCTCAGTCGGTTTATAGCACATAGTGTCTCATCCACTAAGCTTCTAAATTCTTCTCTCTCTCAAATGTTATGTTTCTGATTCTGCCTATACATTACACAACCCTAAATTCTCCAATCAATGCTGTCTGTATCTTTCCATCATACAGTATTCCATTATTCTATAGAGAGGCAAAGGAATTACATATTACAGCCCATGATTATACAAATTGAGGTCAGGGAGGAAGTTCTTCCTTTCCATAGCACAAAGCCTGGGAGACAAAGTAAAGACCACAAGTTGCCCATGCAGTATTATATCTCGTTAAACTTGCTTTGCTAACTTCAATGGAAAGATAACACCAATATGATTAAAACAAAGCATGTTGCAGAAGTTATCGGATCTTCTTCTTTGCGTTCGAATTTTGTATGCTCAGACCATCAGGTGGGTTGCCTCTATGAATTCACATGTCAGCAGCAGGTCCTTCATGGTTCCCCATAGCTTGCTCTACACACTTTGCTCATGAAACCAGGTGTCTTTTTGAAACTGTAGGTAGAGTGGGCAGGTCTGCAAGATGGGCTCAGGTGTTTGTGGTCCTGTTTGACAGGCACTGTGGGGACTAAAATCTTTATTTTATGCATGTGGTAGTTGAGCCTTCAGTGTCCGGTTCGCGGACGGGAAAATTGTTGAATGTTGCTTTTTGCTGAGTCTGATCACATCAGAAAAGCAGTATTCTGTCTGAACGCCTATTGGATCAGCTACCAACCACAGGTAAAGGGCCTGATCTGCTCTGCCATAATACTGATTTGTCAGGTTGCACTTTCTTGTCCGAGAATAATGTTAGTATTCGCCCCAATATGCGCCCCTAATTAAAGCAGTTTCAAACAATGAAATTATGTCATTTCCAAAGGTGCTAGCTGTTGTCACAGCCACCATCAATTAATTCTTCTTCCTCTGTGTTCATCCAAATGTGTAATTGCACATTGCCTATTTACAATGTGGTCACAACCTTTTGGCTGACACATCCAACTTCTACAGGCATTTGGTGTCCGGGTTAGCCTTCCTGGCAACTCAAAAAATTGATTCTAGTCATTAAAAATTTGTGAAAAAAAAAATCGTTTATCTGCCAGTGGCACATTAAGCATTTGATGACAGACTAAAATTTGTATAGATTAATTGGGGTTAGGTTCACGTTAGTCTCCCCAAAAAAAGTAGGTCACTTTTCATTCACAAGTTTGTTGGGCTGGTCAACTTTGCTGAAGGTTAAGGGTGTGTCCCACTCTGTTGTTTGCTTTCTGCAATGTCTTGCATTCAAGTTTTTATTCCGACCAAGAGAATGTTTGTGATATAGGTTGCAGCACTCTCTAGGGTTGAGTGTTAGGCCCAGTTTCTCCATGTTTTTGGAGTGTTAAAATCACTGGCGTGCTAAAATATACAACACGCGATATCAGCGGTATTGCGGAACAACCCCCGTAACCGTGTGCCAAGGTGACAGGTTGAGGAACTACCAATCAGAAGGAGTTAGAGTGTTTATTGGCGTTACTTTTACCTTAATTGGCACTCGATGTGGTAAACATTACACAGGCCACCTTTACTTCCCTCAACATTATCTGGTACTCTATTGGGGAGGGGGGGGGGTGGACCTGGGAGGCATGGTCAATTCTGAGGGGGAAAAATCATCCGACTTGATGGGGTCTTTAACTTCAGGCCTGCAGGTGAGTAATCATGATATGACAGGACTAGTTACTCTAGTCATTTACGATTATCGTCTTATAATTATATCCTTCAAAATTACAAAGTGAATGAATTTACGCAAACTGATTAACGCATACATAAAAAAAAAAAAAAATTTAGAAATAATAATCAGTGCTAAATGATATTTTACATCAAAAGTAAAATAATTCACTATTGACCTGGGTCATTGAATTGATTCGAACTTGTCACTTTCACTTTCCGATGATTCGTTTGATTTAATGAATTATATAATCAAACATCATATACATCAGTCCTTGACCAATTGTGCATCATTCTTTCTTAAGCTTGAAAACTGTTTGACATATTGAATATGATGATAAATAGAACTAATCACTCAAAATCGAAATCACTCGACATCTTGCTCAGATCCTGACCTCACACTCACAGCGGCATTATTCATTATTATCATTATCTTTTCAGTCGCCCCCTCAAATTTCCCAAAAAACAAAACTTCCCAAATCTTAAATGCTTCTAAACCTAATTGTACATTTATAATACCTGTGGTCTTGTCAACCAGTTTATAACACCATCTCCGCACGGTTTCTCGACAAACAAGAATAAAACAGTTAGAATGTAGTACCACCAACAACGGCCGTTTCTGTCTGCAGAAGATAAAACTAAACCGGAAGTCGGTTGTAACCAGGCCATGGGAAGTGTAACCGAGGCCAGCAGTCTAGTGCAACAGTCATAAGAAACGCATCATACGTTCATAGGTTCCTACCTAGAAGGCCAATAAACGCAAGATGTGCCGATTTTTCGTCTCACTTTACTACCCCTTGGTCTCTGATGCCAAACCCCCCTGGTACTGAAAGAGTTAAGTTTACCCAGGTGCCTGAATATTCTTCCTCTTCTTTTTCTGCATTCACCAGTGGTAAACTCTGGTGGCAAGTTCTGGTGTTCGTCCACTTCTGGACTCCAGTCCTGTTCCAGTAACTGAGTGTTGCGTACACATCCGTTTTACAGATCTGACTCTGATGACTGATTTAAAAGATGACACCATAGCACACCGGGCATATCCATGGGTGCTGCTGTGAGACTCTTCCAGGCCATTAACCGAGGGTTTCTTAGCAAAAAAGAAATTGGAAAGAGGACGAAAACTGCCGCTCTACCTATGTGCCAGTCCTGACCTATGGGTGTGAGTCATGGGTAGTGACAACCGCTAACAGAAGCCAGCTTCAGGCCTCAGAAATGAGATATCTGAGAAAGGTGGTCCAAGTGACAAGAAGAGACAAAGTCCGCAATCAAACAATACGTCAAGATCTTGATACACAGTCCTTACAAACCCGAGTGGATTAATCACGGTTACGATGGTATGGACATGTATGCAGAATGGGAGAAAATCGGCCACCAACCGACAGTCCCTAACTGACAGAGGACTGGAATGGAACAAAGCCAGAAAGAAAACTGCTGATAGAGACGTCTGGCGATCTCTCTGGCAAACCTCTACACCCCAAGGTAGAAGAGGAGCGACTAAGTAAGAAAGTATAGATGCTAACTGTTCCCGAAGCACCCTGATTATACATTCGTCGTTCTCTTCCTCTCATACGTCCCGCCTTGCCGGATCCACACTTAATTCCTCGTTTACACATTCTTGTACATGTTATTTCATCTAACCTTGTCTCTTCTGTCAACATATATGGTCTTCAGAACATCTGCCTTGTCCAGTACGAGTGTTCCCGTAGCTTTTGCAGCCAGAAAATCTTCTTTTTCATTCCCTCACACTCCTGTATATACTGGACAGTATATCCACGTGATTCCCTGCAGTTTCGGCGTACTGATGGTTGGTATCCACGCATGCTACATTAGTCTCCTTTGAACCTTCCGCAATGCCGACTGAGAATCAGACACAATAACTTTGTTTTCTGCTATCTAACTCAGAGCTGAAGTGATTGCCTCTGTTTCCATCCACATGCTTGAAGTTGTAGATTTTAAAAAAGTCCCCTTTTGTTCTGGCACAATTTTCCCCTTCATTCTAGCTGAAAACTTCCAGTCTAATCTTACACCCCGTTGAACAGAACCATCGGTGTAGACTACTGCATCATCTAGTCCAGCCTTTCCATCTATCAGTTGTTGTATCTCTAATTCTGCCATATTGTTACACCACTCTCTACCTTCTCTTCCTCACGTGATAATGACCTGATGGAAACTGCTGTTGTGGGTGTTTGTATCAATCTATTCCTGCCCCGTGTGTATGTGCTTGACTTAGGCCGTCGTCTCGATGGTCTCTTCAGCTAGTGCCATCCATGACTTTCCTCTTTTCAACATGTCTCTTCTTAAATCCTACAGATTACCATGCAGCGGATGCCTTTCATCATTGCTAACTCGTATATAGGTCTTGGTTTGCGCCAGTGACAGTCTTGACTTTACCGACGTCAGCACAAGCATACCTCATTGTTCTAATTTGTGTATCTCGTGTGCAACCTAAAACGATTCTCATTCCCTAATTTTGAAAGATTTAAAGCATTGTAAACTGTGAAGTAGATAGGGTTCATGTTCCTAATCCATAATCAATGACTGAAAGAACCGATTTGTTTGAACAATAAAACCAATAATCTCTGTTCCATGTGCGTCGCCACCATTGTCTTCAGTGCCGCTATGCCACGCTTGTATTTGATCACAGTCTGTTCTAGGTGATATCTGTAGGATAGACTGCGATCACTGGTCAAACCCAGGTATTCAGCTGATATCTGTAGGATAGACTGCGATCAAACGTCAAACCCAGGTATTTCAGCTGATATCTGTAGGATAGACTGCGATCACTGGTCAAACCCAGGTATTCAGCTGATATCTGTAGGATAGACTGCGATCAAACGTCAAACCCAGGTATTTCAGCTGATATCTGTAGGATAGACTGCGATCAAACGTCAAACCCAGGTATTTCAGCTGATATCTGTAGGATAGACTGCGATCACTGGTCAAACCCAGGTATTTCAGCTGATATCTTCTTGTGTATGGACTGTAGGTTTCTGGCCTCTCAGGCAGATGCACCCCGACTTCGAATGAAGCTCATAATTATCATCACAGACCAGGCGCTCGAACCCCAGCATAGAAAGATCGTTAATGCAATACAACTGGAAATGATCTTGGCCGGTGGGTGGCAGTTTGAAAGCTCTAGCAAAGAGTAACTCTCTGGCTATGTCCATAGGTGCTTCGATCCCCTCCTCAGTATCTCCACAAGAGTAAAACGACAGACCACGTCCTTAAATGAAGTTTCTCGCCAGGGACACAGATGAGTATAATTTATTTAGTACATTATATTCCTATTTAGTCACTTCACAGTTGATGCACATTTGTGAATGTGTTCTGTGTTGTTCTTTATCTGCTGATAAAGGCTAATCGCCGCAATGTCCTTTGTTTGTTCATTGTGATCGATTTTGTAAAGCTGACATAAACTATTTGTTTGTTTCTTACCCCCCCCCCCCCCATAAACTATTTGTTTGTTTCTTACCCCCCCCCCCCCCCCCCCACATAAACTATTTGTTTGTTTTTCCCCCCCCCTTTTTTTTTCTCTTCCCTATAATTTCCCAATCTTTTAAAAACTGTGCTGATTGATAAGACGTCTTGTGCCTTTCATGAAATGTTCATGTCTGACTGTCGCAGGCTGCACAGCCATATGTCCATCTACCTGGGCAAGAAATGTTCATGTCTGACTGTCGCAGGCTGCACAGCCATACGTCCATCTACCTGGGCAAGAAATGTTCATGTCTGACTGTCGCAGGCTGCACAGCCATATGTCCATCTACCTGGGCAAGAAATGTTCATGTCTGACTGTCGCAGGCTGCACAGCCATATGTCTATCTACCTGGGCAAGAAATGTTCATGTCTGACTGTCGCAGGCTGCACAGCCATATGTCTATCTACCTGGGCAAGAAATGTTCATGTCTGACTGTCGCAGGCTGCACAGCCAAATGCCCATCAACCTGGACAAGGATACCGCATCCTGTCTCCCCGCCCCCTCACGGTCTGGCCATTTTTATTTTATATTGGCGGAAGGACTTGAGTGCCCCACCCCTCTTTGTTTAGCCAGGTTTTGGCACTTTTTTTTTTTTTTTGTGTTTGTGTTTTGTATGTTGCGAGTATTTTTGTAAGTCTGTTTTTACATTCGTTGCCGTTTGTGCGTGTTATTGTCGTGTTGTTTTGTGAGTGCGTTTCAAAAAATTTTATTCAAATTACAGAAAAAGAAATGGACAAGTAACAAAACAAAGTAAAAGGAAAAAGCTCTGGGGCGGGGAAAATTAAGAGAGGGGGGACTCCACTCATTTTTTGGGTTCGCACCATGCGAGGGTTCCGTACTGTTTCAGTGGTCTCTTTCTTGCTTTGACTTCTTCTGGGAAATAAATTGAGTGTCCTTTTTTCGATGGTTTTGCTAGTAGATTGTTACATCTGACGCAGTGGACTTTGGTGACTGTATGCGAGAAAGTGGTCGATTGCGCCGAGCATTTTGGACATATAATGTCTTTGAAAACTCATGAGCCTGCATACAAATTAGCCAGATCTGCAAAGCAAATGTAGGATGGATTGGATTTTTTACCCCACTAGGACATCACACAAGCGATAAACACCCGATGACACAAAGTGCCACCATGCGGATGAGGATCACCGTGGAGAGGTCCCAGAAACCGCGTTCAGACATTTGGCCATAATGATGACCTGCCTATATTGCGGCCCCTGGCAAAAGCCAGAGTGGGGCTTCAAATAACAAAAAATTACGTCCTAAAAAGGACGTAATGATTGAAGCTAAAAAAGCAAATGTAGGTACACGCAAAACTAAAGTCTAGAAGTGGTGGACGAAAAACTAGAACTTTCCGCCAGAGTTTGCAGTCTGTGATTGCGAAGAAGAAGAAGGAAGAAGGAAGAAGAGGAGGAAGGAAAAGGGAAGAAGGAAGAAGAATAAAGACTATCAAGGCCTCTCTTACCACTAATTTTTCTGTACTTACAACATATAGTTAACTTCCCTACCCGAACAGGACTGCGGGTTACACCTGGCTCATGTTACTGTGACAGGTGCCCTAAATACAAGGTCTGACATAGACTTACGAGACTAACTCCATAACAATTTTTAAAAAAAATTAACAGTTGAAGAAATAATCTGTATTTTATTCACAGTAAGCCCCTTTTAGCATTGATACAGCAAGTGGTACTATCTAACAAATACTGGTACGACCTCTGGAGTGCTTCTGTTGTTATGGCCCTTTGGATGTCATCAATATCGTCAAAGAAGCGTCCTTTCAATTGTAACTTTAATTTTGAGAATAGAAAATAATCACACAGAGACAAATCTGGGGAATAGGGTGGAAGGCTGAGCACACACACTTGTTTTTGGGCCAACAATTCTTGTTTTGATGACGTCTCTTGGGCACTCAACCCACTGATGTTTTTGGTCATCAGACAACGAATGTGATACAAACCAACAAGCAACTCTTTTCTTGCCAAATTCTTGCACTAAAATGTGGTTTTTCTATTAATACCAGATTCACCTGCCATCATCCTTGCAGTAAAACAATGATCTTCTTGTATCAGTGCTCTGACTTTTGCAATGAGTTCATCACAACATGAACTTTGGATTCTGTGTCCTTAATTACACACGCAATTGGTTCCAGTTATTGTCCGTTCTAGAAGTCATGCATGATAAGGCAGACATGGCCAGGGTCTTGTGGGAGAGATTGTCTGGTGAGATTGATGCAGCCGGGGGAGTGACGTTGGGTTCTGGCAGATGCTCGAGGCTTAGAGAAAAACAAGACGGATGTTCAATCAGAATGCTACTAGCACCATTAGTATTGAAACTTTGCACTGGCTGCTGAATATGGGGACGGAGCGCTTATGGAAATGCCCCGCTGTCTGTTCTTGACTCAACTCAACCCTGCCTTATTTAAAAAAATATGTAACTGAGTAACCGTTTGGCGCAAGTTGTTTAACTCCGGCATGTAGTCTGGTAATAATCATGTGATTGTCAGATTTTGTTTAACAATTTAAATAAACATCTAGTTTTCACTTTGCCTTATTTGTGGTATATAAAACAAATAAAAATAAACACCCATTCAAAGCAAACAATCGGCATGCATTTAGTAACTTGAGAAAACTGAGTCAGGGGAAACTTTACAAAACAGAAAGTTACGGAGATGTAACTGATTCTTTCTAGTTGTACGCTTGACTACGTGGAGATGTGACAGGTTCTAGCGTGTTCTTTACATGCCTACTTGATGTAACCGGTTCTAGCGTGTTCTTCACATGCCTACGTGGAGATGTGATAGGCTTCAGCTAGTTCTACACATGCCTACGTGGAGAAGAAACAGATTTAATGTAGGTCTTCATATGGTTACGTGTTGATGTAACAGTTTATAGCTTGTTCTACATGACCTACGTGGAAATTAAACATATTCCAAGTAGGTCTTCACATGCCTCCGCACAGATGTGACAGGCTTTAGCTAGTTCTACACATGCCTACGTGGAAATGAAACAGATTCCATATGGGTCTTCACATGCCTACATGTAGATTAAAAGATTCTATCTGTTTCTACACATGCCTACGTGGAAATGAAACAGTTTCAAAGTCGGTCTTCACATGGCTACGTGTAGATGTGACTAGTTCTAGCTTGTTCTTCACATGGCTACGGGCGGATGTAACAGGTTTCAGCCAGTTCTACACATAAGCTATCGTAGAGATATTAGCAGGTTCGTGGAAATTAAACAGATTCCAAGTAGGTCTTCACATGCCAACGGACAGATGTGACAGGCTTCAGCTAGTTCTACACACGCCTACGTGGAAATGAAACAGATTCCATATCAGGTCTGCAGACGATTGCGTGGATGTGAAGTACAATATGCATGACTGAGACGTGGTAGTGAAGTGGCTACTATAATGTCACGATCTTATGTGGGTTCAACGCCAACAGTGGCTTTATCCCTGCTTTCTTTTAAGTCTGGGATCCTATCAATTACCTGATAATGTATAGAATTCATTGTTTATATTTTAAACAAGAAACAGGCGATTCCACGAACGAGCCATCTTAAGTCATTGTGTTTAGAGTATAGTATGCGAGAACTTGATAACCAATTGGTGGTTGTCTGTCTTAAGACTATCTTTATGTTGCTAAAATTCTACATACGGTTTTTCTGTTTCAGATGGAAATCCCATTTAGTTCTGTGACAGACAAGACCGAGGCCAAACGTCATTCACAGCTTATTGTAATTCTTCTTCTGTAACTTTCAAACGGTGTGGCATTTCTTTGTCATACAGCGATTGCGCATTTCTTTGTCATAAAGCGATTGCTGATCTGAAATGAGTAGAAATAATACATTAAAAGATTGTGTTTGGCCGACAATAATTGTTCTGGTATTTGTTGTATTTATATTCGTGTAGGCTGTTCAAGCGAAGCATTCATAATTGTATACGAGGTCTAGACAGGAGTAACTTATTCTTTGTGTGTCTCGGGCAGATAGGGGAGAAGAAGAGGCAGGAGAGAAGATAGACGCAAACAGAGATTGACAGAAAGAGAAGACTGAAAGATATTGAGAGAGAGAGAGAGAGAGTGAGAGAGAGAGAGAGAGAGAGAGAGAGAGAGAGAGAGAGAGAGAGAGGAGAAAGGGAGGGAGAGAGAGGTGGGGAGTTAATATGCGTTGAGAATCGACAACACAACCTTTGGCATATTTCCACAAAAGTTCCGTCCCCATCTTTAACAGTCAGCGCAGAGTTCCAGTTCCAATGCCCCAGTAACAGTCTGGTTGTACGTCCGTCTAGCCTCTGCTCTGAGTGTTGAGCAGCAAACAGATTTCCTGGCCACTCGTTGCTGCATGATTCGCCCCAGATCAACATGACCCCACCATGCTTTCCCTCTGTTCACCTGCTCAAGACATGGAACAATCTAGCCTGACCTGCTCAACAAGACACAGAACAATCTAGCCTGACCTACTCAACAAGACACGGAACAATCTAGCCTGACCTACTCAACAAGACACGGAACAATCTAGCCTGACCTGCTCAACAAGACACGGAACAATCTAGCCTGACCTGCTCAACAAGACACGGAACAATCTAGCCTGACCTGCTCAACAAGACACGGAACAATCTAGCCTGACCTGCTCAACAAGACACGGAACAATCTAGCCTGACCTACTCAACAAGACACGGAACAATCTAGCCTGACCTACTCAACAAGACACGGAACAATCTAGCCTGACCTGCTCAACAAGACACGGAACAATCTAGCCTGACCTGCTCAACAAGACACGGAACAATCTAGCCTGACCTACTCAACAAGACACGGAACAATCTAGCCTGACCTACTCAACAAGACACGGAACAATCTAGCCTGACCTACTCAACAAGACACGGAACAATCTAGCCTGACCTACTCAACAAGACACGGAACAATCTAGCCTGACCTACTCAACAAGACACGGAACAATCTAGCCTGACCTACTCAACAAGACACGGAACAATCTAGCCTGACCTACTGAGACATTCGCAAATAAAAAAGTCATGACATGACACAAATAATGACATAGAAAAGGAACTCCATAAAATGCAAATTGGGAGTTAATTCCAAGGCTTGTTAACCCTTTTAGCACAGAAAGTTCTTCAGATGTCTAGCCAAAAACACGGAGCATTTTTTTTCTTCTGTAAATTTGGTTATTACTGTATTTTATTTTTTTGACACATTTCTGTTATTCTGACCCCCATGAAATAATAGATTTATTTGAAGGATATAGATTGAAGTTTATGATTTTCACAATATCGTTAAAATAGATGTAAATGCAAATTATCTCATTTGTATATCTAAAAAATAGAAAATTAGAATATGAAACACTTAACTAAAAAAAAAAAAAATATTATACTTGAATTCTTTTTATTGATCATTGGCCTTTTTACTGTTATGTTTTTTCAAAACAATGGTGGTGAATTCAATAGTCAAAAACAGGTAAAGATATGAAACAGCAATAACATCTTTAGGTGCACTAACAACAACCCACGAAATAGCCAGAAAGAGATACGAGGCACTCAGGTTTCCAGGAGTACCAAAGCAACCAAGAGGGATGTCAACGCAACGCACATCAGAGCGAGGAGTCGATAAGGCGATCACCGCCACAAAGGACCCTGGAATTTCACAACACATTTCTGAGATGTTAGCGGAAATCATATCTCTCCATAAGCCAAAGGTTGTCGCTACCGATGCCAACGCTGATAGAACTCAATTGCTAGACCTGATATCGCAGATGCGTGACGAAATCAAAGAATTGAAAGAAGACAGACTAGCAAGGTGGCTAGCAGAAGCTGAACAAACGCAAAAAAACAAAAAAACAAAAAACCTGCCAGAAATAACTCTGAATCTCCAAGCAGAAAAAGCAACAGAAGAGGCCCGCTGACAAGAAAGGGGGGAGAGAAGAAAGGAAATTGCAGTACTCAAGGAAGCCCGAGAATGCGCTTTTAAAGAAGTCGCCCTACTAGTTCAGACAAAAGCAGAAGCCGAAGCAGCTTCTCTGTCTGCTTCTCAAAGGCCAACCCCACGTCCTCGTCGTGCGAGGTGGTAACAGAACAAAGTAGGGGATTGCTAGGTGTGGGCGAAGTATAGTGTGGCCTCGTGCCACGGGACCGCTACGGTAGCCATGAAGGCCACCCTGGGTCACCCCGAAACGTCCTGGCCAACGGGGCTCTGGTGAAGTTCCGACAGGCCTAGCAAGCCGGCAATGGATTTTTTTACCGCTACAAAAATCAAAATGAGATATAAACGGACTGATCAAAAGGTATCTGACCATGGCAATGTTAAGGGACTACGAGACAGAAAAGCGAAATACAAGATTGCAATACTTAACACCGCTGGCCTGGGAAATAAAACAGAAGAGATTATTGAAATGATGGAAAAAAGGAAAATCAAGTTAATGGGGCTAGCTGACATAAGACGCAAGGGAAATATTAATAAGAAAATACACAGAGGCTACTTACTAACATATGCAGGAGGAGAAACATCGAAGAATGGAGTGGGTTTCCTGGTACATCCGGACATATCTAACTACATATTAGACATACATTATCACTCAGATAGAATTATTACTTTGAAAATTAAAAGAGAAGAACAAGCTTAAACATATATACAGATATATGCACCATGCAATGATAATTATACAGAAGAGCAGAAAGATGAATTCTTTGACGATCTGTTTGATGAGATAGAGAAAGTTGAGGGAAGCAGCATACTATATGTAATGGGTGACTTTAACGGGAGGGTAGGAAATAACAGAAGAGAATGCGAACAGTTTTTAGGTCCACATGCAGCTAAGAACAGTGCTAGAAATGGAAATGGTCAAAGAATATTGGATCTATACAGCCAGCACAATCTTTTTATTACGAACACATTCTTTGACCATAGAGATTCACAACTTTACACTTGGTACAAATGGAATGATGTCTCCATCAAGAGCCAGATTGGCTTTATACTTACCAGAGTTCAAGGAAGAAGGATAATTCTTGATTCAAGAGCAATCCCGAATGGTCTATGTGACACTGACCATAAAATAGTTCTGTTAACAGCAAAACATCTTACATTAAAGAAACACAGAAAGAAATTAAACAAAAACAAGGATCTCATCAAGATAGCAAATCTGAAACAGGAAGGAGTAAAAGAGCAGTTACAACAGAAAGTAGAGACAGCATTCAAACAACTTCCACATGTAGTTAGTATTATTGAGGAAGAATGGAGAAATATAAAAACACTATGCTTAGTATTGCAGAAGAATTATGTGGAAAACGGAAGAGTGGAAACAGACAGGGAAATAACAAATATTCACCTTTGTGGTGCGAAGAAGTAAAAGAAGCAATTAAAAAGAAAAAAGACATATAAACAGTGGATAAAATCAAAGAAAGAAGAAGATTATATAAACTATAGACTGCAAAGGAGAGAAACCAACAGGAGTGTCAAGAAAGCAAAACAGGCATCCTGGGAACGTTTCGGTGAGTCACTAGCAGAAAATGAGAAAACAGCCAGCAGAAAATTTTTCAAAGTAGTTAAAAATATGCGGAAAAGAGATGAGAGCTACAAACCAATGAAATAATTAATGATAAGACAGGAAGGCCATTGATAGATCCACCCGAGATAGCAGAAAGATGGAGGGAATACTTCAATGAGCTCTTTAACCCTCTAGTAGATCATCAGGAAAGAACAACTGAAGAGCACAGAGCAACAGTGTTAGAACCACACATACTAATGGATGAAATAGAAAAAGTCATTAAACAGTCTGGCAAATATAAAGCACCAGGAGTTGATAGATTACCAACAGAAATAATTCAAACAGCAGGTGAAAGCAGCATCAGATGGCTTCACAGAATATTTAATGCAGCATGGGTACAACAAACGACCCCTATTGATTGGCAACATGCAATAGTTATACCATTGTGGAAGAACAAAGGAAGCAAACGAGAATGCGGTCAATAACGAGGCATCTCTCTTTTAAGCCATGTTGGCAAAATGTATGCCAAGATAATAGAAACAGGACTGAGATCAGTGATAGAACCACAGCTGGCAGAAGAACAGATGGGATTTAGGAGAAATAGAAGCTGCACAGATGCAATCTTCACACTTAGACAGTTAATAGAAAAGAACTTTGAATACAATAAGAACTTATTTGTGGCATTCGTAGACCAGGAGAAGGCATTTGACAGAGTCGACAGACAATTATTATTGAAAGTAATGGCAAGATATGGAGTAAGCGAACACCTCATCGAAGTGTGCAAAAATTTATACAGGGATTGTAGAAGTGTAGTTAGAATAAATCAGGGAACATCTCATTCTTTCACAGTGACATCTGGAGTTACACAGGGGTGTGTCTTATCACCACTGCTGTTTATCACCTACATCGACAGTATATGCAAGAATGCCAAGCCCATGAATGAAGATCTTAGTAAGATCAACGAATTACTCTTTGCAGATGACCAGGCCTTGATAGCAAATACAGCCATGAAATTGCAACAACATCTAACATCCATGAATGAAGAATGTAAAACAAATAATATGAGAATCAATACTGAAAAGACAGAAGTAATGTCAATAGGAAAAAAGAAAACAGATCTAAACATAGCAATAGAATGCAAAGGCATTAAACAGGCATCTGAGTTTAAATATCTGGGAACTACATTTACCGAAGATGGGAAATTGGATAAAGAAATTAACATTAGATGCAGTAAAGCAAACCAAGTATTTGGACAGCTAGCCCCCTCTTACAGCATAAGACAATCCCAATCAGCACAAAGAGACATCTTATTCAAAGCATATTTATTCCAAATCTGTGCTACCAGTGCCAGACATGGTCACTCACAACAAACCATAAAAGAAAATCAGTAACCATGGAAATGAGATGTCTGAGAAGGGCTGTAGGAGTGACCATAAGAGATAAGATCAGGAATGAGATCATAAGAGAACAAGTCGGCACAGAACCAATTCTGGATTACATACAAAGACAGCAAGTGAAATGGTTTGCCCACTTAGAGAGAATGCCTTGTGACACCATACCATACAAAGCATACATGGAAAGAGAAGAAGGACGTAGAGCACGGGGTAGACCAAGAACAAGATGGAATGATAACATCAGAGAAACTCTACAACAGCACGATGTGCCTATGGTCGGGGCAGCCAGAAGAGCTAGAAACAGAACCTTATATCTCCCTCGACACCCACAATGGTAAAAGAGGAAGTGAAGAAGAAGAAGCAGCAGAGCTAGCGGCCAGAACGGAGACATTATAATATGCTTACACACTTCTGTGTTCTGATTGTATTCGTGTTACAAACCGACAAGCGGATATTGTAAAGTGGACATACAAGCTGTTAGATTACCGCAATTTTAATTGTAATGCACGGGAGACAGTCGTGTTGTGATGTGTGTGTCAGTGTCACTGTTTCTAGTCAGTAGTTCGGATTTTTGGGAACTGGCTGTTTATTACTTTTGTACTTTAAATGTAGAAATCTTACTTTTAGGGATAATACAAACAGGTAATTTAGAAGTCATATATGGAGAATATCGACAGTTGTCAGGTGCAAACTATTTTGTGTTTGAAGAAAACTATTGCTTTCATATTGACTATGCATAAATGGTGCAACCACACTGTGGATAAATTGTGTCAAGATATTTCGGAGCTCTAGGTAAGTGGATGAAAATAATATTTAATTTACTAACTAACCTCTCACAGCAAGTCACTCTTTGCCTCTTTACTAATTGTTGACAAACAGTATAATTATATGTTGTAGAAGTACACTAATAATATTAATCCTTAACCGTTTGACTTATGCTTCGCGAACACTGGCTGTAAACTCTTGTGGAAACTTCTGGTAGTTCATCCACTTCTTTTGCATATTTGCAGTTCTACGGTCTGTGTTAATTTTTGGTAAACTGGCTTTTGCTTTGCTTCGCGAACACTGGCTGTAAACACTTGCGGAAACTTCTGGTTGCTCATCTTCTTTTGCTTATTTGCAGTTGTACGGTCTGTGTTAATTTTTGTAAACTGGCTTTAGCTTTGCTTAGCGAACACTGGCTGTAAACTCTTGCAGAAACTTCTGGTTGTTCATCCACTTCCTATGCATATTTGTTACCAAAAAATTCGCAATGATAAGGAATTGATTTCATCCAACAAGATAAAACTGGACAAATTTGTTTGTGCTGTTTGTACCTTGAGGATACATATTTAGTAGTGCTATAAGTACTGTTAAGAAAACTACTCTGGGTGAAAATAGTATTGCACATATCAATTTCATACTGATTTTGCTTGTTTACTAATTATTGAATAACAGCATAATTATATGTTGTAGTAGTCTAATAATAATAATAACCATCAATCATTTATATTTATGTTATGTATGACATGTGTATGTTTCATAGCAGTATTTGTATGCGCTAAATTTGATAATGTACAAATGTCACCCCCCCCCCCCTTCCCGCTCCTCTGATGCAACAATACCCTCTCAGAATCAAAGAGTTGGCACTGATATTTCTTTACTTTTGCTGGAACAACTTTTAGTTTACATCTAAACGTTATTGATGTTTATGTTTTATGTTGACTGTAGCAAAAGCTTCAGACCAAGGGACCTCAACCCACCAGGAGTGGAACCTATCTCTCTCAAGCTATATGTCGCTCTCATTCTTCCGACCTAATAACTATCACATCTCCTGGGTCATTCGAGCAAATTAGTTCTCTCATTTGCAGCCTATCTTACCTCCACTACTTCTCCACACTCTGTGAAAAAAAAAACGGGCTGATCACAACAACATATTGTGACGGCCCTGGTTGTCCTGAAAAGGAGCATTGTTGGAGACGTTGAGACCCGGTGTTTGTTTGGCTTCTCCCGGCGGCTTTTCAGAACGGCAACCAAACAGCAATAGGGCACCAGCGCAGCGATCCGCACGAGGTAAACTAAGCACCAGCAACAATCAGCTAAAACCCACATATATCAGCACTAAGAGAACTGGACCATACCAGACCCAAAAACCCCATGCACCACACCGGACTTAGGAGGGAAAGAACCAGAGTATCAGGTGTGACTACACACCACAAATAAAAGGAAACCAAATAAGATATCCAAGGGACCTTCCTTCAAATAGCAGGCCTCCGGGCAGCTGAAAAGGGATCAAATTTGGAATTTTTGTTGGACAACTGGAATTGGAATTGGACATCTTTAGGTGGCATGTGTTTTGGACTAGTCAGCTCAAGAAATGGGTGTGCCGGAGTGTCAACATCATCGGGTGGATATACCCTGAGCCATAGTTGGACTGTGGTCTGATCAGCATCCCCATCTGATTCCCCAATATCACTAACACTAGATCCTGCATAAGTATCAATAGAAGGCTATCCTCCGAATGACGGTCCTAAATTATCGAGGCGGAAAATAAACCCTAATAGGGCCTCAGTCACGTGTCAATTGCGCACTTCTGTCGTCTTTAATTGCGAACTTCGGCAACTTCCGCCACCGCGGCGTGGATTGGGGCTAAACTCGATGGCTACGACTCACGAGCAAACATAATGAAGGAAGCTGCAGGAGATGCGGTAGCTTCTGCTCGTGAGTCCCAGCCATCTCGTTTAGCTCCAATCTACGCCGCGTGAGCGGCGTTTGGGATACTCTCTGTGGTGGCGAAAGTCGCCGCAAGCGCGCAATTAAAGACGACAGAAGTGCACAATTGACACGTGACTGAGGCCCTGTTAAGTTTTCCGCCTCGATAATTTAGGACCGTTATTCAGAGGATAGCCCAATAAAATTAGTGTCATCACTTGATTCAAATGTTTAATCAACATCAAGTTCAGGGGCAGAAACATACGAGTCAGACGTACTTTTAGCGGTTTAGGTCACTATCTAAAAAAATTCAACAACAATTTTCACTGCGACACCAAACACTAGAAAGTCACCATGTGTAAAGCTAATACAGCAGTGAATATAAATGAATCACTTTTCAGAGTTTCAAAATAGGAGATTTCTTTCGGTGTCGAGGCGAAACACGATCGGGCCGATGATCGGCCGTTCCGTATTTTTGGCCAGACTGCCGACGACCGATAATCGTACCGTCCGTGCTAAGAGGGTTGAACACGGCTCACACTGTATAACGGGAGACGTCGTGGTGTAGTGACTAATAGCTAGCCTGTGCACCCGGATGGCTTGAGTCCAAATACAAAGCTGCAATCTTTTTTTTTCTCTCCAAAATTCACCTTGGCTTCTATGTCGACCCAGCCTCAAATGGACATCAGGTGGTCATTGGAAGTAAAGGCAGTCGGTCTGATGTTGACCACATTATCCACAGAGTGCCAGTTGGTGCACTAAACAGATGTCTAGCCCTATATGCCCAATACGCCTAACATAGTGGAGAAGGTTTTGATTACACGCATTAAAGACAGTAATTCATAAATACCGAAAGACGGTAATTCACACATACCGTTAGGACAGTAATTCACACATGCTGGGAAAAATAGTAATTCACATATGCTGGAAAATAAATAATTCACACATGCTGGAAAGTCAGTAATTAACACATGCTGAAAAGTCAGTAATTCACACATTCTAGAAAAAAATAGTAATTCACACATGCTGAAAAAAACAGTAATTCACACATTTTGGAAAGACAATAATTCACATATGCTAGGGGAAAAACAGTAATCCACACATGCTGGAAAAACAGTAATTCACACATGAAGTAAACAGTAATTCATAAATGCAGTCAACAGTAATCTATACATGCTATAAAGACAGTAATTCACACATGCAGTAAAGACAGTAACTCACACGTGCGGTAAAGACAGCAAATCATACATGCAACAAACACAGTAATTCACGCCTGCAACAAACACAGTAATTCATGCCTGCAACAAACACAGTAATTCATGCCTGCAATAAACACAGTAATTCATGCCTGCAATAAAGACAGTAATTCATGCCTGCAATAAACACAGTAATTCATGCCTGCAATAAACACAGTAATTCATCAAGTAGTATTTTGGGCATCCGTCAACGGATTTAAATGAGCCTGAGACAACGCCAGAGGTTGAGAAACCCAAAAGTAAGCGAAGATCTATTCTTCGCTGGGCCTCAAAGCGGAGGAGAGCAGCAGTCAAATTGGATATGCCATCACCGGCCCAGAGGGGGAACAGGGAAAATCTTTTTCGGAGGATTTTCTGCTGTTCCCCGTAGCCCGCAGCAGAAATCAGCGTGACACAAAGGCCCTTTTCAGGGCCACCAAATTTTACCTTTTTAATAATCTTTTGGTTAATTGGTACAATACATAAAAATGCCTTGAGTGGGTACCGGGTGCAGTCCCGGGAAAGTAAAGGCGGCCGGCGTGATGCTGACCACATCACCCATCTTGTGCCGATTGGTCTATAAAATATAGGTCTAGCCCTATATGCCCTATACGCCTTAAGGCGTGGAAAAGGGTCCTTTACTTTTCTTACTTTACTTACATAAAAAATACTAAAAACAATTAGTATAGGTTGAAAGAAAGAGTGATAGGGAAATAGGTGGGGAGGCAGAGAGCGAGGCAGAAGAAAAAGGAAAAGACAGAGGAGAAAGAAAGAGAGAGTAATTAGAAAAAATGAGAGATGAGTACAGATAGAGTAAGAGGATGAGAGAGGAAAATAGACGAAAATACAGTTCGTTAAAAAGAAAGACAGAAAGCGAGAGAGGGAGAACAAGTGATAAAGACAGATGGAATCAAAAGAAGGACAGAGTGAATGAGAGCAACGGAGAGATGAGTAGAAAGGGAGTGGGATAATTATTGAGAAAGAAAAAGATGGGAAGACAGGAAGGGGCTAGAGATAAAGAGTGACCGAAGGAAAAGGGGGGGGGGGCAGAGAGAAGCAGTTAAACGGCTTCTTCGGTGCAACTGACAAATAAACTAAGACGGTTTAAATAAAAATATAAATTTAATCAACATTTATACAATGTAGAGGTCTTAGGTTAGAATCTACATGCCTCTTCTTCTTCTTCTTCTTCTTCTTCTTCTTCTTCTTCTTCTTCTTCTTCTTCTTCTTCTTCTTCTTCTTCTTCTTCTTCTTCTTCTTCTTCTTCTTCTTCTTCTTCTTCTTCTTTGACGTCCACTTTTACCGCTTCGGGTGTCGAGGGAAATATATAGTTCTGCTTCGTGCTCTTCTGGATGTTTTGACCATGGACACATCGTGGTGCTGTAGAGTTTATCTGATGTTATCTTCCCATATTTTTCTTGGTCTACCTCTTGCTCTACGTCCCCTCTCCTCATTTTGGTATGTGTCGTGTATGTTATAACATCAGAAGTCATTCTCTCCAAGTGGGCAAACCATTTGATGTGTTGTCCTTGTATGTACTCTAGAATAAGTTCTGTGCCGACTTTATCTCGTATGACCTCATTCCTGGTGTTATCTCTTTTGGTCACCCCTAGTCTTTCTCGGACACATCATTTCCATGGTTACTAATTTTCTTGTATGTTTTGTTGTGAGTGACCACGTTTGGCACTGGTAGCATAGGGTGGGAATCCATACGCTTTGTGTGAGATGTTTCTTTGTGCTGATTGGGATTGCCTTATGCTGTAAGAGGGGAGCTAGCTGTCCCAATACTTGGCCTGCTTTGCTGCATCGGATGTTTATTTCTTCATCCAGTTTACCATCTTCAGTGAGTGTTGTTCCAAGATATTTAAACTCAGATGTCTGTCTAATATATGAATGCTCTAGTGCTATGTTTAAATCCTGATTCTTTCTTCTTATTGGCATTACTTCTGTCTTATCGATGTTGATTCTCATTTTATTTGATTTAAATTCTTCACTGACTAATGTTAGATGCTGTTGTACATTCATGGCTGTATCTGCAATCAAGGCTGTCATCAGCAAAGAGTAACTTTGTTGATGTTACTATTATTTTTGTTCCTGAGCCTGGTATCCTTGCTTATCTGTCAATGTAGGTGATAATCAGAAGCGGTGATAATACACATCCATGTCTTACTCCAAATGTTACTTTGAATGATTTAGATGTTCCCTGATTTTTTTTCTAACTAAGCTTCTACAATCGCTTTTTAGGCTTTTGCAAACTTCAATGAGGTGTTCACTTACTCGATGTCGAGCCATTACTTTCTATAGTTTTTGTCTATCGACCGTGTGGAAAGCTTTCTCCTGGTCTACAAATGCTACAAATAAGTTCTGAACATATTCGATGTTCTTTTCTATTCTGTTTAAGCGTGCAAATTTCATCTGTACAGCTTCTATTTCTTCTGAAACAAATCTGTTCTTCTGTCAACTGTGGTTCTATCACTGGTCGCAGCCTTCTATTATTTTAGCATAAATTTTCTTAACATGACTTAAAAGAGAGATGCCTCGATATTGATTTAATTCTCGCTTGCTTCCCTTGTTCTTCCACAATGGTACAACTACTGCATGTTGCCAGTCAATGGGAAAAGTTTGTTGTACCCATGCCGCATGGAATATTCTGTAGAGCCATCTAATGTTGCTTTCCTGCTGCTTGGATTATTTCTGTTAATAGTCTATCAGCTCCTGTAGCTTTATATTTGGGGGACAGCTAAATGATTTTAACTACTTCAGTAATTAGTATATCAGGTTCTAGCACGGTTGCTTTGTAGTCTTTGGTTGTTCTTTTCTGGCAATCTCCTAATCTGCAAGCGAAGAAATTTTATAAAATGATCGTGTATAACACGAGACGAGACAGAGTCAGGAATACCTCTGAGAAAAAGTTGAAATAAGACCATGTCTGGATTATATAGACAGTCAAAGAATGAAATTGTTCGGCCATATAGTGAAGTTCAGCGAGACAAGGCTGCAAATTAGTTGTCCGAATTGGTTGCGTCCAGGCCTAGGTGCATTAGTAATCATTTCCACGCCATCATGAATCGTGAATACCACCTGAAAATTTGTGCACGAGATAAACAATTATTTATCCCCATAAACGTGTTGCATTAACTAAACTGTTTCAATGGCGCTTTTTCTGAAGTTTTAAAAAGAATTTTATGTTTAGCTTTTTGCTCAGTGCTATTATGTAACAATACACTTATGACTTGGTCAACAAAATGGTGGTTTGTTTGTTGTCTGCTTGTCGAGCGGCGATGAAAAGTTGCCAGATCATAGATGAATGTTGCCTCTTTAGATACCATAATAAAATCAGTCTCATTACCTTATTGTCGGACCTTGTATGATTTCTTTGGTAGTTTTCTTACGTTTCTCCGGGTCTAGCTTTCTTTTAAAACATGTACATTCTTCTGTATTGTCATTCAGTGCCTCCATGTTAATTCTGGGGCCCCATTTGGTTGGAGGACAGTGGGGGGCGGGGTGTCACCGCATATGTTATAAAAAGTGAATAATTAAGGAGTAGCAGAAATCGGTTATGTTTGACCAAAAGACACAGATGATGACTTTCAACCCCCCCCCCCCCCCCAAGACATCACACAAAGCGATAAACACCCGCTGACACAAAGTACTACCGTTCGGACGAGGATCACCCTGGGGCAGGATACAGAAACTCCGCTAAACTAATAGTTTTGGTTTCTTATTCTTTCGTTCGCTTGAAAAAGATATATCTAGTTTTGAATTAGTCGGCTCTGTGGCTAAGTCGATGCGAACGCTTCGTAATGCCGGGGTGCCGGGTTCGACCCCAGCTGCGGGCCACGCGCCTTGCGGTGATTTCGACAGTGGTATCAGGGGGCCGACCGTCCAGTAGGCAATGGCAAACTACTTGACGTAAATCTGCCTAGAGAAACCACACAACAGCCAGGGGCTGCTGGGGTTGGTTCTGCAAGGTCCTGTAAAGGATACGCAACTAACCTTAATAATTGCAATGCTGTTTCTAGTACGAACTTCACTGTCTGTTGTAGTTTAGGCTTATTAGGGCCCCCGACAACAACCAGGGTCGGGCATAAAATGGCGTCCAACAGTAGGACGCAGTAACGCACAGATATCAACGCGCCAACCACCCTTGTAAGGACGAACACAGAAAAAGCGATGATTTGTCAAGGAATTCTAAATGTACCTCAAGAGCTCGCCTTGGGCCCCTAAGATAGTATGCTCAAATCTACACCAAGTCACTTAAAAAAAAAATTACCTTCGTTGCCAGGTCGACCCAGCCTTAAATGGATATCAGGTAAATTCCTTGGAAGTAAAGGCGGTCGACATGATGCTGACATCACCCGCCGAATACTGACTGGTCCATGAAATATAGTGAAGACCCGTTTTTCACGCCTGCAGGTGTATTAGGCAAATCGGACGATCTATATTTTATAGACCAATCAGCACTCGAGGGGTGCTGTGGTCAACATGACGCCGGCCGCCTTCCCTTCCCAGGACTTTAACTGGTAACATTTAAGGCTGGGCTGATCTGGAAGCGAATGTTTTTTTTTTAAAAAAGTCCGGTTTCGCCGGAGCCTGAATTGAAAGATCTTCAGATCCGTCTAAATCAGGGCTTCCCCAACTGTTTTCGGTACCACCCCCTTTTTTTCAATAAATAAAAAAAAAAAAATCTGCTCAGCACCTCCCTCTTCCCGGAAAAATCATAATCATCTCCATCAGCCGTGCCAATAATTACATGCGATACTAAGACACCAGCAGCAGTATCACGGATCAGGTCAGAGCTCTTGTCCCGTCCCCATGCCTATGGCCAAGTCATGAAGTTGTTTCTCTCCTGCGCCATTTTTTACCCATAAATTTGCCGTTTGTCAAACAGAAAGATGCAGTGACAAATTTACTGTTTGGTGACAACATTCAGTCATGCAAATCAGGAAAACACTAGGTGCTTTTACACTGTCTTGAGAGATTAAGTGTCATTTTACTGACTATTATCTATTTTATCTCTGGCCAATTGTTGGTACAGTCCAACTATTTTGCCTCTAGCCAACTGTTGGTACAGTTTGAATGACTATTTTACGTCTAGCCAATTGTTGGTACAGTCCAACTGACTATTTTACCTCTAGCCAACTGTTGGTACAGTTTGGCTATTTTACCTCTAGCCAATTGTTGGTACAGTCCAACTGACTATTTTACCTCTAGCCAACTGTTGGTACAGTTTGACTGACTATTTTACCTCTAGCCAATTATTGGTACAGTCCAACTGACTATTTCACCTCTAGCCAACTGTTGGTACAGTTTGACTGACTATTTTACCTCTAGCCAATTATTGGTACAGTCCAACTGACTATTTCACCTCTAGCCAATTGTTGGTACAGTTCAACTGACTATTTAACCTCTAGCCAAACATTGGTACGGTCCGACTGACTGTGTATTTTACCTTGAGCTAATCGTTGGTGCAGTCCGACTGACTATTTTACCTTGAGCCAGTCGTCTGTACAGTCCGCTGGTATAGATTAGTTTGATAATACGTCTGTTTTGCCTTTCCTCTGAGTGTAGAGTGTTGACAAGATCCCCTGGCCACTCCTAGTTGCATGATTCTTGTAAAATATTTTTGCCCCCACACTGTTCACTTGCTCCCAAGGGGCCTTGGGCACTTCTAGCTTGTAATGCATCAATTCATTACCCTTTGGGAAAGGACTAGCCGATCTGTCTTGTGTTTATTTCCCAACACTCCTGCATATCTCGGAGGAAAAAAGAAAAGCAAAAGAATGCTTAACCTAACTACAAAATTATTAGATGTAGAGATTAGAATCCACAACAGACCATGTCGAACGTGAAAAAAAAAAAAAAAATTAAAATATGTAGGCTAAGACAACACACTGGTTGCCGGAATTAGTATTTTTAATGGTCCTTCCTGGCATGTTCAGACAACATAAATACATTAACTGCAAGGCACAAATTATTCAAATGTTCTCAGATCTCTGTTTTCTTTCTCTCATTTCCTCTCTCTCTCCCTGTCTTTCTCCTTTCTCTCTCTCTCCCTGTCTTTCTCCTTTCTCTCTCTCTCTCTCTCTCTCTCTTTTCCTCAGACAGTATCTTAAATAAAACAAGCTATCAACAATTACATCTTTCTTAAAAATATCCCAAATAATGATTAACAACTTTAGGACACAATAAACATTTTCTAATATTAGACAAAGAAAAACAATTCTCTTTCATCAGACCCAAAGAACAACAAACATTTTTAGTTCATATCATTAAAAAAAAGACCAGTAAAGGTCCCTTTTTCCATGCCTTTAGGCGTACAGGGCATAAAGGACTAGACCTATATTTTTACAGACCAATTGGCACAAGATGGGTGATGTGGTCAGCATCGAGCCGGCAGCGTTTACTTCCTGGGAATGCACCCGGCACCCACTCAAAGCTGGGTCGACCTGGGAGTCAAGGTTATTTAAAAAAAAAAAGTTTGGTTCTGCCAGGAGCGAACCCATAGCTTTCCGATCAAAACGTGACATCTAGCCATTACGCCACAGCGACTCCCTTTTGTATATCATACCCCATCACAAATAAATTAGGAAAAATTAACTAAAAAAAGACATAACTTACTCAACAAAACAATGCCTGATCTGCATGCGAGCATCTAGCAACTACACCTCCCTTTTGTATATCATATCCCATTACAAATAAATTGAGAAAAATAATCTAAAATGGGACCTCACTTACTCAACAAAACAGTGCCAGATCTACCCCCCCCCCCCCCCCCCCCCAGTGCACATAAAATATCTGGGTCAATACAACATGCGATTACCTGAGGCCTCAGAATGTGGTATTACAGAAGAATTTGGTACTAATCACAGAATTCACCACATCTTGTTTGCACACAAGATCTCATGGCCGCTCCCAAGGGCTATCCTATCTTCTAGGGGTGTTATGAGATTCCTTTCTTCTGTGTCTACTCACAGCGTGGTGAAAAATGATCAGTGTGCTATGGGAACTGTTAGCATTTACATCTTAAGACATTTGCTGCAAGAGACGGAACATCTGTGGGTTTGCCCAGTGTGCTATGATGTAGATTCTTAAATCAGTAAACATTTTGTGCGCTGTACTGAGGAACTCCTGATGTTCAGAAAGCTGCAGCACCTAACATGTGCAACAGACGTGATCTTGCAAAGCCTGTCTGATAAACTTGAGCTGGATCCTCATGGGCTCATATTGCCCTTGCCCAGACCAGCCAAGATAAAGTATAATTCTTCTTCTTCTTTGTTGTAAGTCCTTGTTGTCCGTCCATTTGGATTTTGGCTTTGTACCAGGGCTTGAGTTTTGCGTGTACATTTCTTTTACTGGCTTATTTGAGTGCAACTGGTTGTTCTTTGTCGCTCAGGCAGATGCACTTTGACTTCAAAGAAAGCTCCCAGTTAGCTGACATTTACAGCATGCTTTTTTTCTGGATAGGCAATGGGTCTATTCTTGTTCCCCCCTCCCCCTTCCAAAAATGGGTTACGGAACCCACAGAAAGTATATGCAATTAAAGGATCCCTTTTATGCCACTAGCGTATATAACATATGGTGCCAGACACACATTTTATAGATTAACTGACATTTTTGCATCTGCCTGAGAGACAAGGAATGAACGAGTCGGAGTGCACCTGTCTGAGAGACAAAGAATGAACGAGTCGGAGTGCATCTGCCTGAGAGACATCTGTCAGAGACACAAGAAATTAACAGTCTGCACATAGACAAGCCAATCAGTGAAACAAAAGTGCATGCAAAATTCAAGTTCTGGAACAAGACTAAAGTCCAGAAGTGGACAAACAACTAGAACCTTTTGCTGCAGTCAACACCTCACAGACGCTAAAAAAGAAGAACAACAGTGTGACATTTTCAACATTATGCCAACCACCTTCCCTCCCCAGGATATAGCCTGCTTTAGGTTGGGTCAACCACCTTCCCTCCCCAGGATATAGCCTGTTTTAGGTTGGGTCAACCACCTTCCCTCCCCAGGATATAGCCTGCTTTAGGTTGGGCCAACCACCTTCCCTCCCCAGGATATAGCCTGTTTTAGGTTGGGTCAACCACCTTCCCTCCCCAGGATATAGCCTGCTTTAGGTTGGGTCAACCACCTTCCCTTCCCAGGATATAGCCTGTTTTAGGTTGGGTCAACCACCTTCCCTCCCCAGGATATAGACTGCTTTAGGTTGGGTCAACCACCTTCCCTCCCCAGGATAAAGCCTGCTTTAGGTTGGGTCAACCACCTTCCCTACCCAGGATATAGCCTGCTTTAGGTTGGGTCAACCACCTTCCCTCCCAAGGATAGAGCCTGTTTTAGGTTAGGTCAAACTTGGTGCCAGGTTAATTATAAAAATCTGCCTAGGTGCAAATTCTTCTTCATGTTCCCTGGCTGTAAACTGCAGCAGAAAGTTCAAGTTGTTCACCCACTTCTAGACTGGTCTTGTTCCAGAACTTAAGGTTTGCATGCACATCCATTTTTCCAGATCTGACTTATCTGTGTGCAGACTGTTGGTTCCTCGCCTCTCAGGCAGATGCACTCCGGTTCTGAAGGATATGCATCTAATTATTCGAGCTTTTTGGCATGTTTGACCTAAAGAAAACATATCTGGTGACCCAGCATGTGATCCCACGACCTCTATCACTGAGGCGTACTAGAAAATTTGACGTCATCATAGGTTTCAAAAGCTATTCGGCTAAAAGAAAAACCCATGAATGCTATTGTTAGTTACTGTCTTCATATCCTGACCTCCTGAACAATTTCACAAGCATGAAAATAACAAGTCCCTATAGAGGAGTCAGAAAAGTGACATTTAGGGGAACTGGACCCAACTGGAGATGTCCTTTTGCCTGATTCTCATGATGAAAGATAAAAAAAAAAAAAAAAAAAAACGAAAAAAAAAAAAACCAGAAAGAACACATGAAACAGAAATTAGACAATTTAGAAAAATCAGTGGTAGAAGTGGCGGGGGCAGGGAGAGAGATCATGCTAGATGGTCTAAGATGGTGTCAGGAAGAAATAACTGATTCAGGACATAAATGACTGACATCCGTGGACAGGCATGAACAACTAGCCATCTGACAAGGCAGAGAATGGCGATAATGACAATAAAAAAAAAAAAAATTAAGATGTCACAGCCATCAGAAACATCATTTTCACTTATCAACAACCCCAACCCACCCTTGTCCCCAAACCATAGCTAAATAAGCTTAATCTTATGCTCACAAAGAATTCTCTTTACATAATCTCAGGCAGATTAAAATCCTCCATATAATTCTGTCCCGCCTGCGGAGCCATCTGACCCATACCGGGTCCCTGCATGCCCTGCTGGCCCCCAGGCCCCATCACGGCTCCTGGTTGGCCTTGAGGGTTGCCCCCTCTCATCTGCTGCTGCATCAGCATCTGTTGCTGCTGCTGTCGGATCTGCTGCTGCTGCTGCTGTAGACCACAGAAGGTTGATGAGTTCAGTGTGTGACTTATATAATTACATCGATGAACAAACTTTATTGTCAAAGATTAGAAATTAAGCATGCAAGCCTGTCTAACATTATGCCCTTCTTCTTTAAATTCAGCAGCTGTAAACTCCGGCAGAAAGTTCTGGTTGTTGGTCCACTTCTCTACTCAAGTCCTGTTCCACAACCCGAGTCTTCACGTGCACATATGTTTTACAGATATGCCTGATTTGTATGCAGAGTGTTTGTTCCTTGCCTCTCAGGCAGATGCATCTGACTTTGAAGGAAACCCCCAATTAGTCAACTCTTACAAATTGCTTTTTGGGTGGCAGGGGGGCTATTCTTATTTTTACCGCAATGGGGCCCCGGAACCCGAACCCACACGGGGAAATCTGCCCTTTTAATCTTCATACATCACTTCAACAGCGGCTATAAATACCAAAATGAGACAGGGAAGAAAACAGGATATCAACATGACATGAAGATACCTGTAAGACATAAGAATATCCACATGACATGAAGATATCAACAGGATGGTAAGAAATCAACATGACATGAAGATATCAACATGACATGAAGATATCAACATGACATGAAGATATCTGTAAGACATGAGGATGTCAACAAATACATTAATAAGACTATTACCACACACAAAACAGACTGACACACAAACAAAATAGACTGACACACACACAAAATAGACTGGCACACACAAACAAAATAGATTGACATACACACAAAATAGACTGACACACAAACAAAATAGACTGACACACACACAAAATAGACTGACACACACACAAAGTAGACTGACACACACACAGACTGACACACACAACAAGTGAATCATAGTATACACACCATATAATAGAATCACAGTGAAAAACATACACACACACAAGTGAATCATAATAAACACAAACATGCAGGCATGCACACACATGTACAGATAACAGAATCACAGTAAATACACACACACAAACGTATACACACAACAGATTTACAGTAAATATGCTCACATATAACAGAATCACAGTTTAAAAAACATTATTAAAAAAAAAAAAATAATTACTGTAAAAAATATACACATACACACACACATAAAACAGAATCAGAGTAAACATACAAAACAGAAACAAACAAACCTGTGTCTAAATACTGTGCATACCTCTCTCACACACATACAATTCAATGATGACAACAACAAAAACAGTTATAAAACCCAAAAGCTTATTTCTCTACACTCACAGCATTGATAAGCAGATGTCGTAGCTGGGGGTTGGCCACCTGCTGTTGTTGTTGTTGCTGCTGCTGTTGCTGCTGCATCTGTAACCGCTGGGCCTGTTGGGCTTGTTGCATCTGCTGTTGCTGGTGCAGTTTAGCTCGGTGAGCTGCAATCAATAAAATAAATGCTGGAGACATGCCTTGGGACTTTCTTCTGAGCATTTCTCGGCTGTTAACTCCGGGCAGAAAGTTCTGGTTGTTCATCATTTTGGACTTTAGTCTTGTTCCAGAACTTGCATTATATGTGCACAACTATTTTATACATTTGCCTTATTTGTGTGCAGACTGCTGGTTCCTGCCACTCAGGCAGATGTACTCTGACACTGAAGGAGACACCTCTAAAACTGACAATTATGAAATGCTTGTTGTGGGAAGGGAGACAGGGGGGGGTCTTAATATCTGTTCTCCAAAATGGGGAATACACCTGTCCGGTCCCTCACACTCTTCTTTGTTGCTCCCCTCCCGAGCTAGGATGTAGAGGAAATAAAGTGACTGCCAAGTCTTTACAATTTGGCGTAAGTACGAGGACATTCCAAAAGTAATGCCTTCAGCCCATTTTCTCACTCTCGCAAACTCTGTGCAAAATTTATGAAATTCTCTGAAAATATACCACAATTTTCCGTGTAGAAGACGTCATCTATTTTTGTTTTAAGCCCAACATTTAGAAATAAATAGTTGAAACATATTCTGTGTATAAGATCATCCCCAATTTTACACAATTTAAAGGTTTGGTCTTATACATAAAAAAAAAATATGCTACCTCATAATATTCAATACAAACAAGTCTCTATATTATCTCCAATCATTGCTATGACTATCATCACTAGCTCCAGCGACTGCACACTTTTAGAACTATTTAAGGTTCTCTGATCTGTCATCTGCCACCGACTAAAAATACAAGCTTTTGTAGTCATTTTGTTTTCTTCTTATGGAAGGGCTAACTAGATAAGAATATATCAGTTATTTTTCTTTATTAACTCTTCTTAGCCTAGTAAAAAAAAAAAAGATAATGAATTAAGTCATGCTTCTACTTAAGTTTTTGTTTAAAAAAAAAATAATTTTTTAAAGTTAGGCTTCTCTTTAATTTTTTGCTTAAAAAGAACAGAATTGATTAAGTTAGGCTTCTACTCAAGTTTTTGTTTAAAAAGGAAAGAATTGATTAAGTTAGGCTTCTACTTAAGTTTTTGTTTTAAAAAAAAAAAAAAAGAGAGAAGAATTGATCAAGTTAGGCATCTCCTTAATTTTTTTTGTTAAAAATGAAAACTAATGAAGTTAGACCTGTACTTAAGTATTTATTTACTTCATTAACTCTTCAGATACCAGAACAAGGTTTCATTTGAGATGTCAGTAAAGAAGTATCCATGATGAAAATTCGTCAATGAATTACTTTTAAAGTGGTAATATGACAGTACTATGATCGTCGAACAAGCCAGATTTCTGGAGTGAGTTCTTGCTAAATACACAAGCAGGAGAGCATATTTAACTAAGAAGGGAATTTGGCAAATATGACGATTCACACATCATGCGTTGTTTGGGACTCAACGAGTTAAGTTAGGCTGAAGTTTAAGCTGACCACATCATCCAACAAGTGCAGATTGGTCTATAAAATACAGGTCTAGCCCTATATGCCTGAAGGCGCAAGAAAGGTTACTTTACTTAAATAATCGGCACTGTATGGGTGCTGTGGTCAGCATCATGCCAGCCGCCTTTACTTCCCTGGACTTTTACCTGGTACCCATTTAAGGCTGGGTCATCATAGGAGCCAAGTTCATTAAAAAAAAAAAAATTCCAGCACCGTCCAGATTTGAACCCATGACTTTTGAATCCCCTGGTGAGCATCAATCCAATACATCATGGCGGCTTCCTCTTGTTATGGTACTAACCAAAAAAAATGTATGAAGTTATTATTATTTTTAGTCAGCTAATTTACTGAGAAGATAAGAATGAGTTCAACTATCCACCTTTCACAATATATTATGTTATTCGTTATATGTTACAAAATTCCAAGATAGCATTTTGAATAGATTACAGTAAGGTACAGGGATAAAAACCAGTGCACTACACACTGTTTCATTTGATTTCTTTACTTAAGGTAAAACTGAACCCAAAACATATCTGGATGCCTGAAAATGTCACTTGTCATCCAATGAAATTTATCTTCTTCTTCTTCTTCACTTCCTCTTTTACCGATGTAGGTGTCGAGGGAGATATAAGGTTCTGTTTTTGGCTCTTCTGGCCGCCTCGACCATAGGCACATCGTGCTGTTGTAGAGCTTCTCTGATGTTATCCTTCCATCTTGTTCTTGGTCTACCTCTTGCTCTATGACCTTCTTCTCTTTCCATGTATGCTTTGTATGGTATGGTGTCACAAGGCATTCTCTCTAAGTGGGCAAACCATTTCACTTGCTGTCTTTGTATGTAATCCAGAATTGGTTCTGTGCCGACTTGTTCTCTTATGATCTCATTCCTGATCTTATCTCTTATGGTCACTCCTACAGCCCTTCTCAGACATCTCATTTCCATGGTTACTAATTTTCTTTTATGGTTTGTTGTGAGTGACCATGTCTGGCACTGGTAGCACAGAGTTGGAATAAATATGCTTTGAATAAGATGTCTCTTTGTGCTGATTGGGATTGTCTTATGCTGTAAGAGAAATTTATCTGATAGTGTGTATTTTGGTTTGGCATTAGAATGGCTTGTGAACCATATATTATATGCCAAGGCAAAAGGAAAAACCCAGCTATTGTTTCTTTTTTTCTGTTGACAGTGAATCGTTCAGAATAGAAATAAACAGATACGGAACCACTGAGCCAGTAGAAACAGTATTTATAATTTTTAAAAAAAGGTAAACATTTATTAATGGGCTTTCTTCTTTCTTTTGCTAGTAAATCATTTAGAAAAAAAAAAAAAAAAAAGATACCGAACCAGTGAGGCTGTAGAAACAGTATATTTAACAAAAACAGATAAACATTATTTGATCGGCACTCATAGAAAGAAGTAGAAATATGGAAGGATACTGGAAACATAAAAATGGTCAGCTATAGTTAAGTAAAGGATCTAACTTGTCACTTCCAAATGACATCCTTCCATCTTTCTATGAGTGCCAATCAATTCATGGCTATTTGTTTATTATATATATCCTTGAGGATGGTGCATTTTTGTCACCTTAAACCATGCAGCACAGTTTTAGTCTGGGCTGATGGCTCCTCAAATGCAACTTCCATGACCAAAACAGGGAACATAATATCTCATAACATGAAAAAAAAAATACAGAAAAGGCAGTTTAGAAAAATGCATTCAAACTATCACCATAAAGTTAAAAACAAACCAGATATGTTTTCAAAGATATGTAGAACAACTTGAAACCAGGCAAATCTATGATATAACAAAGCAGTGCAGAAGTCTTCTATCCCGCATGCAATATATGCAGAATGCAATCATAAAAATCAAGCCTGGATGCAGCTATACCACAAAGACAAAGCATCATAATCCATTCAAGCACAGAGATCAAGCTAGTGTGTGCCCATTAACTGTTTCAGGCTTTTTTCTGTCCATTTTTCCATGTCATTATCCCCCCCCCCCCACTGTGGGCAGTTAGCTGGAGGTTTTGACCAGCCTGAGATTACAAAACACTGTTCTGGATGGCAAGCCAGCAGTGAAAATTCCAGATACCTGTTCAACCTTCAAAAAATGAATAATTGGGGCAACTATGTCAGTCACACCAGCTTGTAGTCCTGTCTATTGTATTGTATTGTATAAAATCAAACAAAAATTCCAACTTAGTACTTTTTTAGCCACCTAAATGCCTGCTTTATCAAGGATGGTTCCTTAGCTATCTTATTTTAGTTCTGTTCCTTAGAGGTGTGCAATATTACACCTGAGTTTGTTCCTTTGTTGCCTAAGTTCGATGCAGGTTTTTAGGAGTCTTGGTTCCTGGATTTAGCTGGTTGTCAGTCCTGTGCAGACAAGGAAGCAGTTTAATGCTTGCTGAAAGCATCACATACGTCTAACGTTATAAAGCTGGCATATTGTGTACACAGTGTGACAGCAGGAAAGTTGGAGGGCAGGAAATGCAGAGGGAAATAAAAAAAAAAAAAAAAAAGAAGATACTGGACAGTTTGACATCATGGCATAGATGATCATCTGTGTCATGAGTTGACTGAAAGAACATGAGACAAAAGGTTGTGGACAGACATGACTACCAACGCTACATGGCATGGATGATCATCTGTGTCATGAGTTGACTGAAAGAACATGAGACAAAAGGTTGTGGACAGACATGACTACCAACGCTACATGGCATGGATGATCATCTGTGTCAAGAGTTGACTGAAAGAACATGAGACAAAAGGTTGTGGACAGACATGACTACCAATGCTACATGGCATGGATGATCATCTGTGTCATGAGTTGACTGAAAGAACATGAGACAAAAGGTTGTGGATAGACATGACTACCAACGCTACATGGCATGGATGATCATCTGTGTCATGAGTTGACTGAAAGAACATGAGACAAAAGGTTGTGGATAGACATGACTACCAACGCTACATGGCATGGATGATCATCTGTGTCATGAGTTGACTGAAAGAACATGAGACAAAAGGTTGTGGACAGACATGACTACCAATGCTACATGGCATGGATGATCATCTGTGTCAAGAGTTGACTGAAAGAACATGAGATAAAAGGTTGTGGACAGACATGACTACTAACGCTACATGGCATGGATGATCATCTGTGTCATGAGTTGACTGAAAGAACATGAGACAAAAGGTTGTGGACAGACATGACTACCAACGCTACATGGCATGGATGATCATCTGTGTCATGAGTTGACTGAAAGAACATGAGACAGAAGGTTGTGGATAGATATGACTACCAACGCTACATGGCATGGATGATCATCTGTGTCATGAGTTGACTGAAAGAACATGAGACAAAAGGTTGTGGCAGACATGACTACCAACGCTACATGGCATAGATGATCATCTGTGTCATGAGTTGACTGAAAGAACACGAGACAAAAGGTTGTGGACAGACATGACTACCAACGCTACATGGCATGGATGATCATCTGTGTCATGAGTTGACTGAAAGAACATGAGACAAAAGGTTGTGGACAGACATGACTACCAACGCTACATGGCATGGACGATCATCTGTGTCAAGAGTTGACTGAAAGAACATGAGACAAAAGGTTGTGGACAGACATGACTACCAATGCTACATGGCATGGATGATCATCTGTGTCATGAGTTGACTGAAAGAACATGAGACAAAAGGTTGTGGATAGACATGACTACCAACGCTACATGGCATGGATGATCATCTGTGTCATGAGTTGACTGAAAGAACATGAGACAAAAGGTTGTGGATAGACATGACTACCAACGCTACATGGCATGGATGATCATCTGTGTCATGAGTTGACTGAAAGAACATGAGACAAAAGGTTGTGGACAGACATGACTACCAATGCTACATGGCATGGATGATCATCTGTGTCAAGAGTTGACTGAAAGAACATGAGATAAAAGGTTGTGGACAGACATGACTACCAACGCTACATGGCATGGATGATCATCTGTGTCATGAGTTGACTGAAAGAACATGAGACAAAAGGTTGTGGACAGACATGACTACCAACGCTACATGGCATGGATGATCATCTGTGTCATGAGTTGACTGAAAGAACATGAGACAGAAGGTTGTGGATAGATATGACTACCAACGCTACATGGCATGGATGATCATCTGTGTCATGAGTTGACTGAAAGAACACGAGACAAAAGGTTGTGGACAGACATGACTACCAACGCTACATGGCATGGATGATCATCTGTGTCAAGAGTTGACTGAAAGAACACGAGACAAAAGGTTGTGGACAGACATGACTACCAACGCTACATGGCATGGATGATCATCTGTGTCATGAGTTGACTGAAAGAACACGAGACAAAAGGTTGTGGACAGACATGACTACCAACGCTACATGGCATGGATGATCATCTGTGTCATGAGTTGACTGAAAGAACACGAGACAAAAGGTTGTGGACAGACATGACTACCAACGCTACATGGCATGGACTTTAAAAAGAAGATTTTGTTTTTCGGTACCCCATGTGGGTTCCAAGGCCCTATTGTGGGGCGAAAAAAGAATGGACCCCACTGTCCTCACCCCCCTCCCCCCCCCCCCCCCCAACAAGCATGATGTAAGAGTCGACTAATTAGGTATTTCCTTCAAAATCAGAGTGCATGTAGGTCTGTTCTTCCCCTTTCAATCCCCCCCCCCCCCCACCATTCAAATGGAACCCACACCAGGATCTTATCTTTCTTTCTTCTTCTTAGCATTCATCAGCTGTAAACTCTGGCGGGAAATTTGTTGCTGTTTGTCCACTTCTGGACTTTGATCTTGTTTTGGAACTTGAGTTTTGCTTGCACATGTGTTTTACAGATCTGACTTACTTGTATGCAGACTGTTGGCTCCTCGCCTCTCAGGGAGATGCATTCCAACTTCGAAGAACACACCCCTAATTAGTTGGCTTTTAGGACATGCTTTTTAGGGGTTGGGGCACTAGGTCTATAAACCAACGCCATGATGGGGCACAGAGCCCACAAGGGGAACATCACTGACAATAGTTTAGATCTTGAGCACACAAGGATAATAACACAGTAGACAAAGATCATATGCAATGAGCCAAACACCGAGGTACATTTAGTTTCTACCCATCACCAATGCTAGGGGAGGAGTGGTGCTGCGAGAGGGGAAAGGGGAGTTGTGCTAGGAGAGGGAAGGGGGGGGGGTTTCCTTGGAGAGGGGAGGGGAGAGGTGCTGGGAGAGGGGAGGGGGGAGTTGTGCTGGGAGAGGGGAGGGGGAAGTTGTGCTAGGAGAGGGGAGGTGCTGGGAGAGGGGGAAGCTGTGCTGGGAGAGAGGGGGGGGAGTTGTGCTGGGAGAGGGGAGGGGGGAGAGTTGTGCTTGGAGTTTCTGGCAGCATGGTGCATGGTCGTTTTTTGTCATCATCATGCAGCACATGTTCTTTGCAGAATGCCACTCTCATCAAGATCTGCCTGAAAGAAACTCAGTCTCTCGCCAGTTTTCTTCATAGCATTCACTGGCTGTAAACTCCTCTTTAAAGTTATCGGTAACATCTGTCATCCAGATAAGGGATGCAATTTTGTTGGTGTTATTTTGAAGCCCCAGCCAGGCTGTAGTCAGGGGCCCTAATATAACCTGTCGCTTGAACAGGGTTTCTGGGACCTCTGCCCAGGTGATCCTATTCCGCATGGTGACACTTTATGTCACCGGGTGTTTATCACTTGGTGGATGTTCAGGTGAGGTTGAATCTCACTCACTCCATAAAGTTCTGACTGTTAGTCCATTTCTGGACTTTGGCCTTGTTCGAGAACTTTGTTTTTTTATCTGCATGCAGACTACTGGTTCCAGGCTTCTCAGCCAAATGCACTTGACTTTGAAGGAAATACCCTTGATAAGTGACTTTTTCGACATGCTTGTTGGTGGTGGTGGGTTTCATTACTTGTGCAGAAGCACTCCGACTTTGAAGGAAGCTCCCCAATACACCGACTCCTACAACATGATTGATGGGAAGGCAGTGGGCGTATTCTTGTTTCTCCTCATCATCATCATGTAGCAGGTCCTTTGCAGAACATCAATTTTTTCCAATCCGCTGTGGCTCACTCCCAATTGCACCTCGAACCAATCCGATGTTTCACCAGCTGCTCTGATGATGCTTGTTGTTCTTGATAAAAGATGTTCAATTAAATACACTAAATGCGCTAGAAAACCCATACTTCTCATAATAGTCCACAGTTTCTGATGGACACAATCAAATGCCTTGCTATAATCAATAAAACAAGCATGAAGATCTACATTGTATTCTCTGCATTTTTCAAAAATTATTCTCACATTAAAGATGTGATCCCTAGTTCCTCTACCTTGTCTGAAACCCGCTTGTGCTTCATATTTCCCCTACAACCCGCACCCGCATTAAGAAAAAAAAAACTGCTAATAATTATTCTGAATAAGAAAATGTTAACTATAGCTTTTAATTTTTGTATTGTCTAGTGTTGTCTAGTTGTATACATATATATAATGTTTCTACAGCCTAAAAATATTCCCCCTATATTTATGTGTATCACTTGTAACACAACTGAGCCTACAAATCAAATCTCTGTCCTAGATATTTGTTGTGTTGTAGACAAAGCATTATGGTCTGCTGTGTTTTTAAATTGTTGCTGTATTTGTTATTCGATCTATGCTTGGTCATATAAATTTCTGTAACCTATGGTGCCATTTCAATGGTTTAAGATGAATTCTGTCCAGATTTCAAGATGTACGACACTTATTTTAGGGATGCCTAGCTGGTCATTATCTTAGTACACTTGTTTCCATAGCGAGGCGCACACACCATTTGAAACTGACAGGTTCGATTCCCGGCACGGTAATTATAGCTTTTAATTTTTTATGTTGTCTAGCCTGACCATCTTTTTTTCCTTTTCTTTCTATAAGTGCTTATCAATACACTGTCTATTTATTATATAAGAAAATATAAACATTTTGAAGATCACAATTCTGCTCAAGATACAATTCTAGACAGGCCAGGTGCAAAGTGTGCCATAACCGCGACTAGATCCAAGACCAGGCAGAAGAACCCAGCACCCAAGGTAAGGTTGCATGCAGCGACAGATGACCATTGTTACCCACAAAACGGTTGCAGCAGTCACTGATACATACCATGCTGGTAAAGGTAGTGGTGGCCGGGGTAATACATATGCTCTTCTAAGAAATAAGCCAAGAGAGTTGGGGGTCAGAGGCAAGCTGGTTATAACATGACATACAAACAACAGGATTTTCACATTCACTCTCCTAATCTGTTCTTGCCTGCTGTAGGTTGCTACTTGACGGGTTGACTGACCCTCCCTGACACAGTTGACTGACCCTCCCTGACACAGTTGACTGACCCTCCCTGACATGGATGACTGACCCTCCCTGACATGGATGACTGACCCTTCCTGACATGGTTGACTGACCCTCCCTGACATGGATGACTGACCCTCCCTGACATGGATGACTGACCCTCCCTGACATGGATGACTGACCCTCCCTGACATGGATGACTGACCCTCCCTGACATGGATGACTGACCCTCCCTGACATGGATGACTGACCCTCCCTGACATGGATGACTGACCCTCCCTGACATGGATGACTGACCCTCCCTGACATGGATGACTGACCCTCCCTGACATGGATGACTGACCCTCCCTGACATGGATGACTGACCCTCCCTGACATGGATGACTGACCCTCCCTGACATGGATGACTGACCCTCCCTGACATGGATGACTGACCCTCCCTGACACTACAAGATTCTCATTGTCACCCTCGTCTGCCCCCCCTCCTCCTTCCCAGACTGCTACTTAAAAACTTTCAGTCTTAAGCAACGCCTGCTGTGTTAATGACCCCTTGACTTCTCTCCGTAGCAGAATGTGCATATTTAGTCAGGACATATTAAAGATATCTGTCTTTACTAAATGGTCACTGCTACACTGCTGCGGCGTAAACTGCCTCTTTAAAAGTCAAGCCCCCATGATTTTTCATCAAAGTTTTTCTTTGCTTTGTTATCTGCCGTAAAACCTACCGGTACGGAATGAGTTAACGTTTGACCATCCCTGAGACTACAAGATTCTCAGATAGGATGGTGGGCCGACATCTCTGAGACTACAAGATTCTCAGATAGGATGGTGGGCCGACATCCCTGAGACTACAAGATTCTCAGATAGGATGGTGGGCCGACATCCCTGAGACTACAAGATTCTCAGATAGGATGGTGGGCCGACATCCCTGAGACTACAAGATTCTCAGAGAGGATGGTGGGCCGACATCCCTGAGACTACAAGATTTTTAGATAGGATGGTGGGCCCACATCCCTGAGACTACAAGATTCTCAGATAGGATGGTGGGCCGACATCCCTGAGACTACAAGATTCTCAGATAGGATGGTGGCCGACATCCCATTAATTAATCTTGCCACTTGTGACAACGTTCTCAAGTCCATTCCATCTCATAACATGTCTGAAAAACACAGACTGCCTACGTAGGATTTTTCTGACCAGCTTTTGAATTTTATCTGTCTCTTTGACTGCTTCGTATGCTTTTCCATCATTTATAAAAACAGTCGCATTCTTCTACAAGAAAAAACTAACTGCTACAGTAAATGCCTTTCAGCCTGACTGCTTGTTGTATTAAACAGAATGAACTACTGCTGGAACTATGTGTGGAACTGAGGTATTGTAACAATTGGAAAGGACACAGAAAGTTGATGTCAGGATGGAGAATAAACACTTATCACTGATTGTATTGACTGTCATGTAGCAGGTCCTCTGAAGAACGCCGCTGTCATCATGATCTGCCTAAAGGAAACTCTGTGACTTGATCTCCGGCCAACTCTCCCACCTTCTGCACTTTCACATCTCCCACCAGCTCTCCCACCTCCTGCACTTTCACATCCAAGGAGTCACTTATATCCTGTGCCCATCTCCGTGTTGGCTGGCCTTGTTGCTCCTTCCTGGTACCATGCCTTCTGCTGTTATTTCTGTCCAATGTGTCGTGGCATTTGATATATACAAAATATTTCAGCTTCTGAGACAAGAGGCTGTCTATTAGCCAATCTTCCTTGATGTTCACAATGTCAGTATTTCTTTTCTTCTTTGTCCACGGTTTTCTGAGAATCTTTCTACACCATTTCAGCATAAAAGCCCCTATTTTTGTTCATTAAGAACTGGGAGATAGTCCATGACTCACATCCATATGTTGCTACAGGGAAGATGAGAGATAGTCCATGACTCACATCCCTATGTTGCTCCAGGGAAGATGAGAGATAGTCCATGACTCACATCCATATGTTGCTACAGGGAAGATGAGAGATAGTCCATGACTCACATCCATATGTTGTTACAGGGAAGATCTGAGATAGTCCATGACTCACATCCATATGTTGCTACAGGGAAGATGGGAGATAGTCCATGACTCACATCCATATGTTGCTACAGGGAAGATGCATGCTCTCAAAATATTACTTTGATTCTCTAGCTAGTGCTCAACCATAGACTTGTAATGCTGTTTGTTTAATCTTTGTACTGAATGAGTGCATCTAATATTTATAAGTGAAGGACCCTTTCCAAATGGGCATATGATGCCAGCGAGAGTACTGTAGACCAATAAGCACTCAATCGGTGATGTGGTCAACATGATTCCAACCACTTTTACTTCCCAGGAATTTACCTCGCACCTAATTTAGGCTCGGTCGACATGGGAGCCAAGATCATTTCTGGGAAAAAACCAACCCAGTGTGGATAAACCCAAGCCATTCAGGCAGGTGAATGTCTAGCTAACTGCTACACTCCCACCGCTTTCTAGTTTGTTTGTTTTATTTCTTCTCCGGAATCTTGTTAGAAAAGTTACAGCACACAGAATTATTAGGTCTAGATAAGGAATGTTTGATTATTTACAGGAATACATGTTGTTTAGTACATGCATTCATCAATAAGTCTGTTGATATAGAGTTATATATTTTTGTTAATGCAGTAGAGCCACAAACAGCACTGTGTTGAACAAGCAACCAGGGAGATAGCCAACCAATCTGGGTCTATTTTGTTCTCACAGGTACCCACCGATGAAACTAGGTACTCATATATTTGGGTAAAATTCATGGATAATTAGGGGAAAAAAACAAACAAACTGGATAACTGTGACATATATAAATCAAACTAGTCAAACACAGACAAAACTAGGTAATGCTCTTACAGAGCACACTTCAATAATTCTCATATAGCTCAAACTAGGTAATGCCCACAAAAATTAAACTGGGAAATTCTAAAACAGACCAAACTAGGTAGTTCTCACATAAATCAAAACTGGATAATTGTTAAATACAGGCAAATCTAAATGATTAAATCACAATCACATATACATAAAAAAGATATATATTCTGTTCAAACTGGGTACACTTTAAAGATCAATGATCAAATCTAGTAAACAAAGGGACAGTCTCCTAGTTGTTGGATCAGAGCTAGGTAAACTGAGATTTGTTGAAGAAACTGGGAGACTAATTGTAGATTAGTTGGGCCAAACAACTGCGTCATCAAGCAAAATACACAAGAATAGCTCAAGTATATGTGGCCAAGCAAACAAAATAATTGATCATAAAGCGTAGGACCACACAGACAATCAGTCATATATCCTAGGACCACACAGACAATCAGTCACACAGTATAGGACCACACAGACAATCAGTCACACAGCCTAGGACCACACAGACAATCACTTTGTGCATCCTAGGACAACACAGACAATCAGTCATACATCCTAGTACCACAAAGACAGTCACACAGCCTAGGACCACAAAGACAGTCATACATTCTAGGATCGCACAGACAATCAGTCATGCAGCCTAGGACCATGCAGACAGAGTTACATCCTATAACCACACAGACAATCAGTCATACAGCCTAGGACCACACAATCAGTCGTACATCCTAGCATTACACAGGAAATGTCACACTGCCTAGGACCACACAGACAATCAGTCATGCAGCCTAGGATCACAAAGGAAATCAGCCACACAGCCTAGGACCATGCAGACAGAGATACATCCTATAAGCACACAGACAATCAGTCATACAGCCTTAAAAAACCCAATCAGTCATACAGCCTTAAACCACACAATCAGTCATACAGCCTTAAACCACACAATCAGTAATAAAGCATAGAACATTACTGATAATCAAGCACACTGTATTGGACCACACAGACAATCAATAACAGAGCCTTGGATCACACAGACAATCAGTTATACAGCCTTAGAACACACAGAAAATCAGTCAAACAGCCCTGGACCACATAGACAATCAAACATACAGCCTCAGGCCACATAGATAATAGGTCATACAGCCCTGGGCCACACAGACAATCATACATACAGCCTTGGACCACATAGATAATCAAACATGCAGCCTTGGACCATACAGTCAATGGACCACACAGTCACATAAACAATCAGACAAACAGCTACACAGACACACAGCCAGAAAATTTATCAAACAGGAAGCAAACATAACTATCCACATAAGCTAGCAAACAAACAAATCAGCCACAAAAACTAGCAAACAGACATCTAAAATCAAAATCTACAAACATATTTAAAGAAACAAAACAAAAATGAAGCAGATGACTCAGGCACATGTTTCAACACAGCACTATTTGTTTAAACACAGCCCTATTTGTGTCATGAAAACAATCATCCCAATAACTTGCCAGATAGCAAGCACTGTTAAATGAGTCGCCTACGGATACTGATAAACCCATCCCAAAATTCAGCTCCTGTAAAAGATTTTTTCCTCTCATTAAATGAAGGTTAGATACAAGTGGTACTCGCAAATTGTGGTTTTCCTAACAGTGTTACCTGGATCCAGTGACAAACCCAGAATCTCCTGACATATACTCCAGGGCTGGTGAACTCTAGGACTGGTGAACTCTAGGACTGGTGAACTCTAGGACTGATGAACTCTAGGACTGATGAACTCTAGGACTTTTGAACTCTAGGACAGGTGAGCTCTAGGACTGGTGAACTCTAGGACTGATGAACTCTAGGACTGATGAACTCTAGGACTGGTGAACTCTAGGACAGGTGAGCTCTAGGACTGGTGAACTCTAGGACTGGTGAACTCTAGGACTAATGAACTCTAGTACTGGTGAGCTCTAGGACAGGTGAGCTCTAGGACTGGTGAGCTCTAGGACTGGTGAACTCTAGTACTGGTGAACTCTAGGACAGGTGAGCTCTAGGACTGGTGAACTCTAGGACTGATGAACTCTAGTACTGATGAACTCTAGAACTGGTGAGCTCTAGGACTGATGAACTCTAGGACTGGTGAACTCTAGGACAGGTGAACTCTAGGACTGATGAACTCTAGTATTGATGAACTCTAGGACTGATGAACTTTAGTACTGATGAACTCTAGGACAGGTGAGCTCTAGGACTGGTGAATTCTAGGACTGGTGAACTCTAGTACTGATGAACTCTAGGAAACCAAAGACTAGCTCCCTGCAATGTGAACCCTAAATTCCCTAACTAATGAATATTGGCTACTAAACCACAGACAGACCAGCTGGATCAATTCCACTGATTATAGTCCTCAATGCCACTGTCTTAAACCATCCACCATCATTCTCTTGATCTGCCTCTGCCTAAGGTAAAAAAAATCTGAAGTAGACGTGGAAAGCAACAGAAAACCACCACATTATCTTCTCAAGTATTCATGCAGAGTCACAGATTTAACTAACAAATACGGATAATAAACAATAGACCAGCTCCCTGCAAAACGAACCCTAGATTTCCTAACTAATGAATACTAATAAATCATAGACTAGCTATTCAGAATGTGAACCCTAGATTGCCCAACTAATGAATACTAATAAATCATAGACTCGCTATTCAGAATGTGAACCCTAGATTGCCCAACTGATGAATACAAATAAATCATAGACTAGCTCCTCAGAATGTGAACCCTAGATTGCCCAACTGATGAATACTTATCAATCATAGACTAGAATGTGAACCCTAGATTCCCTAACTAATGAATACTAATAAATCACAGACTAGCTCCTCAGAATATGAACCCTAGATTCCCTAACTAATGAATACTAATAAATCATAGACTAGCTCCTCAGAATGTGAACCCTAGATTCCCTAACTAATGAATACTAATAAATCACAGACTAGCTCCTCAGAATGTGAACCCTAGATTCCCTAACTAATGAATACTAATAAATCATAGACTAGCTCCTCAGAATGTGAACCCTAGATTCCCTAACTAATGAATACTAATAAATCACAGACTAGCTCCTCAGAATGCGAACCCTAGATTCCCTAATGAATACTAATAAATCGTAGACTAGCTCCTCAGAATGCGAACCCTAGATTCCCCAACTGATGAATACTTATCAATCATAGACTAGAATGTGAACCCTAGATTTCCTTACTAATGAATTCTGATTATTAACTCTGGCCAGTTCTTGCAGCACACTATATGTTTATTAACTATTTCATATACAGTATACATTTCTGATGTGGTATACATTAACTTCTTCACACTCAAACTTCTGTTACGTTTTCTTATTATATACATAGTTTCTGTTATAACTTGGCCTATCCTCTGTTATAACTTGGCCTATCCTCTGTTATAACTTGGCCTATCCTCTGTTATAACTTGGCCTATCCTCTGTTATAACTTGGCCTATCCTGTCATACCTATTAACTCACGGCACCATAAAGACTCTTAGGTACAACAGTGGGACAGACAGTGTTAGTTGAAATAATAGGACTACAACAGTTAAACCCTGAAACCAGACACTGATGCTATCCGTACTAGTGCTGTGTTGGATGAAACCAATGAGGTTAAGAGAAACATGAGCAGGTCACGGACAAAGTAAGCAGTGTTAAGACAGCAAAGGTGGACTAACTGTCTACAACAACAGTCTCTGCAAGGAAAGATACTTCTACTGGGGATATTACCTAGCATCTGCTGCTGGTGGACTTGCTGCTGCTGCTGCTGCTGTACCATCATCACTTTCTTCTGGTCCACCACCTGAGACTGCTGCTGCTGCTGTTGCTGCTGCTGGAACTGCTTGACTTGGAGTTCAGGATGCATGTTCTGCATCATCTACAGGAGAGGGAATATATAAGAGTTATTTTTGACTATGTAGAAACACAGAAATGGTTTGGTCACCTAGTGAGAATGGAACCAACGATGCCAGCATCAAGAGCATACAACATGAGGCAGGGGAAGACCAAGAAGAAGATGGATTGAAGGAGTCACGGACAACTTGAGACTTCATAACATCACGGCATATGAAGCGACTGAGCGCGCCCTGGCTCGGTTGCCGATCATCTGATAGACTGCGACGCCTAGCGGCACAAGCAGATTTTGACAAAAGAAGAAGAAGAAGAAACACAGAAAATGTCTGGGCAGCCACTAGTTTCAACAGTTACAAGACAGAGAGAAGATGGGGCTACATTGGACACATCCTGAGAAGAAACCAGCAGAAAATCACCAAACAGGCATTACAATGGGAAATACAGGGATTAAGGTGGCGAGGACGTCCACAAGAAACTCTAAGATGAACACTGATGAGAGAGGCCAAAGTTGTTGGACTGGATATTAAACCGATTGCACAAGTTTGAACAGAATGGAGGAATAGATTGCTAGCTTTGTATGACACATAATGGCAAAACAGAATAAATAAATAAATAAATGTAGAAACCCCCAGCAGTTCAGGAAAAAGGTTGATCTTGTGCCTTTGGTACAGCGGTACAGCAGCATAGAAGAGTTTGGGGCATCACTGTATAATAATTCTAAAGAAAGCAGTGGATACCTTACATGTGGTTTCATATTCAGGACAAGCTCATATTAGCTCCAACTCTCTCTTCAACAACCAGTAAAGAATCTTCATACTGATGGTACCTGTTGTTATCTGATTGCTAACATGTCTTGTCGCTCCAGCAAGTCTCACATGGCACCCTGAGCCCACAGACACTCCCTGTCACATCATTCTCTTCTGCCTTGTGCAGCTGTAGTACATACCTCAAGAAAGGGGCCAGTCCAGCCAACCTATCAGCCTGCTTATTCTCAAATACACAGTAAGGGCAAAATATCCATGTGACTCTCACCGACTGTCACCTCAGGATTTATGTGAATCCAGTAGACACATAACAACCAACTCCCAATGTGCCAAGTTGTGCACAGCCAGCCATTCTATCAGCCTGTTAATTTCGCAACCCACCGGCATACCCAGGAGAAAAGATCCAGACAATGGACTTCATCTGTGACCTCCAAAGCAAAGCATGCCAATCAGCATTAAGCATGCCTGTGGTCATCTTCCTCAGTATGCTGTCTGTGTTGATTACAATTATGATGTGTTTAGTGTGTTCTCTAGCCACCAAAAAGCTGCAGTGACTGCCTCCACCTCCATTCATTAGCTGGATTCCACACTTAGTTGAGCACACTAGAGAAATCTGGCACTGAGCAGGGTAAGTAAAGGACCCTTTTCTATGCCTTTAGGCGTAAAGGGCATATAGGGCTAGACCTATATTTTATAGACCAATCGTCACAAGATGGGTGATGTGGTCAGCATCACACCGGCCACCTTTACTTCCAGGGACTGCACCTAGTACCCACTCAAGGCTGGGTCGACCTGGAAGCCAAGGTCATTTTAAAAAAAAGCAGGGAGCAAACCCACGACCTTCGGATCCGCTCCCACTGAGCAGGATACAAATTGTATATATGTAGCTCCACACACTCTTTCACTGTGGATAACTCTTCAGCAGCATTGTGAAGGCCAATTTCCTGAGGGGAAAATGAACAGATCCACTGCTCCTTAACAACCATCTCGAAAAAGGTGACTAATTCAGAGTTTCTTAAACTGGACATGTTTCACCAAAAGGTGCAGATATCACAGCCTAGCTGTAAACTCTAACACCATGTGCCAACTGCCCTAGTAAGGGCAAATGCAGAAGATGAATTGTATACATGTATACAATGGGTTCGATTAGTACCAGGAAATACACTGTGAAGTTATGCCAGAAAGCAGGCAGTTGACTATGAAACCCATTGTGAACAGAAGGACAGAGTGGCTGGCTCTGTACAACTTGGTGGAATACTGATGCATGATAGGGCAGACGTGGCTAGTACCTTGTGGGAGAGGGTGTACAGTTCAGAGGAGCAGATGGATCACCACAGTCTGGTGAGATTGATGCAGCGGAAAGTGACTAGGGTTTCTAGCCGAGGCTCAGAGGAAAGGCAAGACGGACATTTAATCAGAATGCTACTGGCACCATTAGTGTCGGAACTCTTTACTGGCTGCTGAAGATGGGGATGGAGCGCTTATGGTAATGCCCCAAGTGCTCTGATGTCGGTTCTTGAAAGAACTTAACTCAACCCATTGTGCCGTTTAGTCTATAACAGGGCGATTAGACTAAGTTTTCTTAGGGGCCAAAATGTTGACAATAGGGCCCCAGCCACAGCTTGTTGTTGTTGTTGTTGTTATCGATCCAGCGGCGCATGAGCTTTCGCCCTTTGGCCCAATGCCATGTAGTGGAATTTGCATGTTTTCACAAGCTGTTCTTTTCCTCCGTACAAGGTGTTCCACTTGTCTGGTCTCGGAGGGAGTAGCGTTCTTCTTGTCTCACTGAGTTTTGGGCACTCAAAGAGATGGTGTTCAACAGTTTCGTAGGGGTAGTTACATAGCTGGCACTCTGGGGAGTGTTGTGGCTGTATTCTGTTTAGGTGTCCATTGAGTGGAGTATGTTGCGTTCTAAGTCTGAAGATGGTGGCCTGGTCCCTTCTTGTTAGATGGTTAATGCTGTCATTAGGATCAGGGCCAGACATATGTCTATAAACCTCTCTTCCAGTGTCTCCCATGGCCCATCTGTTCAACCAAGTCTCTTTGTTTATAGCTCTTATCAGTGTTTTTGCTGTCTGGAGGGTTGTCGCTGTAGGTGGTTGTTCTTGTGTTGCTCCTTTCTTTGCCAATCTGTCAGCTCTGTCATTACCTGGTGTGCCGGAGTGACCTGGAATCCACTGCATCACTATTCTGATGTTGTATGAGGTAATAAGCTGATCGGCATCCAGGATTATCTTGGCTATGTCAGTTCTGCAGCGTTCATTGCCCTCCAGAGCTTGAAGGGCAGACATTGAATCTGTGAAGATGACAATATTTTGGACCTTTGAGGGGTAAACATCCATTACAGTCTTTAGGTGGTATACGGCTGTTTCCAGTGCAATTATTTCAGCTTCATAGTTTGAACAGAATTCCCCGCATGCATCAAAAATCTCTTCAACAGATCCATCGGGATAACCTATGTAGATTCCGTAACCTGCTTTAATGGTAGCTTTAAATGCTGATCCATCAGTATAGACATGTATCCATTCTTGGGGGTAAGAATCAACGGTCTTTAGTGATGAGTTCATAAGAGCGATTGGGTCGGACTGTTTGGTTTCCTCGCCTACCCATTTAGTTTGGACTTCTGGAGCTTTAAAGCGAGCATGTGGTGGTAGGTTTTTTGCAACATTCTGAATTCCTTGACGTCTTTCTGGGAGGTGGTATCTGTCCTGAATTTCATTAACACAGTGTAAAACCGATTTGTGCTTTATTCTTTGTTTGGATTCCCAGTTTTCTACAAGATGTCTATTAGGATGGTTACGATTTTTCCTAACGCATCTTTCATAAATTTCTAAAGTGGCTTTTTTCTCTCCGCAACCCGAGGGGTTCCACATTTGTATGGATTTCACATGCAGCAGTTGGTGTAGACTGCATAGCTCCGCAGATTAATCGGAGGGCATTATTTTGTACTCTGTCAAGAGTCTCTAGGTTAGTTTTGGAACAAGTTGTAAGCAGTGAGTTGTTGTACTCTATCACAGAGCGAACATATCCTAGGTATAAGCCCCTCAGAGTTTCCTTGTCTGATCCCCATGATGTACCTGCAAGTCTCTTTAATAACTGTAACCGCCTCAATGCCTTATTCCTGATGTTTTCAATATGGTTCTTGAGGCTGAGCTGCGGGTCAAGTGTGACTCCAAGGTATGTGGGATGCTCTTCTTTCATCACTTGGTGTTTGTCTAACCTCAGGTTAATATTCTTCCTTGCTACTTGGTGGCTTTTGGTAAAGATTGTGTAGACCGTCTTTGCACAGTTAATCTTGAGTTTCCATCTTTGGCAGTAATCATGCAGTCTTCTAAGGTCTCCATTCAGTCTTTGGGCTCCACTTTCCACATTTTCATGACTCTGCCATATTGCTAGGTCATCAGCGTACAAGGCTTTTTCAGCCTTGATTTGTTCTGGCAGGTCATTGATAAAGATTAGGAATAGTGTACAGCTCAATGATGAGCCTTGTGGCAAGCCCTCCTCCAAGACTTCTTTAGAAGAGATTGCGTTGTGCATCTTAGTCTGGATTGTTCTATCTATCAGGAAGTATTTCACCCAGTTATACAATCTGCCATGTATTCCTATGCTCATCATCTTCATCAGGAGACCTTTTCTCCATACTCTGTCATAGGCCTGCTGAAGGTCGACAAAGACTGCCACTGTGTGTTTCTTATTCTGGAAGCCATCATGTATTCTTTGTGTCAGTCTGAACAGCTGGTCTTCTGTGCAGCTGTTGGTTCTGAAGCCTGCCTGTTCATGGCATAGAGCACCAGAACTCTCAAGGAACCAATATAAGCGCCTGTTTTATCATTCTTTCTGCAACTTTGCCCAAGCATGATGTTAAGGATATCGGGCGGTAGCTTTTTGGGGTCATCTGGAGGCTTTTTGGTTTTAAGGATGGGGACGATATATGCATTCCTCCATGCCCTTGGAAGTTTGCTTGACCTCCAAGTTTTATTAATAAGCCTGAGAACTACTTCTCTCCCAGACCGGCCAAGATGTAGCAGCATTTCGTTGTGGATCTTATCTGGGCCTGGAGAGATTTCTAGGTTTTAATTTCTTTAGGGCTTGCTCTAATTCATCCATGCTAAATTCATTTTCAAAAAGGGAGTCGCTGGCTGTTGGAGCTCTCTCTTGTTTCTTCAACTGAGAGAGCTGTGTTCTATCGAGTTCTGACAGCTTACCTGCTCTGTTAACTGAGGCAAAATAATAATTGAAATGTTCTGCTTTCTTCTTGTCTTCAGTGATTGTCTTACTCCCATCTGTCACTGGTTTTGGGTTCACCCTTCTACTTTCTCCGGAGAGGTTTTTAACTAAAGTCCATGCTTTATTTCCATTCTGTCTAAGGTCTAAGTTGGAGCAAGTTTCTGTCCATTTATCTCTTTTAGCCTTATTAACTACAAGCTTTACTCTGGCACATGCTTTATTGTATTGGATCTTTGCTTCTGTTGAGCGTGCAGTTTCGAGAAATATTCTTGCTTTATTCCTTTCAGATATAGTATTTTGAATTTCTTGATTCCAAAAAGGTTTATATGCCTTCCGGCTGCCCCTTGGGATGGCTTTCGACGCTGCATTCAGGATTGCTTGTGTTATGTCTTCACAAAAAGTTTCCACACAGCTGTTGTCAATTCTTCCCAGGAGGCAGTCAGATGTTTCCTGAAATAGTTTCCAGTTTGCTTTTCGGAAATTCCGAGTTCTCTGCTTGAAGCGTAATTTAGGGGTGGTGCTTACAGTTGTGAGTATAGGTTTGTGGTCACTTCCTATGTCGTCCAGGACTTGGGGATAGCTTGCGTCTGCTAAGTCGGATGAGCAGATGGTCAGGTCTGGTCTGCTGAGAGATAGGTGGGCCCTGTGTAACAGTGTAGGTGTAGACTCTGTGTCCTGCAGCACTAATAGGTTAGTTGTTTCACAAGTATCTTCGATGTACTTCCCTGTGCTATTGTAGTCAGGGTAACCCCAACGTGGCGAGTGTCCGTTGAAGTCACCAACAAGAAGGGTTTTATGGTACTGTGTCTTGTATAGTTCTGGTATGTTGCATGTTGTCTGGGGTGGGCTGTACACGTTGTATATCGTGTATTTGCTTCCATTGTGCCAGATAGTTATTTTTTGCACATCTGTAGGGTGAGATGTCGACAGCATTGTTACATCTCCTTGTATGTCATTTCTGATATAGGTCACTATGCCCCGGCAGTCATTGCACTTACAGGCATAACTAGTATATCCAGTGAGATGCAGATCAGAGTCTTTATGCAGGGTTTCTTGTAGCCACAGCTAACAAAGATCGTTAATACACTACAACTGGCAGGTGATCTGCGGGCCACTTGCCAGGCTCTGCGGGCCACTTGCCAGGCTCTGCAGGCCACTTGCCACCAAGCTCTGCAGGCCACTTGCTAGGCTCTGTGGGCCAGATTTGGCCAGCAGCTGTACAGCTCTATAAAAACATCAGGTTTTGTACCTTCACTAGTTAAATGTTACTTTTACAAGACAAAAGAAAACAAAAATACCTGTTATGAAGCAATAGTGTAAGTCTTTTTACAAAAACAAAAATTTTGATGCCCCCAAATGTAGTAATAATAGTGTCTTTTCAACTTTGATCTGTATTTTTTTATAAAACTAACCCACTCCATCTTTTATTTTTTATTTTATTCAGAGTGTTAGAACATGCACATTATGCTAGTGGACAGCTAAAAAAAATTATGTTATTTGTTAGTAAATAGGCAGAAACAATCTTCCTTCATTGTAAGTAAACAATTTCACAAAGTATTTATTCCCTAACTGTTAGTAAACAATTTCATAAAGCATCTATTCCCTCACCTTTAGTAAACACTTTCACAAAGTATCTAATTCCTCACTGTAAGTAAATACTTTAACAAAGTATCTAATTCCTCACTGTTAGTAAACAATTTCACAAAGTATCTAATTCCTCACTGTAAGTAAATACTTTAACAAAGTATCTAATTCCTCACTGTAAGTAAATACTTTAACAAAGTATCTAATTCCTCACTGTAAGTAAATACTTTAACAAAGTATCGAATTCCTCATTGTAAGTAAATACTTTAACAAAGTATCTAATTCCTCACTGTAAGTAAATACTTTAACAAAGTATCTAATTCCTCACTGTTAGTAAACAATTTCACAAAGTATCTAATTCCTCACTGTTAGTAAACAATTTCATAAAGCATCTATTCCCTCACCTTTAGTAAACACTTTCACAAAGTATCTAATCCCTCACCTTTAGTAAACACTTTCACAAAGTATCTAATTCCTCACTGTTAGTAAATACTTTCACAAAGTATCTAATTCCTCACTGTTAGTAAATACTTTCACAAAGTATCTAATTCCTCACTGTAAGTAAATACTTTAACAAAGTATCTAATTCCTCACTGTAAGTAAATACTTTAACAAAGTATCTAATTCCTCACTGTAAGTAAATACTTTAACAAAGTATCTAATTCCTCACTGTTAGTAAACAATTTCACAAAGTATCTAATTCCTCACTGTTAGTAAACAATTTCATAAAGCATCTATTCCCTCACCTTTAGTAAACACTTTCACAAAGTATCTAATCCCTCACCTTTAGTAAACACTTTCACAAAGTATCTAATTCCTCACTGTTAGTAAATACTTTCACAAAGTATCTAATTCCTCACTGTAAGTAAATACTTTAACAAAGTATCTAATTCCTCACTGTGAGTAAATACTTTAACAAAGTATCTAATTCCTCACTGTAAGTAAATACTTTAACAAAGTATCTAATTCCTCACTGTAAGTAAATACTTTAACAAAGTATCTAATTCCTCACTGTTAGTAAACAATTTCACAAAGTATCTAATTCCTCACTGTTAGTAAACAATTTCATAAAGCATCTATTCCCTCACCTTTAGTAAACACTTTCACAAAGTATCTAATCCCTCACCTTTAGTAAACACTTTCACAAAGTATCTAATTCCTCACTGTTAGTAAATACTTTCACAAAGTATCTAATTCCTCACTGTTAGTAAATACTTTCACAAAGTATCTAATTTCTCACTGTTAGTAAACACTTTCACAAAGTATCTAATTCCTCCATGTTAGTAAACAATTTCACAAAGCGTCTATTCCCTCACTGTAAGCAAACAATTTCACAAAGTACCTAATCCCTCAGTGTTAGTAAACACTTTCACAAAGTATCTAATCCCTCACCTTTAGTAAACACTTTCACAAAGCATCTATTCCCTCACCTTTAGTAAACACTTTCACAAAGTATCTAATCCCTCACCTTTAGTAAACACTTTCACAAAGTATCTAATTCCTCACTGTAAGCAAACAATTTCACAAAGTACCTAATCCCTCAGTGTTAGTAAACAATTTCACAAAGCATCTAATTCCTCACTGTTAGTAAATACTTTCACAAAGTATCTAATTCCTCCATGTTAGTAAATACTTTCACAAAGTATCTAATTCCTCACTGTTAGTAAACAATTTCACAAAGTATCTATTCCCTCAGTGTTAGTAAACAGTTTCACAATGTATCTAATCACACTTTAAGTAAATAATTTTAAAAAGTATCTAATTCCTCACTTTTAGTAAACAATTTCACAAAGCATCTATTCCCTCACTGTTCGTAAACAGTTTCAAAAAGTATCTAATCCCTCAGTGTTAGTAAACAATTTCACCAAGCATTCAATCCCTCAGTGTTAGTGAACAATTTCGCAAAGCATCTATTCAGTCACCATTGGTAAACAGTTTCACAAAGCATCTGTTTGGTCATCATTAGTTAACAGTTTCACAAATTATCTATCCCGAACTGCTGGTAAACAATTTCAGGAAGCATCTATTCCCTCATTGTTAGTAAACAATATCAAAAAGCATCTATTCCCTCAGTGTCAGTAAACAATTTCACAAAGCACCTATTACCTCAGTGATAGTAAACAATTTCACAAAGTATCAATTCCCTCAGTGTTAGTAAACAATTTCACAAAGTATATATTTCCTAAACAATTTCAGAAAGTATTTCCTCAGTGTTAGTAAACAATTTCAGAAAGTATCTATTCCCTCAGTAAACAATTTCACAAATTATTTATTCCCTCAGTGTTAGTAAACAATTTCAGAAAGTATCTATTCACTCAGGGATAGTAAACAATTTTACGAAGCATTTATTCCCTCAGTGTTAGTAAACAATTTCAGAAAGTATCTATTCCCCAGTGTTAGTAAATAATTTCCAGAAGTATCTATTTCCTCAGTGTTAGTAAACAATTTCAGAAAGTATTTATTCCCTCAGTGTTAGTAAACAATTTCAGAAAGTATCTATTCCCCAGTGTTTTTAAACAATTTCACAAAGTATCTATTCACTCCCCGTTAGTAAACAGTCACAGAAAATATCTACTCCCTCCATGTTAGTAAACAGTCACATAAAGTATCTACTCCTTCCATATTAGTAAAGTCCCAAAATAGTTTCTATTTCCTCTTTGTGTTTTATTGAGCATTTGCTCTTGAAAGGATGGCTGGCATGTTGTGTTGTGGTTTACAGTTAGGCCTTTTGGCCAAACACATCTGATTTCAGCAAAGCCTTAATTAGTTGTCTCTTTACAACATGCTAGTTACAAAGCAGTAGGTCTATTCTGTTTTCTTCCCTTTCCTCTAAAAATATGGTGGTGAGTGGTTTCGGGGCATAGCTTCTGTCTCGAGTGCTGGAGGTCCCGGGTTACAGCCCCGGTAAAGGCTGGGATTTTTTCATGTGGACTTCTAGTAATTTCCCCTGATCTCTAGGCAGTAAGATCGGACGCCTGTGTGTATTGTTGCTGCCTACGTAAAAAAAAATCCCTTGGCAGTTGGAAATCAACAAGAGTAGCCTAACGGCGCTGCCCGGGGCCAAATTTAGAGTTGAAAATCTACCCAAAGTATTTTCAGGATCCTTGCCGGTGCTACAGAGTTTGTGCACTGTGCTGAGATTCTTTGGACTCAGGCTTGAGTTAGAAGTAGAATGGAGCACTACCCTTGTGCCATGATGTTGATCCGTTGTTTAAACCTAAACCATCTTCCCAAAATGGGACCCCAGTACTGACACGCACATTTTCTGTTTAATTACTATTAAACAGCATGGAATTAATATTTTCTGCTACATATCTTGACACACACAAAACATTTTAATGCAGAATTTACATGTCTAGACAAGAGGGAGTGTTAATGGAGAAGTTATACAACATCATTTATGCAAGAATGTTAATGCAAAAGCCACAGGTCTGAAGACGTCCAGACAAAACATCAGAAATCTACACATTAGGATCGGGATGTGAAGCTAGGTGGCCACTCAAGAAGTATTAGTTTTGCAGTTTCAGCGGTTAGTGGGAGCAAAATGTGACCACATTAGTCTGCCTGTGATGGTCACCAGCCTGTACCTGTTGCTGCCCTGAAGGCTGTTGCTGCTGCTGCTGTTGCTGTTGTGCCTGTTGTAGTCCTGGCTGTTGGCCTGTTGTGACTGACATTGACATCTGGTGATCAAGGGAGAAACACTTCAGAAATGGAGAAATTCCACCATGAACTTGGTAGTTGGAACTACAGCCAACATCAAATGCAGATTGTAGCTCGAGTCAGAAACAAGCTTAACCAGGGATGCTTCACAGCTAGAGATGGTTCTGAATCTAACAGAAATAATTGTTGGTCTCCAAGAATTCTAGAGACAGATGATTTATTGTTGTCGAGCTTACAGTTGATTCCTCCATTCTGTTTCATCAGGTGCAGTTGTTTCTATATCATGTAAAGAATCCAGCCCGGCACTTTTAGACTCTTGTCAGTATTCATCTCAGTGTTTTCTCTAGTACGTCCTCATTTCCTCAATGTACTTGCTTCCCATTTTAGTAGCTCTCTGCTGATTCTCTGTCTGCTGCTTCTTGATAAGTGCCCCATATATCTGCCATCTTCTCTGTCTAAGCTGCAAGGACATGGTTTTATATCCGACCGATAACTACACAGACAAATCAAACAGGTTTAGTTGACAGCCTGAGTAAATTATCTCCAGAAGATATATGATTACCTTTATCTGAAGGGGAGACAATGTTTATTATTTTCTTGGTGAGAATGGGGAAACTGGAGTACAATACGACAACAAGACAGTTATAGGGAAATAGAGAAAAGACGGATACTACAAGAGAAGGTGCAGGGCTGTGACAAAATGGCATGGAGAATCATCTGTGTCAGGAATGACTAAAAATACACAAGACAAAAGGCTGTGGACAATCACGACCACTGATGCTACACAGCACAGACAATAAGAAGACAAAATTTGATAATTTTGTGAATTTGACAAAAGTGAAGAAATCAGAACAGTGCCTGGTATCAACAATTAACACAGAAAGAAAATGGCAACCTATTGGGCACATTCTGAGATAAATTGGACACAGAATCACATCCAAAAAAGGCACGGTAATGAGAAGCAAATGAATTGAGAAAACCAGTACACCCAAGAGAAACCCCACATTATTTCCAGTGGCCAGAGTTGCTGGACTGGATTTCATACAAGATATCTGGACTGTACCAGGCAGTGCCGAATGGAGAAATCCAAATGTGAACCCTATGTGATGGCTAAATAGTGCAACAATCAACAGGATGATAACTGCATTAAATGGCCCGCAGAAGTTGGATGTGATGGCCGAAAGGCGCGAACATCGCAGCCATGCTGTAAATGGACACAATGCAATAACATCTTCGATGAATGCAGAAGAAGAATTCAATGGAAGTCATTAAGTAGGCGACATGTTAATGTTTGTGTAAAGGCAGCAAATCAATGCCAAAGGCACTTCTGGGTTTGAACAACATGTGTGCTGATGGTGGCAGAAGACCAACTGGCACAGATTGTGTCACCAATATGAGGCGACTTCAAATTAAAAACATAAAAGAGTGACAGAAATTATAATAACCATTGCATTGGAGAACTTGTCAATATTGTCATTAAGGATGTCAAGAGTGATAACCATGTGACATGACAGTGTAGACGAACATGGTGATATCACAATGATAGTTTAGAGACAGCCACCACACTTTTGACATGTACCAAAGAGGAGCAGCATTCTGTTAACTGTTTTTTAACCAGTAAAGGGGTAAAACTTGTAGAAATTCATCAGCAAATGAAGGTATAGACCGGTGATGCATGCCTGCCATCGGGTGTGAGGCCTTCAATGGCTGCAATCGACTCAAGATGGTTCTCCGATCGACTCTGGGGTCACTACTCAGTGTGCTAGACCCAGTCTGTTACAGAAGTGACACGCCATTTTAAAACTTCCAACTTCTCTCATACACCCTGCTGGACGGACAGGCATGCAGCACCATAGTGGACACTCATTTGTCAAATTTCTATAGGCTTCACCCGTTCGCTGATCAAAAATCATCAAACTGTCATTAATGACATCACCTGCACCAAGATGTCACTGCTTAACACTCCTGACATCCTTAACAATACTGGCAAGTTACAAGACGATGGCATGATTACTGTCATTCCTAATACACTTTTAAAGTTTTAATTTGAAGCCAGATTATAAAACGACTGACATATTCAACATATTGTATCATCATCATCATGTGTCATGCTGATAAAGTGTCAGTGATTATAGTTCCTATCTTTCACAACCACAAGAGGCTTAGAACAAAGTCAGTTATCTAGTCCAGTTTTCTCAGTTTTTATCTGTTTCCCTCTCCCTCTTTTTCCCATTAAGTTTACAGGAGAAATAGGAAGAAGAAGCAGGAGAACTGGATAAAGAAGAAGAGGAGAAAGAAAGGAGAAAGAAAGGAGGAGGAGAAGAAGAAGCAGAGGCTGTAGCAGATAACAAAGTCAGAGGAAGGAAAAAGATTTACAAAAATTCTCTGACACAAGTCTGACAAAGGAATATGAAGAAAAACAAAACTTGACTTGAGACAACTACACACTCACCGGTGACTGCATCATCCCGGCAGGTGCCATGTTGCCCGTGGCGGCAGCACTGGCTCCGCTGGTCATCACCTGCCCTGGCATTCCCATGGTCCCGGGGTTAGAGCTGACACCAGCCATTGTGTTGGCCACACCCTGGGCCTGTCAATGAGGTCAAGATGCACAAATATGCTGTCCATAAATGTGGAGGCTGCAAGTCTAATCCTGGGAGCTCCCATGGTGAAGGTCATGGGTTCAGATCCTGATGGAGCCAGCCCTTTACTTCTTTTCTTAAATGACTTTGGCTCCCAGGCCGACCCAGCCTAAAGTGGGTACCAGATAAATTCCTGGGAAGTAAAGGTAGCTGGCATGATGCTGGCCACATCATCCACCCATGGTGAAAAGCACGTCAATGCCATCTTAGGGGCCGAGATAGGAGACAATATAACCAGCTGCTTATGGGAACAATTAGTACAAGTCCCCTGGAGTGGCTGCTGCATCGGAGGACTGAGCACAGATGGGAATGCCCACAGTGCAATGACATCAAGTGTGATAACATAACATACCTAGTGCTGCTGACTGGTCTAGCCCTGTATGCCCAAAACGCCTGAAGGCGCTCAAAAGGGTCCTTGACTTTTTACAAACCTAATCCTAGGCTGAGGAAACACAACTAGAAATGGTAAATCTTATGACGGGAAAGACAAGGCTTAGTCAACAGCAGTCTAGTAAAAGTAAGTACAAAAAAGTGAAGGACCCTATTCGATCCTTAAGCGCATCAGGCGCATTACCATCATCAAGTGCCTTGTCGACTAGCATGGGCAATCATGCCTCTCCACATTCTGCAATCTTCAACAATCAGTTTGTTTGTTGACACCTCTACATGCCATGACAAAAAGCAGATTTCTTCAGTGGTTCTTAAATTGCCAGCAAAACGTTTTTTTGATTTGATAAAATGCAGTGTTAGTTTTTTTAATTCTATTTATCTCTGTAATACATCTTCCATCACATGTTATCCATACGCCTAGATTCTAAAAATGTCTGCATTTGTCCAAAATTAATGCCGCTGATGTTTATTAAACACTGAAGTACTAATCTTTGGCGCAAAGGGGCGGGGTTGTTGTTGTGTGGATATGCTATCATTACCTCTTCTTCTTCTTTCCTCTATTCCTGGAATGCCTCCTGGCACCAGGGCAGGAAAAAATCTCTGGAATGGACCCTTCTGTTCGCTTCGTAAAAAGTAATTTTCAGTGTCTCTGATATTTCTGAAGTCCATCTTCAGCGTGGTTGACCTCTGGTTCTGTTACCGCTGTACCTGTATAACATTGCTCTCTGCTGTGCCCTGTCTGATGCCAAACATTACCTCTGTCCTCATTCAAGCAGAGATTCTGTGATTGAAACTTATAGAATTATATCGATGATGAGGTCAGAACAACGAATGAAGTGGTTTAGACATCTAACAAGAATGCCCTGCTACTATCTACCACAGGCAGCCACACTAAAACATTACAATGGGTATAGAGCCAGTGGAAGACCTCGAAAAATATGGAGTGATGGCATTAAGAACAGCCTTACAGAAATGAACATCAGTCTTAATAGTGCTCTTCACAGAGCTCATCAACGAATGTTACAACCCCCTCCCCCCCCACCAAATCCCCCCAGACACTTTGCTGAGGTACAAGGTGGAAGAGCAGAAGAAGATAAGGTCAGTCATGATGAGATGTTGCTACCACTGACACATATTTATGTCCATAATGAGTGAAGCCAATGATAAAATGTTGCCACCACTGACACACATTTATGTCTTAAATGAGTGAAGCCAATGATAAAATGTTGCCACCACTGACACACATTTATGTCTTAAATGAGTGAAGCCAATGATGAAATATTGCCACTACTGACACATATTTATGTCTTAAATGAGTGAAGCCAATGATGAGATGTTGCTACCACTGACACATATTTATGGTTTAAATGAGTGAAGCCAATGATAAGATGTTGCCACCACTGACACATATTTATGGCTTAAATGAGTGAAGCCAATGATAAGATGTTGCCACCACTGACACATATTTATGGCTTAAATGAGTGAAGCCAATGATAAGATGTTGCCACCACTGACACATATTTATGTCTTAAATGAGTGAAGCCAATGATGAGATGTTGCTACCACTGACACATATTTATGTCCATAATGAGTGAAGCCAATGATGAGATGTTGCTACCACTGACACATATTTATGTCTTAAATGAGTGAAGCAAATGATGAGATGTTGCTACCACTGACACATATTTATGTCTTAAATGAGTGAAGCCAATGATGAGATGTTGCTACCACTGACATATATTTATGTCTGAAATGAGTGAAGCCAATGATGAGATGTTGCTACCACTGACATATATTTATGTCTTAAATGAGTGAAGCCAATAATGAGATGTTGCTACCACTGACACATATTTATGGTTTAAATGAGTGAAGCCAATGATGAGATGTTGCTACCACTGACACATATTTATGTCTTAAATGAGTGAAGCCAATGATGAGATGTTTGCTACCACTGACATATATTTATGTCTTAAATGAGTGAAGCCAATGATGAGATGTTGCTACCACTGACACATATTTATGTCCATAATGAGTGAAGCCAATGATGAGATGTTGCTACCACTGACATATATTTATGTCTTAAATGAGTGAAGCCAATGATGAGATGTTGCTACCACTGACACATATTTATGTCCATAATGAGTGAAGCCAATGATGAGATGTTGCTACCACTGACACATATTTATGTCTTAAATGAGTGAAGCAAATGATGAGATGTTGCTACCACTGACACATATTTATGTCTTAAATGAGTGAAGCCAATGATGAGATGTTGCTACCACTGACATATATTTATGTCCATAATGAGTGAAGCCAATGATAAAATGTTGCCACCACTGACACACATTTATGTCTTAAATGAGTGAAGCCAATGATGAAATATTGCCACTACTGACACATATTTATGTCTTAAATGAGTGAAGCCAATGATGAGATGTTGCTACCACTGACACATATTTATGGTTTAAATGAGTGAAGCCAATGATAAGATGTTGCCACCACTGACACATATTTATGGCTTAAATGAGTGAAGCCAATGATAAGATGTTGCCACCACTGACACATATTTATGGCTTAAATGAGTGAAGCCAATGATAAGATGTTGCCACCACTGACACATATTTATGGCTTAAATGAGTGAAGCCAATGATGAGATGTTGCTACCACTGACACATATTTATGTCCATAATGAGTGAAGCCAATGATGAGATGTTGCTACCACTGACACATATTTATGTCTTAAATGAGTGAAGCAAATGATGAGATGTTGCTACCACTGACACATATTTATGTCTTAAATGAGTGAAGCCAATGATGAGATGTTGCTACCACTGACATATATTTATGTCTGAAATGAGTGAAGCCAATGATGAGATGTTGCTACCACTGACATATATTTATGTCTTAAATGAGTGAAGCCAATAATGAGATGTTGCTACCACTGACACATATTTATGGTTTAAATGAGTGAAGCCAATGATGAGATGTTGCTACCACTGACACATATTTATGTCTTAAATGAGTGAAGCCAATGATGAGATGTTGCTACCACTGACATATATTTATGTCTTAAATGAGTGAAGCCAATGATGAGATGTTGCTACCACTGACACATATTTATGTCCATAATGAGTGAAGCCAATGATGAGATGTTGCTACCACTGACATATATTTATGTCTTAAATGAGTGAAGCCAATGATGAGATGTTGCTACCACTGACACATATTTATGTCCATAATGAGTGAAGCCAATGATGAGATGTTGCTACCACTGACACATATTTATGTCTTAAATGAGTGAAGCAAATGATGAGATGTTGCTACCACTGACACATATTTATGTCTTAAATGAGTGAAGCCAATGATGAGATGTTGCTACCACTGACATATATTTATGTCCATAATGAGTGAAGCCAATGATAAAATGTTGCCACCACTGACACACATTTATGTCTTAAATGAGTGAAGCCAATGATGAAATATTGCCACTACTGACACATATTTATGTCTTAAATGAGTGAAGCCAATGATGAGATGTTGCTACCACTGACACATATTTATGGTTTAAATGAGTGAAGCCAATGATAAGATGTTGCCACCACTGACACATATTTATGGCTTAAATGAGTGAAGCCAATGATAAGATGTTGCCACCACTGACACATATTTATGGCTTAAATGAGTGAAGCCAATGATAAGATGTTGCCACCACTGACACATATTTATGGCTTAAATGAGTGAAGCCAATGATGAGATGTTGCTACCACTGACACATATTTATGTCCATAATGAGTGAAGCCAATGATGAGATGTTGCTACCACTGACACATATTTATGTCTTAAATGAGTGAAGCAAATGATGAGATGTTGCTACCACTGACACATATTTATGTCTTAAATGAGTGAAGCCAATGATGAGATGTTGCTACCACTGACATATATTTATGTCTGAAATGAGTGAAGCCAATGATGAGATGTTGCTACCACTGACATATATTTATGTCTGAAATGAGTGAAGCCAATAATGAGATGTTGCTACCACTGACACATATTTATGGTTTAAATGAGTGAAGCCAATGATGAGATGTTGCTACCACTGACACATATTTATGTCTTAAATGAGTGAAGCCAATGATGAGATGTTGCTACCACTGACACATATTTATGTCTTAAATGAGTGAAGCCAATGATGAGATGTTGCTACCACTGACATATATTTATGTCTGAAATGAGTGAAGCCAATGATGAGATGTTGCTACCACTGACATATATTTATGTCTTAAATGAGTGAAGCCAATGATGAGATGTTGCTACCACTGACATATATTTATGTCTGAAATGAGTGAAGCCAATGATGAGATGTTGCTACCACTGACACATATTTATGTCTGAAATGATTGAAGCCAATGATGAAATATTGCCACCACTGACACATATTTATGTCTCAAATGAGTGAAGCCAATGATGAGATGTTGCTACCACTGACACATATTTATGTCTGAAATGAGTGAAGCCAATGATGAGAAATTGCTGATGATACCTACAGATTTGTATCTGTGACGTGTGATGACTGTTTTAATCCCTTGAACAATGCCTGCCTGGTCATTAGGGATCAGACCAATGAAAGACTTCTTTTTGGCACTGTACATGAGCAGGATGATTCTGATGTCTGACGTTGGAGGGAAACTCACGCAACCTGCCTGTAAATTTGAGGTTAGGACATATTACATACAGTTCTACACTTAAATATCCTCTATATGTGTGGTATAGACACATTACATACAGTCCTACACTTATATATCCTCTACATGTGAGGTGAAGACATTATATATAGTCCCTGGCTCATATACCCTCTATATGTAAGGTGCAGACACATTACATAAGTCCTACACTTACATATCCTCTACATGTGAGGTGTAGATACATTACATACAGTCCTACACTTAAATATCCTCTATATGTGAGGGGTAGATACATTACATACAGTCCTACACTTACATATCCACACCGTTCACTCGACCCTAAAGGGCCTTGAAAACATCTAGCTTGTCATGTTACAATCTACCATTAAGTGGTGCAGAACTGGCCAGTCTATCTCTCAGTTCATTTCCCAACACATTGGCATACCCTGGAACAAAATATCTAAAGGATCCCAACTACCCAGCACCTCTGACACTATACTTGCCAGTCTGCATGGAGCATACCTGTCTCTACCTTTCTCAACATGCTCTGTCAGTCAGTGACAATCACATCAAGTGTGTACATCTGGTTCTCAAGCCAGTGGTAGGCTGCTGTGACTGCCTCCACCTCCAATCTCAAACAAGATGTTGTAGTACCATATGCCAGACTATACTGCATTAAGGGATGTCCATCTGCTTTTTCTATACACCTCTATGCATTTCTTGAACAAAAATTTGCACAAAGTAAGATATAAGAGCCACTTTGCCTAAAAACATACAAAACACAAATGTTAACAGTAAACAGATGTATGATGGAGCTTCCCATGTTAATCTGACAGAAATTATTACACCCATGCCATTGTCTTGTTACCTGTTAATTTCGTTGTAAAGGATGTCAAGAGTGTTAAGCAGTGACATCATGGTGCAGAAGACCACGATGAAGTCACAAAGACAATTTAAAGATGGCCACACTCCTTCTGTCATGCACCAAAGAGGAGCAGCATTATGTTATCCATAAAAAAAAAAAAAATAAGTGAAGGGGTGAAACCTACATAAATTTATTGGCAAATGAGGACCCAGTGCAGTGAATGAAGCCGCCTCATATCAAGTGAATCAAATTAAAAAATTATTTCAAAAGAAATAGAGCCAGAACTTACAAATCCATGCCCCATCAGGGTGTACAGGTTCTTCAGGGCTTCAGGGTTTGGGTTAGTGTTGCTGTTGGGGAAGTGGAAGAAGACTTGTCTGGAGTTCTTGCACTGCTGCTGCAGGCCAGTCAACATAGCCTGCGGCAGCAACTGTATGGTCAGCTTCTGTGGCCAGTCTGTGGTGTTTCTGCAGGACACGTTTTCAAACAAAGCATCAAGAATAGCCACACACACACAAAATCCTAGATCAATTTATGCAACACATTAAATCATTCTGAAGATTCCCCCCTCCCCAAAGCAAACAACACTTCAATGAGGCAACTCAAGAAATAAAAAAATAGGAAAGGGGGGGGGGGGGGGGGTGGGGGGGGGGGGGGGTGGGTGGCAGAAAAAAAGAGAATAATACATTTAATTTAACACTTTACACTGTTCCTGTTTACTGCATTTCTGGTGGTGAGTGTTGGCCTTGGCGCCTCTAGCAACTGCCATCTGCATTTACTGCGTGCACAAATTTCTGGATTGTGCCTAGACTCAATATATTTGTTCACCAGTTTTTCAAATGCGACAGTGACGGACATTTCATTTTCACTAGCATAGAAACAGAGCAAGCATGGGGGCGACCTGATTGCAGTAAAGTTGAAACTACAACAAAGTCATGTTTAATGCTTTATTTCACATTTATTTCTATATTTTAAAAAATTAATTTAGTAACAACTGTTTTTACCAAAAAATTGTTAACGAATTTGTTTCCGGAATTCTGAGAGGGTCATAACCTGTTTTGAGTGTTCCTGGGGCAAAAGCGTTAGAGAAGGTAACGAGAGCTCAGCCACAGTTCCTATGAAGATGGCGATATTGTTCTATCATTCTGGGGCGGACAGATTATTTAGGTGTTATTTCACTTCTACCTAACCTAACCTCTTTCTCTTTGAGGTGTAGAGGCACCTTAGGTCCAATTCGTCTTCTTGTTTTAGGTGTAAATTTAACCTAATATTATCATCATCATGAAACAAGTCGTCCTTTGCAAAACATCGCTCTGATCACCGCTTGAAAGAAACTGTCTCTCGCCAGCTCTCCCGTCCTGTGTACTTTCATTTCATACTCAAGGAGTCACTTATATCCTGTGCCCATCTTCATGTTGGTCAGCTCCTGCCTCTCCTTCATGGTACCATGCCTTCTGCTATTATTTTTTTTAAATCCTCCATGGCGCTTGATATGACCAAAATATTTCAGCTTTCAAAACAAGATGCCGTTTATTAGTCAAAATGTTGAATACGGAAATAAGAATCAACATCACAGCATTCGGGACACTCCCATAAGTGCTTAGTCCCCATCTTCAGCATCAAGCGAAGAGTTCTAATTCCAATGATACCAGTAACCGTCTAATTGTATATCCATCTCATCCTTCCCCTGAGCATTTAGCATCGGCCAGATCCCCTGGTAACTCCTCGCAGCGCCATTCTGCTTAGACCGTAAAGGGCCCTCACAGCTTGTAATACATTCAATTCACCACCAAGTGGTGAGAGCCAGACAGTCTATCTGCCTGCTCATTTTCCAACATACTGGCATGACCTGGAAAAAATATCCAAAGGATGCTACTACCCGGGACTTCTGAAGTGATGCTTGACACTCTGCATGAAGCATGACTGTCTCCACCTTTCTCAACATGCTCTGTGAGTCCAGTTACAATCATTTATTAACCAATCTTCCTTGAGGTTCAGATCTTTTAAAATGTCAACAATACTTCTCTACGTTGTCCATGATATCCTGAGAATCTTCCATACAGAGTTTCTTGGGATATTAATGTGGTAGTTTAACAAATATTAATGTGATTCTTGAGTGCGAGTCCTGGAGGACCATTTGGGGTGGGGGAGAGGGCAGAACCCACTATTCCTTAACGAACGAATTGTAAAAAAAAAAGCAACTAATTAAGGATCTTCTTCCTCAAGGTACAGAGGTTCTTCCTATTTCATTATTGATCTGATGCTATGAGAGGAGCCTTCTTCTTCTTAGTGCTTCCCCAGCTGTAAACTCCAGAGGCAAGTTCTGGCTGTTCCTCCAATTCTGTTCCAGAACTTGAGTCTTGTGTGCACATCCATTTTACAGATCTGGTTAATTTATAAGCAGACTGCTGGTTCTTGCCTCCGACTTCAAATTTAACTGCCCTGATTAGTCGTCTTTTAGGGTTTAAAGAGTCTGATAAATAAAAACAACTACTTACATGTCAGAATCCTGGATGTCAACAGACACGTTACAGTTGAGCATGAAGGTGACATTTCTCTGGCTGGGGTTCTGCCCATTTTTGTCCTGGTACTCAATGGTACCTGGAACAACAAACGATACTATCTCAACTGATCTGCTTCTTCTTGCAGTGTCAAGGTGAAGTTGTACTTCTCTGTCTGTTCTGCTTTCATCTGAGGCCTTTTCAGCAAACACACCCAACCTCTTTAAAAATCTGTTTCCCAGATTTCCCTTTCCAGAAGGTGAAGTATAAATGATGGCAGTATGCTGGTGTGTGAATTGGGCACATCAGGATTCCTGGAAGGCTCAGCTATTCCCCCTGTTTATTGTTTACATGGTGATTTATGAGGACTCAACTATTCCCTCTGTTTATTGTTGACATGTCTGACCTCACAATGAAATATGGGCTGTTCAATGGGTGCTGACTGGTTAGTTTCATTTATGAAACAAAACAAGGCAATGGGAATTAATGCCTGCTTGCCAATGCAGTCACCAGGCGGGTTTTCATTCTTCATTGTGTTAAAAAGAGAGGATGGCTGAGGAATGATGGTGTCTGCCTCGAGCTCTGAAGTTCTTCTTCTGTGTGGCCTTTGGTAGTCATGTCTATACACAACCTTCTGTCTCATCTACTTTCAATTAACTCTGACACAGGTGATCTGTTATTCCATGATGTCGAACTGTCTAGCATCTGTTCTCTCGATCTCCCTCTGCCTCTCCTCCCCTCCAACTTTCCTACTGTCACAATGCACTCCAATTTTCTTTTTCTTCTCATCACATGATTACAAAATGCAGATTGTCTCTTTCTGATGTGGACAATCAGTTCTCTTTGTGAACTGGTTTCTTTCAAGACGTCCTCATTACTCTTTTTATCTGTACAGGGTATTCTCATAATTTGTCTATAAAACCACATCCCCGCCGCTTCGAAATAAATGTTCACATATCTACAAACTGTCCATGATTCACTTATGTATATCAAGATAGAATTTATATAGCTTTTAAGCTCTGAAGTTATCAGATTTAAATTCCAGAATTCAGCTAGGATTTGAAGAAAAAATGTAAACAAATATGAAGTCCCCCTATTATTCTGCTCAGATAAAAAATTGGGGGGAGGGGGCAGCACGTGGTAGGAAAACAAAAGTCCAGTATCTTCAATTGTAAAACCTCACAGTATCTAGAAACTGCAAACAGTAGACCACAAGACCACAGACTTGGTAACCTAGGCCACAACAAGGCAGCAGACTTGGTAATCTAGGCCACAAGACAGCAGACTTGGTAATCTAGACCACAAGGCAGTAGACCTGGTAATCTAGGCCACAAGGCTGCAGACCTGGTAATCTAAGCCACAAGACAGCAGACTTGGTAATCTAGGCTACATCAAGGCAGCAGATCCGGTAATCTAGGCCACAAGACAGCAGACTTGGTAATCTAGGCCACATCAAGGCAGCAGATCTGGTAATCTAGGCCACAAGACAGCAGACTTGGTAATCTAGGCCACATAAAGACAGCAGATCTGGTAATCTAGGCCACAAGGCAGCAGACTTGGTAATCTAGGCCACAAGACAGCAGACTTGGTAACACAAGGCAGCAGACCTGGTAATCTAGGCCACAATGCAGCAGACCTGGTAATCTAGGCCACAATGCAGCAGGCCTGGTAATCTAGGCCACAAGGCAGCAGACCTGAAAAATCTAGACCACAAGACAGCAGACCTGGTAATCTAGACCACAAGGCTGCAGATCTGGTAATCTAGACCACAAGGCAGCAGACCTGGTAATCTAGGCCACATCAAGACAGCAGACCTGGTAATCTAGGCCACAAGGCAGCAGATCTGGAAATCTAGGCCACAAGGCAGCAGACCTGGTAATCTAGGCCACAAGGCAGCAGATCTGGTAATCTAAGCCACAAGGAGGCAGATCTGGTAATCTAGGCACAAGGCAGCAGGCCTGGTAATCTAGGCCACAAGGCAGCAGACCTGTTAATCAAGGCCACAAGGCAGCAGACCTGGTAATCTAGACCACAAGACAGCAGACATGGTAAAATAGACCACAAGACAACAGACCTGGTAATCTAGGCCACAAGGCAGCGGACCTGTTAATCTAGGCCACAAGGCAGCAGACCTGGTAATCTAGGCCACAAGGCAGCAGACCTGGTAATCTAGGCCACAAGACAGTAGATCTGGTAATCTAGACCACAAGACAGCAGACCTGGTAATCTAGGCTACAAGGCAGCAGACCTGTTAATCTAGGCCACAAGGCAGCAGACCTGGTAATCTAGGCCACAAGGCAGCAGATCTGGTAATCTAGGCCACATCAAGACAGCAGACCTGTTAATCTAAGCCACAAGGCAGCAGACCTGGTAATCTAGGCCACAAGACAGCAGACCTGGTAATCTAGGCCACAAGGCAGCAGACCTGTTAATCTAGGCCACAAGGCAGCAGACCTGGTAATCTAGGCCACAAGGCAGCAGATCTGGTAATCTAGACCACAAGGCAGCAGACCTGGTAATCTAGGCCACATCAAGACAGTAGACCTGGTAATCTAGGCCACATCAAGACAGCAGATCTGGTAATCTAGGCCACAAGGCAGCAGACCTGGTAATCTAGGCCACAAGGCAGCAGACCTGGTAATCTAGGCCACAAGGCGGCAGATCTGGTAATCTAGGCCACAAGGCAGCAGACCTGGTAATCTAGGCCACAAGGCAGCAGACCTGGTAATCTAGGCCACAAGGCAGCAGACCTGGTAATCTAGGCCACATCGTCAACAGACCTGGTAATCTAGACCACAAGGCAGCAGATCTGGTAATCTAGGCCACAAGGCAGCAGACCTGGTAATCTAGGCCACAAGACAGCAGACCTGGTAATCTATGCCACAAGGCAGCAGACCTGTTAATCTAGGCCACAAGGCAGCAGACCTGGTAATCTAGGCCACAAGACAGACTCTTCACTGGCTGCTGAGGAGGGTGACAAGAGTTTGTATGGGCATGTCCTGAATGTGATGTTGAATATTTACCCATATAAACCCACATGTTGGCAAAGTAACCAACCCCCAACTGTAACTCTCGTGTTTCTTCATTTTTTTGCTCTTCAGCGATTTCAGATTAACTCTGCCAAGTATTGTAGGAGAGTTCTGAAGAACAGACTCACAAAGCATGATTTGTAAAACTGAAACTGGTGTCCTGCCTGCAGTGTTTTGCATTATTTGCTAAGAACCAGAACACGAAGATAGTATGGATTTCCTCTCCAAGACATTAAGTTGTGCAAAGTAACAAGCAGGCCGATAGATTAGCTTTTGCCGCTCCTCAAGGCGTTGAGATACTATATGATAAAGCTGACGAGATGAAGGCTCTATGAAATCAAATGGACAGTGCAAAAGTACAGATAGGGAATCCATACACTGAAAGATTATTTCAACGATGGAAAGGGGGGCAGGGAGAGGTTCTGGAAGATATTCAACATTGAAACATTGAACGAGAAACAGAGACGGATTTTTAGTCAGGTTGCAACTGGTACTATTTACATGTCAACTCTTCGTTGGCTACTGAAGAAGGGGACGGAGCACCTGTGGGAATGCTTAGACTGCAGTGATCTCAATTTCTGAATTATTCATTCATTCATTCAACGTGAGTTGTAACAGCAATTTACCACTCCAGATGACTCGTCGTTCTCTTGGTCCAGGAACCATAGACATCTGTCCCGAACCCATGTTGACCATCTGGTTCTGACCCTGTTGTCCACTCATGAAATCAGACTGCATCCCCTAGACACAGAGAGGAGCACATGGTCAACAGTTAGCTGCCATCTTAACAAATGGTCACATGTTTGGATCCACAAAAAGAGGAACACATGGTCAACAGTTAGCTGCCATCTAAACAAATGGTCACGTTTGGATCCACAAAGACAGGAACACATGGTCAACAGTTAGCTGCCATCTAAACAAATGGTCACATGTTTGGATCCACAAAGAGAGGAACACATGGTCAACAGTTAGCTGAAATCTAAACAAATGGTCACATGTTTGGATCCACAAAGAGAGGAACACATGGTCAACAGTTAGCTGCCATTAAACAAATGGTCACATGTTTGGATCCACATATAGAGGAACACATGGTCAACAGTTAGCTGCCATTAAACAAATGGTCACATGTTTGGATCCACATATAGAGGAACACATGGTCAACAGTTAGCTGCCATCTAAACAAGTGGTCACATGTTTAGATCCACACAGAGAGGAACACATGGTCAACAGTTAGCTGCCATTAAACAAATGGTCACATGTTTGGATCCACACAGAGAGAAACACATGGTCAACAGTTAGCTGCCATCTAAACAAGTGGTCACATGTTTAGATCCACACAGAGAGGAACACATGGTCAACAGTTAGCTGCCATTAAACAAATGGTCACATGTTTAGATCCACACAGAGAGGAACACATGGTCAACAGTTAGCTGCCATCTAAACAAATGGTCACATGTTTGGATCCACATAGAGAGGAACACATGGTCAACAGTTAGCTGCCATCTAAACAAATGGTCACATGTTTGGATCCACATAGAGAGGAACACATGGTCAACAGTTAGCTGCCATCTAAACAAATGGTCACATGTTTGGATCCACATAACGAGGAACACATAATCAACAGTTAGCTGCCATTAAACAAATGGTCACATGTTTGGATCCACATATAGAGGAACACATGGTCAACAGTTAGCTGCCATTAAACAAATGGCCACATGTTTGGATCCACACAGAGAGGAACACATGGTCAACAGTTAGCTGCCATCTAAACAAGTGGTCACATGTTTAGATCCACACAGAGAGGAACACATGGTCAACAGTTAGCTGCCATTAAACAAATGGTCACATGTTTAGATCCACACAGAGAGGAACACATGGTCAACAGTTAGCAGCCATCTAAACAAGTGGTCACATGTTTAGATCCACACAGAGAGGAACACATGGTCAACAGTTAGCTGCCATTAAACAAATGGTCACATGTTTAGATCCACACAGAGAGGAACACATGGTCAACAGTTAGCTGCCATTAAACAAATGGTCACATGTTTAGATCCACACAGAGAGGAACACATGGTCAACAGTTAGCTGCCATTAAACAAGTGGTCACATGTTTAGATCCACAAAGAGAGGAACACATGGTCAACAGTTAGCTGCCATTAAACAAATGGTCACATGTTTAGATCCACACAGAGAGGAACACATGGTCAACAGTTAGCTGCCATTAAACAAATGGTCACATGTTTAGATCCACACAGAGAGGAACACATGGTCAACAGTTAGCTGCCATTAAACAAATGGTCACATGTTTGGATCCACACAGAGAGGAACACATGGTCAACAGTTAGCTGCCATCTAAACAAATGGTTACATGTTTGGATCCACACAGAGACAAAGTTTAAAATAAACTGACACTTTTTCCAGGTCAGAAGAGATAGAAAACAATACAAGGAAGTGTTCAAGCAGTAAAAGTGGTTGCCAAGATACTGACAATATCTCCCATCAAGTCTCAACTGGTTTACAGCAGTGCTTCCCAACATGGGGCCCATACCCTACAAGGGTGGGGAGAGGCATTTTATTGTTGGGGGAGGGGGGGGGCACTATGCGAAAATGGACTCCCCCTCTAGATGTGGGGGAAAGGGCGGGGGGGAAATAATTGGAGAACGGCTTAGGAGGTCGGGCATGGCACCCAAAAAAAAAAAGGTTGGAAAACACTGGTCTATAGGATTATGGTGACATAAACAGGGAATAGATTGCAGTCAAGCGGATGATAGGGAGTGGTAAATACAACATAAAATTGGACTAAAACAAAGCTATATTTAATTTCATTAATTTATGTAACATTTCTACCCCTATGTTTTTTCTTACTTATTTCATTTTGTAATATAGCCCTTCATGCCGCGCGCCCCCCCCCCCCCCCCCATTATTTCTTGGTTTTATGTTGACCTTGTTTAGAAACTCTGCTCACTTCACCACTGAGTTTTCCAGTCACAGTCTGTGTTGTGTTAAGCACTCTGCCAATAAAGACTTAGATCAAAATGTTTGCTTGTTAACCCCCCCCCCCCCCCCCACCCCACCTTCCTGATAAAATTTTTGGTTAAATTTTATGTCATATTTAGCACTCTGTAAATTCCCTCTGATAAAGATTTTGATCAGAATGTTCGGCTGTAATTATGCACATCTTTTTCACTCCCCATCCCTTCCTTTTGAGCTTTTTAGTAGTTGCATGTTATGCTGGACTGAGCCCTATACAAATATGGGATAAATAGTATGTACCAACTATATCTGACAACATGGAAAGGGACATTTGGCTTGTTTCTAAAGCACACAGTGATAATGAATGAGAGGTAAAGAAAGATACAAGACACAGAAGGAGAGACAAATCAGCTTCATCTTTGTGTTCACCAGCTGTCAACTCCGGGGGAAAGTTCTGGTCAGTTGTCCACTTCTGGACTCCAGTCCTGTTCCAGAACCTTTTGACAGATCTGACTCATTTATATGCAGCCTGTTGGTTTCTTGTCTCTCAGGCACTTCAACGGAAGCTCCCAATTAGTCGATTCTCACAGCACGCTTTAGGGGAGGCAGCGGGTCTATTCTTGTTTTCTCTACATTAGGGCCTGGGAACCCACACCAGCAGGAGAGGCAAACAATGTTAGAAGCGTCAGCTTGTGTGGACGTTTTTAAAAAAACGTGTGTATGTGTTAGCGAAACAATTCTACTAGGCATGTATAAGATGATAAATGTGTTTGTGTGAGTGAAAGAAGACAGAGGTGTGTGCTTGTGTGTTAGAAAAAGAGACTGAATGTGTGGACGTATATAAGAAAAGATGTGTTTATGTAAGAGAAAAACTGAGAAGATAGAGATGTGATTCTAGGAGAAGAGAAAGGTGTTTGTGTGATTGAAAGAGAAGAGACATGTGTATGTAAAAAAAGAGATTATGTGTGTGGATGTATATAAACAAATGACAGACTGTATGTGTGAGAGAAGACATGATGTGTGTGTAAATGAGTTTAATTATATGGAGATGCATGTAAGAGAAAACAGTCACGTATGTGTCAGAGAAAGTATGTGTATGTATGGATGTATGAGAAGACAGGTATGAAAGAAAGAGTTTCAGTGTATGTGGACGTATGTAAGAGAAAGCATGTGGATGCAAGTAAAAGACAACAGGTCTATGTGTGAGAGAGTTTCATTATATGTGGTTATATGTAAGAGAAGACACAGATGTATCTGAGAGAAAAAGAGTTTCAGTGTATGTGGACATATGTAAGAGAAGGCATGTGGATGCAAGTAAAAGACAAGTCTATGTATGAGAGAGTTGCAGTATTTGTAGAAGAAAGAGCTTAGGTGTATGTGGATGTATATAAGAGAAGACAGGTCTATGTGCAAGAGAAAGAGCTTAACTGTATGTGGATGTATGTAAGAGAAGACAGGTCTATGTGTAAAAGAAAGAGCTTAGGTGTATGTGGATGAAACTATGAAACAACAGGTGTAGGTGCAAGTGAAAGAGCTTCAGTGTCTGTTGAGGTGTGCAAGAGAAGACAGGTCTATGTGTAGGAGAAAGAGCTTCAATGTCTGTTGAGGTGTGCAAGAGAAGAAAGGTCTATGTGCAAGTGAAAGAGCTTCATTGTATGTTGATGTATGTAAGAGAAGATAGGTCTATGTGCAAGTGAAAGAGCTTCATTGTATGTTGATGTATGTAAGAGAAGATAGGTCTATGTGCAAGTGAAAGAGCTTCATTGTATGTTGATGTATGTAAGAGAAGATAGGTCTATGTGCAAGTGAAAGAGCTTCAGTGTATGTGGATGTATGTATGAGAAGACAGGTCAATGTGTAGAGGAAAGAACTTAAGTGTATGTGGATGAAACTACGAAACAATAGGTCTATGTGCAAGTGAAAGAGCTTCAGCATCTGTTGATGTGTGAAAGAGAAGACAGGTCTATGTGTAGAGGAAAGAACTTAAGTGTATGTGGATGAAACTACGAAACAATAGGTCTATGTGCAAGTGAAAGAGCTTCAGTGTCTGTTGATGTGTGAAAGAGAAGACAGGTCTATGTGTAGGAGAAAGAGCTTTAGCGTACGTGGATGTATGTAAGAGAAGATAGGTTTGTGTGGAGGAGACAAAGCTTCAGTGTAGGTCTGTGTGGCTATAGGTCTGTGTGTGAGAGAAAGGGCTTTAGTGTAAGTGGATGTATGTAAGAGAAGACAGTTCTATGTCTAAGAGAAAGAGCTTTAGTGTAAGCTGACGTAAGAAAATAAGGTCTATGTGCAGAAGAAAAAGCTTAAGCTTAAGCTGATGTAAGAAAAGACAGGTCTATGTGCAGAAGAAAGGGCTTTAGTGTATGTGGATGTATGTAAGAGAAGACAGGTTTATGTGCAGGAAAAAGAATGACTGTGTGTCTGCAAACTACATGTGTAAGAGTGAGCACAGTTGTGAAATTAGACAAAAAAGGGCAAACATGTCTAAACAAGAGCTGCAAAACAAGCAGGATGTGGGTGCCAATAAACATATGTGTGTGAAAAGGAGTATGAGAGTAGAGACATTATTAAGGAGAGTGAGAGAGCGTGCGTGAATGATAAACAGAGACACATGAAAGACAGAAAGAGAAGAAAAAAATACAGTAAAGACAGGAATGCATACAGAGAAGGTTGACAAAGCTTTCAAATTAAATCAAGGAACTACCGCTCACAACATGCATAAACAAAATCAAACAAAACTACATTTGTCATAAATCTGCACACAAAATATGAACAACAAAGAACAGAATATACAAAAATAAAAACAATATAATGCAAGCAACCCGTCCCTGTGTCACCGGGTCCTCAGAGGAAGCAAAGAATAGGAATACTGCACCCCACCAGGCATGTCGTAAGAGGTGACCAAGGGTAGGGTTGGGTTTGGGGTCAGCTACCTCATCCTGTGAAAACAGCCACAAAAACCAACCAACCATGGAACAGTCCAATAGAGAAACGAGAAAAACTATAAATAAACTGGTGCCTGCGCAGAACAGAGGGATTTAAATGGTAAAATCTCTAAGCTTTGGGAGAGAAGTAAACAAATTCCAGTGGAACAAGAGGTGAAGAGAAGATGCTGTCATTGGATAGGACACACGCTGAGATAAACTCAGAACAATACAACTAGAATGTCTTTGCGCTGAAACCCATAGTGACATAGAAATAAAGGAAGACCCAAAAAGACATAGAGAAGGGAGCTAGAGAGGAAAGTTAAAAAGATGGGGAAGACAACGGGAGAGCTGCAAGCAATAGCGAAGGATAGAACAATCTGGGGTGAGCTGGTTAAGGGCCTATGCTGCGTAGAGAGTTAGAATGCAAAAGGAAAATGCAAGCAACCAAGTCTAAAACCACAAGTAAACAAAGTATGGCTAAATTATAACTGAAACTAAAACACCAACTACCCAGGCTTCTATGCAAGAGCTAAGGGCAACACAAAAGCACACTGCCATACAACTGTGGTTTGGGCGGGTGTTCAGACATCTAGTGTGGCAACTACTGTATGATTAACTGAAAGACCCTTTTCCACGCTTACAGGCATACAGGGCATATAGGGCTAGACCTAAATAATGTATAAACCAATTGGCACTAGGTTGGTAGCATGGTCAGATACTGAACAAGTGTGGACGTATTCAAGAAAAGACATGTTTTTGTGGCCGACCACTGTAGGATGCTGTATGATGACCTGTTTTCTAACGACACGCTGCCCTATTTTTTAACTACCCTATTTTTTTTAAAACCCTGTCACCCAGTAAGTGCTGGTTGTGTGGCTCGTCAATAAGCTGTCACATTAAGGCATTGAGCAGTAGATTCTATACCTTTACAACACTTCTGCTACTATTTGTGACTGTACAGTGTTCACATCTGCCGTCTACGATTATTTTTTCTATTTAAAAAAAAATGCCATACTGACGGATTTTTACGGTGAACTTTAATCTGGCCCATAAATGTTTGTATTATTGTCTTAATACGTTTGCTTCCTTCTATAAGTAAGAGAAAAGGACCTTTTTCTGAACCTTACTGCATATTGGGCATGTTGGGCTAGACTTATATATTTTATAGACAAATTGGCACTTAGTGGGCGTTGTGGTCAATATCACACCAGCTGCCTTTACTTCCCAGGACTTTAAATGGTACCCATTTAAGGTTCAGTAGACCAAGGAGCCAAGGTCCTTTTTTTCTTCTTAAAAAAGTCCAGCTTAGCCAGCACCTGCGACCTTTAGAACTGCAGGCAAGCATCTAGCCACTACACCACAGTGGCTCCCTTTACCCAATAAATGTTTGTTATTATTTCCCACAAAAATCTGTCATTATTCTCCCCATAAATGTCTGTATTTTCCCATATAAATGTCTGTAAATATTCTCATCATAAATGTCTGTATTGACTCCCCCCCCCCCCCTCCCCAAAATGTCTGTAATGATCTCCCCCATAAATGTCTGTAATCATCACCAGTCTCATATTTGTCTCATTCTCTTCATTTGCCACCAAAATCTAACCACCTGTTGTGCAAACTGTGACTGCTGCGCTGACTGCTGAGACTGTGACTGCTGCTGCTGCTGTTGTTGTTGTTGCTGCTGCTGCAGCTGTTGCTGCGTCGGCTGCAGGCCCCCCATAACCCCAGGCTGCATCATGCCCATGTTCTGGGGTCCCCCAGCCTGCATGGAGTTGATCATGTTGGGACCCTGTGACATCATCATGTTGTTGTTCTAGATTCAATGGTGAAGGCAAGGGAAAACACGGGAGGCAGGGAGGGATGGAAAATGCATGCAATACAAATAAATGTTAGAATTTTATATGCAAACGTAAAACAAAAATACAACGCAAAACTTAAACAAATTATAGAAACCAACAGTAATTAAACCAAAGCTTAGCAACTAAAATAATAAACAAACAAAAAAAAAAAGGTATTATTATTATTTAGGGTAACAAGCGATGCATCTGTAATGTAATGACTACAGTAAAGTAAGTAAAGTGAAGGTACCTTTTCCACGCCTTTAGCAAACTGGGATAGACCTATATTTGTATAGACCAATCGGCACTTGGTGGGTGATGTGGTCAGCATTACGCTGGCCAACTTTTACTTCCCAGGACTGCACCTGGTACCCACTCAAGGCTGGGCTGACCTGGGAGTCAAGGTCACTTTAAAAAATAAAAAAAAGTCCGGCTCTGCCAGGGAGCGAACCCATAACCTTCCGATCTGCAGGTGGGCGTCTAGCCGTCAACGCCACTGCAACTTTCAATGTACTGACTACAGTATAAATAAAATAGAAATTTCAGTAGCATTATGAAATTAGCAATTCATACCTCTACGGCAGTACGCACTATAAAAATTGATTCTTATCTATTCTTTTTATATAAGCTTTCTCTTTATGAGATGAGGAAACTTACTTTCTTACACGCCCTAGGCAAGCTAGATGCCATTTCTTAACAATAAAAGTAAAACTACGGAATACCTACTAGACGGTTATAGCATATACAGCAAAATAAAGTCTTTTACATCCAGAAGAGAATAACACAAAATACTACATTCTAGAGAAGCCTGTATTTACAGTGTTTTTCATGCAGGAAACACAATAACAGATAAAGGCTAATTTCATGTAAAGAAGAAAATGAGATCGTGGCGAAGGAGAAAAAAACTAAGATGGTAAAGGAGGAGGAGACTGGTAAGGAGGAGGTGGTGGAGGACAAGAAGGAGGAGGAGAAAAATAAATGATGATGAAGAAGAATGGGTAGGAGAAGGAGAAAACATAAGCTGGTAAAGGAGGAGGAGGACACTGGTAAGGAGGAGGGGAAGGAGAAAAAAGATGAAGAAGAAGAAAGGGTAGGAGGAGGATAAAAAAGATGAAGAAGAAGAATAGGTAGAAGAAGGAGGGGAAAAATAAATGATGATGAAGAAGAAGGAGAAGGTAGGAGAAGGAGAAAACATAAGCTGGTAAAGGAGGAGGAGGACACTGGTAAGGAAGAGGGGAAGGAGAAAAAAGATGAAGAAGAAGAAAGGGTAGAAGGAGGATAAAAATGATGAAGAAGAAGAATAGGTAGAAGAAGGAGAAAAAAGATGATAGAGAAGAAGAAGAATAGGTTGGAGAAGGATGAAAAGGTCAACAGTGGCTCTGAAGTAACTAAAGAGAAGCCAGTTATTGTAGGAGGTATGACTGCACCTTATGGTAGCAGATCTGGAAGTCACCAGCTGAATCTGCCAGGATTTGTGTTGGAGTGTTTGGAATCTTCTAGAAATGTGCAGGCATGAACTCTGTCCAATGCATAAGTATTTTATTTGTCTAGCTGAGTGATGAGCTAACATCACAGCACTCAGGACATTCTCATAGGTGCTCTGTTCTCATCTTCAGCAACCAACAAAGAGTTGAAATTCTGATGGTGTTAGTAGCAGTTTTCTGCCTTCTAACCCCGAATGGAGAACAGGCCCTCAACCAACTCACACCAAGTTGTTCTATCTTCATTATCACATGCAGCTCTCCCCATGTCCTCCCCATTTTTAAATGTTCCTCTCTAGCTCCCTTCTCTATGTGCTTTTGGGTCTTCCTTCTTTTCTAAGCCCCTGTATGTCCCAGTGCAAGGACATTCTAGTTATACTGTTTTCAAGTTTTCTAAATATGTGTCCTATCCAAAGCCAGCATCTTTTCTTCCCCTCTTGATTCACTGGAACTTGTTTAGTTCTCTCCCAACGCTCTACATTAGTGATTCTATCATACTATTTAATTCCCTCTATTCTGCGTAGACACCAGTTAAAGAATGTTTGTAGTTTATTAGTAATTGCCTTAGGAGTTCTCCATGTTTTCACTCTACACAACAGTACTGTTTTGACAATAAAATAAAAAATATAAGGTTTAGTATTAGTATTAATTTCTCTTCACCTCCCCAAATTTCCTAGTGAGTTTTGTATTTGTATTTGAATATCTCTATGAGCTCTCCTATCTGTATCTACATTATTGCCCAAACAGGTGTACAACTCCACCTCTTGGAGTGGGATACCATTAATCAGTAGCAGTTTCATTACACGTCCGTCTAGCCTTTCCTCTGAGTGTAGACAGAGTGTCGACCAGATCTCTTGGTATCATTCTCTCCAGACATTACGATCTATTCGAGCCTCTGCACTGTTCACTTGCTCCCAAACAGCGACCACAACCAGTGGTGCAGAACCAGCCAATCTATTACCTGTTCCTTTCCTAATACTCCTCCTGCATGACCCATAGAAAATATCCAAAGAAGACTAACTACCGGTGACCTCTGAAGCAATGCTTGATATGCTGCGCAGAGCACGCCCGTCTCCATCTTTCTTAGTAGGCTCTGTGTGTTGATTACAATCATGAGCTGTGTGTGCAGTTAATTCTGAAGCCAGCAGAAGTCTGACTTCAGCTCCATTCTAAACTAGATGCAGTAGTATCATAAACTAGACTGCTGCACTAAGCACTGTCCACTCACTTTTGCAATGAACCCCCTATGCACCTTTTCTGTCTCTCAACACACAGCCATCTCTGTTGGTAATCATTTTAACTGGGCGGAAATTATCATAAACCAATTGTAGAATTTTTGATTCTGCACTGCCTTTTGGCCAATCCCTGCTTAGTGTGATTTAAACTAAGAGAAAAAAACTCTAGCTATGGGAAATATGCTGGTACAGAGATATTTCTCCTAATCCATGGGGACTTTGTTAAAAAAAAGCTATTCCTGTTCCCATCCAAGCTAATAAATCAGTTTGTGCAAGATTGATACTGGAACTTCACAAATGAAGACAGGCTGATGATTCAGCACAGACAAATGCAGACAGGCTGATGATTCAGCACAGACAAATGCAGACAGGCTGATGATTCAGCACAGACAAATGCAGACAGGCTGATGATTCAGCACAGCATGTATAATATTGGGTGGGATTCAGTCTGGATCAGTAATGTTCCCTCTATGGATGCCTACATGCCGAACTCAGTCTATGAGCTGGGAGATGCAGCACGCGATGGCCTGTACTGACAACTACCACTGCTTTCTTTCTGCTTAACACTCTCTATAGAGTCTATACTCTACAAAAAAGACCATCAGTGATTTCTGCAATAAGAAAATCATACTGAATCTCTAATAAAGAAGTTGCCTGTTTCAGGGTTTTCCAGCTTTATTTTGAGCCCTGAAGACAATCTGTAATGAGACAGCTAAAATTCCTAATCTGAGAACTAAAAGCAGATTTTTATTGAGACTTGTAATTATTAGGTGAACTAAATAACACATGTCATAAGATAACCAGAATTAAAAATACTTACACAGAACTGTAAAATAATTTGTAAAATAACATCTGTTAATAGAAAGTAAAAGAGATTATCTATATATGCAATGTTTTCTCTAGTTTAAACTTTACTGTCATTTTCAATTCACTCAGTGACCCTGTAAAGCTAAAAGAAATAAAATAATGTTCCGATCAGAGAAGAAAGAAATCAATAAGACAGTACAAAAGCTACATTAGTCATACACAAATAAACAACACCACAATAGTGCTTGGTAACTCCGCAAGAAATAAAATGTAATAAAGAAAATACTGCATCTTTCTGGGGATGGGGGGAGGAAAAGGGGGGGGGGGGGGGGGTTAATTTGTATCAAAACTGTATCACATTTTAATACTGTATCAAATATACACTCCTATATGTTGATCAAAAGTGTATCGTTTTAATATTGTATCAGAAATACACTCCTATATGTTGAAATGTAATCAAGAAGCAAAACAATTAACTTAATAAAGGAGAGTAAGTATAAGGGCCCTTTTGTATGCCAGTAGTATATTGGGAACATGATGCTAGACATATTTGTATAAACGAACTGGCTGTCCAATCAGTGATGCCGTCCAATCAGTGATGCCATCCAATCAGTGATGCGGTCCAATCAGTGATGCTGTCCAATCAGTGATACCGTCCAATCAGTGATGCTATCCAATCAGTGATGCCGTCCAATCAGAAATGCTGTCATCCAACTTGCAGTCCCGACTTTCCAGAACATTGTCTGGTACCCATTTTTGGCTGGGTCAACCTTGGAGCCAAGGTCATTTTTTTTTTTTTGGTCTTCTAAATCTGCCCGGCTAGGACTGATGACCTTGGGCCCATAAAGAGGAATAAGTAAACTGTAATATGTCGAACTCAATTGACGGGAGTGAGTAAACAGAAATAGGTATGACTAGTTCTAACAAAGAAAATATAATATGTATAACTTACACTAATGTCCCAAAAAAAAAAATATATATGTGTAACGCAACCTAAAAACAGAATAAAGGAATTCTTTCCACACCTTTGGGCATATTGGGCAAACTACTAGAAGTCCACGTGGAAAAATCCCAGCCTACACCGGGGCTTGAACTTGGGACCAGCTCTCGAGGCGGATGCCATATTCAAGACTGCGCAGCCCCCTATATGTATAACAACATAACAAAAAGAGTTAAGCAAACACACATACAGACAACTTACCTGTGAATTCATTGCTGCAGGAAGGTGTTGGTTGATCTGTCCCGCAGATGACATGGCCACATTGCTCATAGAGTTGATGCCGACACCGCCCACAGGGGGCATGCCCACATTGCTGGGGTTGGACATGCCAACGTTGCCTTGCTGCTGGGAGCCCATCATCCCCTGACCGCTCACCCCCATGTTAGACTGCCTCACTGGAACAAACAACACAAATAGGACAATAGAGAAAGAAAATGAGCAGAGAGATCACTTACTCAATTCTCCATGTGGGTTCAGGGGCCCCAACGTGGGGTGGGGGGGGGGGGAGACAAGAATAAACCCACTGCCTCCCCAACAAGCCTGTTGTAAGAGTCGACTAACTGGTCCTTTGAAGTCAGAGTACATCCGCCTGAGAGGCAAGGAACCAACAGTCTGCATACAAATAAGTCAGATATGTAAAACAGATGTGCACACAACACTCGGGTTCTTAAACAAGACTAAGATTCAGAGGTTGACAAACACAGAGAATGTTCTGCCTGAGTTACAGCCAGTAAACACAAAGAAGATGACTTAATCAGTTATAGCGACACCATGGGAGTTGTAACGGTATAGCAGCTAGATGCTCGCCTTCTGATCTGAAGGTCAAGGGTTCAGGTCCTGATAGAACCTGACTTTAAAAAAAAATTACCCTGGCTCCCAGGTCGACACAGCTTTGAAGGGCTCCGCCACAACGACTCCCGCGCATGTATATATGTGTGTGTGTGCGCGTGCCTCTGTGTGTGTATATATATATATATATATATACAGGAGTTGTTATGACTTTAGCAAATAGATGTCCAACTGCGGATGGGAAGGTCATGGGTTCGCGCCCTGACGGAGCCGGACTTAAATTTAAAAAAAAATGAACTTGACTCCAAGGTTGACCCAGCCTTGAGTGGGTACCAGGTGCAGACCCTGGAAGTAAAAGGCAGCAGGAATGATGCTAACCACATCACCCACCAAGTGCCAATTGGTCGATAAAAAAATATAGGTCTAGCCCTATATTCCCAATACGTTTAAAGGCGTGGAAAGGGGTTTTTTACTTTACTATATATACACACCACACACACACATAAAAGGAGCATTCATTTGAAACCTGGTATAATGGCTTTTTTACTAAAGCAGGAAAGAAACATCAAAATGTGTGGCAGAATTCAACAAAGCATTCATTTTGAATGATTTATGTACCCCGGGTTGCTCAAAGTCACTTTAGGCAATCAGGCAAGCACCTCACTGCTCAGATAGGTGGCAAATGCCATCCTAAAAATTGTGGTTTCTCACTGAACTAAGTGTTTACCACGTTCACTACACCAGTATGAAATCGTTGCCTCGCGAGAGCTTTTTTTAAAAGGCCCAAACAAATTAAAATCACATGTGACAAATCAAGACTATAGACTTGATGTTGCAGAATAACCAATATGTGAACACCATTATTGTACAATAAAATCCCTGCTGGAGAAAGCAGGCTGGGATGTTTATTCTTGGTGACTTGATACAGCTTGTCCAGTGTTTCCAAACCATGGGTAGAGCTGACACTGGGGTCTTTCCAACAATAGCCATTTATGATGTATACACTCAGTATAACTGTATCGGTGTCTGTGGCTAAGGCGCTGCGAACGAGCTTCATAATACCGGGTTCAATCCTAGCTGCGGGCCTTGTGCTGATTTCGATAGTGGTATCGAGACACCGGCCGTCCAGAAAGCAATGGCAAACTACTTAATGGTAAACTTGACTAGAAAAACCGCAACAGCCAAAAAATGTTGGGGTTGGTTCTGTAACACCCTGTAAAGGATACACAACTAACTTATAACCGTATGACAACAACGTGGAGGAGACAAGCAGAGTTCTTTGGTCATGTGATGAGAAAAGGAGCACTAGAAAATCTGCGATGACTGATAAGATCACTAATCGAAGAGGCAGAGGCAGACCAAGAGAGATGATGGCTGATGGCTTAAGACAGTGTCATGGAGGAATACCAGTGGAACTGATCCAGAACATGAAAGACTGAGATCTGTGGAGATGCATGAACGCCTATGCCAGCTGGCAAGGCACTTGATGATGATGATAACCGTATGAAGAGAAACCTGTGACTTGAATGTGTTTTTGTGTGGCTACTGTGACCCAGCAGCTTCCACTGCTTGCTCTCTCTCTCTTCTGCTGCTTGAATCAAAGTGTTGACATCATGATTCATCACCTACCACTGTACCGAAGTGAAATGCATCATCCTCTGCTGTGTAACACAGCAAAAGTTTCAAATACCATCCTATGAATTCTTTCTTTTGGTAGTTGGTCGACATCTATAGTAACCACTGTGAACACACCTTCCAATACTGCAGCTTCTTATCAAAAACCTTTTGAATGTTTCCACCGACACATCACATTCTTTTGCTAGTGAATATGCTTCAACAACATTTTGCATGTATTGCTGCATCAGTTTTGGCAATGACTTTTTCCGGTTGCAACAATATGTATTGGACCCGGCTGTGCAAGAACTGCTGTGAACTCATGTCTTTTCTGTAACATTTCTGCCCAGTGTGCCACTATTATTTTCGATATACATTTGTTAATGTATACTGCCTGCATTCTTCGATGAATGTCCACTGATCAACATTCTTCAAATGAAAAAAAAAAAAACAATCACATATCTTTGAGCTTCTTTAGGCAGGTTTTGGATCAACATGGCTATTTCTAACTTTAGAAAAAGAACATTGTAAATCCTTAACAGGACGTTGTTTATCCTTTAGATGACATTGTATGTCCAATACAGGATGTTGTATATCCTTTACAGGACATTGTATATCCTTTACAGAATGATGTATATCCTTTACAGGACATTGTATATCCTTTACAGAATGATGTATATCCTTTACAAGACATTGTATATCCATTACAGGATGTTGTATATCCTTTACAGGACATTGCATATTCATTACAGGATGTTGTATATCCTTTACAGGACATTGTATATCCTTTACAGGACATTGTATATCCTTTACAGGACATTGTATATCCTTTACAGGACACTGTATTTACTTTACAGGATGGTGTATATTCTTTACAGGACATTGCATATTCATTACAGGATGTTGTATATCCTTTACAGGACATTGCATATTCATTACAGGATGTTGTATATTCTTTACAGGACATTGTATATCCTTTACAGGACATTGTATATCCTTTACAGGACACTGTATATCCTTTACAGGACATTGTATATCCTTTACAGGACATTGTATATCCTTTACAGGACATTGTATATCCTTTACAGGACATTGCATATTCATTACAGGATGTTGTATATTCTTTACAGGACATTGTATATCCTTTACAGGACATTGTATATCCTTTACAGGACACTGTATTTACTTTACAGGACATTGTATATCCTTTACAGGATGGTGTATATTCTTTACAGGACGTCATATATCCTTTACAGGATGTAGGATGTTGTATATCATTTACAGGACCTTGTAGAACCAAATCCCAGCACTTTTTGGCTTTCTGCAATTTTACTTGTAGTTTTCCACTGCTTACTGAATGGCTGGATCCTGTTAACAATGTCAAAATTAAAGCAAAGAGGCCTGCTGCCAATTCTTTTGCTTATGGCAAACATAGACAAAAGTAAACAATATATATATATATATATATATAATTATATATACACACACAACACACACACAAACACTGTGTGTGCGTGTATGTATGTATGTGTGTGTATATTTAGGTATGTATGTGTGCATGTGTGTGTATGTATGTAGGTAGGTAAGCATGTAGGTACATAAGTATACATACTCATAAAGTTGGAATCTTGAGGCATCTGCTGCTGGCGAGAAGTCTATAGATTTAAAAACAAACCATAAAAGGGCACAATTAGCAAAAATGCCTCTATAGATCTTAGATATTAAATGTGAGAACAACTGACTCCAACACACGCAAGAGGCGATTAAGGAAGGCTGATGTGCAACTGGCTGATTCCCCCTAGCTGATTTCTTTCTTCTTGTCCTCCAGCTGTCTCTTTGAAATGTTGCAGGCAGATGTGAGGATCTTCTGTATGCTCCGTCTAATGATTAGTATAAGCTGATCCCATTGTTGTGCAACCATAGAGAAAGCCGGTTCTCCCAACTTTTACAAGTTTATTGATGACACAAAACATAGAAGAAAATTAGTAACCACGGAAGTAAGGTGTCTGAGAAAAGCTGTAGAAGTGGCCAGATAATATAAAAATCAGGAATGAGATCATACGAGATAAAGCTGGCACAGAACCAATTCTACATTACATAGAAAGACAACAAATCAAATAGTTTGCCCACTTGGAGAGAATGTCTTCCGATGCTATACTATTCAAGGCATGTACAAAAAGAGGAGAGTGGCGCAGAGCAAGAGGTAGACCGAGAACAATATGGAAGGATAACATCAGAGAAACTCTACAATGCTACGATGTGTCTTTGGTCGAAGCAGCCAGAAAAGCACGAAACAGGACCTTATATCTCCCTCGACACCTGATGCGGTAAAAGAGGACGTAAAGACGATGACACAACATCTCTAGGCAGTAGCAATATGCCTATATAGTAGCTCTGGCACTGGTTGCAACTATAAAGTGAGCAGACATCATCATCCTTAGTTTTTGAGAAAACAAAACAAAAATCACCTTCAACCAGGTGTTGTCAAAAAACCTCAAAAAAGGAGCTTTGGGTTATAATTGTGACTGTGTTGACCTACACTGGGTTTGTGTGACATATTGAGTGACTTAGTGTCCCGTCCCTATCTGTTTCTTGTTGTCATTTCCTGCTCATCCAGGTCTGGTCCTTAGCCCTGCTATGGGTGTGGTGTCTTTTACCTGAGCACCCACCTGTTGTTTTGCCTTTACTGAAGTTTTTGCATGTTTCTTGACTATTCTTCTGTATTGATTGTTCCTTTTTATTTTCTGTCCTTATTATGTGTTTTTATTTGTGGTCCAAGTCCGTTTGTTTCTTCTTGCTCTAGGTTTATCGGGGGTGTTCCTTATTCAGTCACTGACTCCCGAGTCTGGCTTCTTGTATAAATGTCCTTGGCTGTGGGTTTTCCTGTTCCAGTGGATTCAAATGTATAGATGTTATGGGTTTAATCCCCCCCCCCCCCCCTCTATTATTTGGGGTGAGAGAGGGGGAATCTACTTTTTTTTTCTGGTCATTGCGACCACCTAGTAAATAAGTAATATATTCATACTATTATGGAGTACTGCATCAACTACTATTTTAGGTCAGAGTGATGACTCAATGACCCGGAAGGCCATGATAATTTGACAAATCTCTTCAGCAGGGGCTTGAACCAATGATCCCAGGGCTGAGAGGTTAGTGCATAGTTCCCATACTAATACTGAAATAGTAATTTGCAGCTTTAAAGGTCCCAGGAAGTTAGTATCCTTCAGATAGTTTTTTACAGGGCAAGCAGGTGTTTTGGGAAATAAACATACAGATAGACTGGCTGGTTCTGCACCACTGGATGGTGAATGGATGCATGGCAAGCTAGATGTGGTCAAGGCTCTAGGGAAGCAAGTCAACAACACAGATGCACAAACAAATCATTAATCTTGGCAGAACAGTGCAGTGGGGAGTGACCACGGATCTAAGTGACACTCCACTCTTACGAAAGGCAAGACTATCAAATAATTAAACTTTTACTGGTTCCATCGAAATTAGAAATCTACTAAGGTGGCCAAAGACGGGCACCAAGTGCTTAAAGGAATGTGCTGTGGTGTCATTTCTCGACTCAACAATTCAACAGGACAAAAAATATGTTTTTGAGGTTTTTAACAATGGATCAACATCATGGCTCACAGGCAGCACAGTGCACAGGCTCTGTAGCACGGGCGAGGATCCTGAAATACTGTGGTTAGATTTTTAACTGAAAATTTTGCCTGGGGCAGCGCTAGGCTACTATTTTCTAACTGCCAAGAGATTTTTTACATGTGCAACAATGCACCCGGGCGTCCGATCTCACTACCCAGAGACCAGGGAGAATTACTACAAGTCCAAGTTCACATGAAAAAAAATCCCCGCCCTCACTGGGGATTGAACCCGGAACCTCTAGCACTCGAGGCAGACACCATGCCTCGAAACCATGCAGCACCTTCAAATAAATAAGTAAAAATAAGTAAAGGATGCTCTTCCACACCTTCAGGTGTACTGGGCGTATAGGGTTAGACCTATATTTGAATCGACCAATAGGCACTCGGTGGGTGATGCGATCAACATCAGTTTTTACTCCCCAGGATTTTACCTAGTACACTCTCAAGGCTGGGGGTGCCCATGGTGTAGTGGCTAGATTTCCTGCGGACTGAAAGGTCGTGCATTCAGATCCTGATGGTGGAAACAACCTTGAATGGGTACCAGGTGGAGCCTTGGGAAGTAAATTGGTCTATACAATACAGGTCTAGCTCTATATGCTGAATGGGCCTGAAAGCGTGGAAAAGGGTCCTTTACTTTCCTTAAATTGGGTCGATTTGGGAGCTAGGGTATTTTTTTTTTAACCCATGACCTTCAGATGCACAGACGAGCATCTAGCCATCACACCACAGCGGCCCCCAAAGTGAAAGTTGTTGTTTGTTTTAGTATCCAGAAGCCATGAGCTGTTAACCCTTAGGCTCGGTATTATGGATATCGCAATCTTTCAGCCTTGATTCCATTGTAAATACCGTAAATCTGGGAGAAATGTGGCTTTTCTGCCCACCCCCGGGAGTGAACCCGGACCACAAGGAGTTTGTCACCCGGTCTCCACACAATACGGTTTAGCCAACTACGCCAGAGAGCTGGGCCAAAGTGAAAGTACAAGGCACAAGGGGCATCCGAAGCTCGACATCTGTACAGGCCAATGACATCAGATAAAAACACCAATCAAGACAAATACAAAGAACCAAAGTTCACAACTGACCATCTGAGACATCATGTTGCCAGAACCTGCTGTTGTTGACTGTGTTTGTAATTTTGTGGCCTGCTATACAAATAAAAAAAGAAACATAATTTTTACTATTGAAAAAAAAAAAAAAGAAAAAAAAATTCTGTTATCTGGTTTATTTAAAAGATACTCTCTGTGTGGGTCCCGGAACACCATATTAGTTAGGTGGCAGTGAGTCGGTTTACACCCCCCCCCCCCTCAAGGGGCTCTGCAACCCACACAGCGAAGTCATCAGTCTGATTGAAGGGATACAACAGGAACAAACAAATGTACAAGAACTAGTTTATAAAAGTTAAAAAAAATATGTAAAGATCCCTTTTCACGTCTTTAGGCGCATCGGGCATATGGAAAGTGCACTCCTATTTTTTACAGACCAATCGGTACTAGGTGGGTAATGTGGTCAGCATTACGCCAGCTGTCTTTACTTATCCAAGGGGATAAATCCTGGTACCAATTTTAGGCTGGGTGGACCTGCAAAACCCCATTCTTCTGCCTTTCTAGCCCTCAATGAAGCATTGGCCCTCAACCAACTCACCCCAAGTCATTCTATCCTTTGCTATCGCATGCAGCTCTCCCCATGTCCTCTCCATCTTTTTAACTTCATTCTCAAGCTTCCTTCTCCATGTGTTTTTTTGGCCTTCCTTTATTCCTGTACCCCAGTGGGTTCCAGTGCAAAGATATTTTAGTTATATTGTTCTCCGGTTTTCTCAATGTGTGTCCTGTCCAGCACCAGCATCTTTTCTTCACCTCTTGGTCCACTGGAACTTGCTTAGTTCTCTCCCAAAGCTCTACATTAGTGATTCTATCATATCATTTAATTCCCTCTATTCTGCACAAGCACCAGTTAATGAATGTCTGTAGTTTATTGGTAATTGCCTTAGTTGTTCTCCATGTTTCCGCTCCACATAAAAGTACTGATTTAACATTAGAATTAAACATTTTAAGTTTGGTATTTCTAGTATTTAGTATTTCTCCCCATACCATGATAAAAATCCACGCAGCCAGCAGTGGGTTTCAATTGCTGTACATTGGAATTACGAGTCGGACTCACAATGCCTAAGCCACAGACGCCACTAATTTATAAAAGAAGTTAAATGATCTCAATGAAAAATATGATCAACGCTCCACTATTCTGTAAATAAAGTACAATGATTTGACTGTAAATAGAGACGGTAGACACACAGACAGAACGGATGGTAAAACTAGTAAACTTTATTTTGAGTCACAAATTCAGCACCAAAGACAGTCTTACATTCAACCCTTGCAAACACTCATCTTTCATGCAGTCTTTTCCCGTTGTCCCCATGTGGAACACACTAATTTTGTTGTTACTCTGAAGCCCCACCCTGGTTACTGCCAGGGGGCCCTAATATAACTCAACCAATGGGTAGAATGGGGTTTTTGAGACCTGTCCCCGGGTGAACCATCCAAATGGTGGTACTTTGCCTCAATGTTATCGCTCAGTGTGATGTCCTGGTGGGGTAATACAGTCTCATCTTTCACAAAGCAATCATGTTATCTGTATTTTATATACATATTGCAATAAACATAAAATAAATGTCAAGTAAAAAACATAAAAGAGTCAATGGCATACTGATAACTATATATTATATGCTCATATCCTATAGAAAGCTGCATTTAATGTTATCCATTTGTTTTTGGTTGCCAACACAGCTTGTGTGGGTTGTGGGAAAGGTCGCTTACAGCCGTGGTTGGATTTCATGGATGCAGTGAACAAGGGATCGTTGGTCCATACATTCTGTGTGCAACAGTTGGTGTTAAGCAAGTCGATCCAATCGGTTGTTTCAGCAGGCTGGCATCAATAAACACCCTGCATCGGAGCAATTCAACTGAGCTTACTCAGGGGTCATAGTTCACAGGCCCCACCCAGCACTGAAAGATGACCAATACAATATATCTGGCGATGATCCCTGGGCCACTTGCTAGGCTTCCGTGGGCCACCAGGTGAATAACCCTGCCCTATGTGCTGGTTTCCCCAGGCGACTTTACTCTTGGTTTGGTGACTTTCAGTAGTCCTTCAATTCACCAGACCTCACTGCAGCAAAGTATATTTACGCGGGTATTTGAAATCTAGATTTTCCACTGACACACTCCCGGACATCACCAGTGTTAACACATGCAGTTCATAGGGAGACTGCAAATGTTACACAGGACTCTCTACATCATGCCATGGCAAGTGTACCTGTCTTGATTGTCATGGAGGACATCTCCAAGATGTTGTATTTGAGACATGAGACCGGTTTAGGACATCATCTCCAAGATGTATTTAAGACATGAGGCCTATTTAGGACATCTCCAAGATGTTGTATTCAAGACATGAGACCGGTTTAGGACATCATCTCCAAGATGTATTTAAGACATGAGGCCTGTTTAGGACATCTCCAAGATGTTGTATTCAAGACATGAGACCGGTTTAGGACATCATCTCCAAGATGTATTTAAGACATGAGGCCTGTTTAGGACATCTCCAAGATGTTGTATTCAAGACATGAGGCCTGTTTAGGACATCATCTCTAAGATGTATTTAAGACATGAGGCCTGTTTAGGATATCTCCAAGATGTTGTATTTAAGACATAAGGCCTGTTTAGGACATCTCCAAGATGTTGTATTCAAGACATGAGGCCTGTTTAGGACATCATCTCTAAGATGTTGTATTTGAGACATGAGGCCTGTTGAGGACATCTCCAAGATGTTGTATTTAAGACATGAGGCCTGTTGAGGACATCTCCAAGATGTTGTATATAAGACATGAGGCCTGTTTAGGACATCATCTCCAAGATGTTGTATTTAAGACATGAGGCCTGTTGAGGACATCTCCAAGATGTTGTATTTAAGACATGAGGCCTGTTTAGGATATCTCCAAGATGTTGTATTTAAGACATGAGGCCTGTTTAGGACATCTCCAAGATGTTGTATTTAAAACATGAGGCCTGTTTAGGACATCATCTCTAAGATGTTGTATTTAAGACATGAGGCCTGTTTAGGATATCTCCAAGATGTTGTATTTAAGACATGAGGCCTGTTGAGGACATCTCCAAGATGTTGTATTTAAGACATGAGGTCTGTTTAGGACATCTCCAAGATGTTGTATTCAAGACATGAGGCCTGTTTAGGACATCATCTCCAAGATGTTGTATTTAAGACATGAGGCCTGTTGAGGACATCTTCAAGATGTTGTATTTAAGACATGAGGCCTGTTTAGGACATCATCTCCAAGATGTTGTATTCAAGACATGAGGTCTGTTCTATGAGTCCAAGACAATGACTGACTAAATCATGTTCACTTGTGTTTACTGTTGTATACTTCCTACTTTCAAAATGAGTAACATTAAATGTCGCACCCTGTAGACACTTACAGATAAGTAGGCAGCCTGGCAGACAGAGATCAAAGACATATGACATAAAACAAAGAACATGACAGTTGCAAAACCACAGAAGCCTTTCACATCACTGACCTGAGGTCTTGTATGGACCATCATGCCTGGCTTGCCAACACTACCAGGTAAGCCGGGGGCACCCTGCACCCCGGAAGCCCCCACCATGGAGTCCATCTGGGGCATGATTCCTGAGGCAGCCCCAGATGATGGGGTGTTGTTGTTCTGTGAGATATTCATAGAGGGCTGGACTGGGTTTGGAGACTGCTGCATTCCTTGCTGTGGGGAGGCTTGCTGTAGACCTGTGAGAATAATTATGCTAGTAGAGAAAAGGATGACTGCCTTCTTGTCTGTTGTCTGTGTGTGTTTATCTGTCTGTCCACTGCTTACTAAGAATTAGTGAAAATTACCACCACAGCACACATTCATGGTTGCTCCAACCTCCTACTTAAATCTCCCCAAAACAAAAACTAGGTGTCATTCAGATAAATGGAATACCACTAAGAGAGGATAAGGAGCCCACATAGCTCGGAGTCACGTTTGATGATAGGATAACATGGAGAAAACACATCAACAAGGCAGCAACCAAAGCCAGAAGTAAGAAAGCTATCCGAAGAAAACTAAGTGGAAAAACATGGGGCGCAAACGGGAAAATACTTTGGAGAGTTTTTCAACAAAGTGTACGACCAAACTTTGAATACGGGTAAACTACAAATGTTACACAAGCAGAAATGAAGGAGCAGGCATGTACACTGAGCACCTAAATAATGCCCGGTATAAAGCCAAACTACCTACAGGAAAGTACTGTCACAGCTATGATGCAGAAGCTCAAGCCATTAAAACAGCAGCAGCGAAACTTAAATATACATCATATTTTACAACTCGTATTCAAAATGGATGCAAGAGCAGTACTTCAGGCACTCCAATCTTGAAAACTACCTGGTATACGAACACTACTATCCAAACTAGGCAACTGGTGTAAGGTAACTATGCAATAGATACCATCCCACTGTGGAATTCCTGGAAATGAAAGAGCTGATAAACTAGCTAAGGAAGGTGCAAATTAAGAACAACCTGGCGAACGTCTCTTATCAACAAAAGAAGAGAATAATCAAATCTTCAGAAAGCCACCGAAACTGGCACAAGACGATTACCATATTATGGACAGACCAGAGCAAGTTATTATTCTACGCCTTAGAACAGGACACAATCGACTTCGCAGCCACATGTATACAAAATTTAAAATCAGTGAATCAGCCATGTGCACAGTTGGACTGGCACCTGAGACAACAGATCATGTTCTCTAAGACTGTCCCTAATACAACAAATCAAGGCAAAACTTTTGGCCAAGACAAACACCGGTGAAGAAGAAGAAAATCTCCACAAGTATCAAATGACTGATGATGTTTCACTCTACCTATTTACCTACCAACGCATCCAGCTAGTCAGCCATACTTCTCTTTATCTTTTTTCTTTGAGTGGCATATGTGTGCATGAGCTTGTGTGTCAGTCCACCTTTGTGTTAATCTCATTCATATTTGCATGCCTATCTACTGGCTGTATGTTTCTTCATCAATCTATAAAATGTTTTATACATCGATTGTCTTTCACACACACACCCATGCCACACATATACTCAGATATAATGTGAGAGGGATGGACATGGAACAGCTTTCATGTTCCCTGTGTTGGTTCCAGGAGCATGCTGTCAAAGTTGAATCAGGGGCGTTTATTTCAAAGTCCCAGTGAATCTGACTGATAGGCGGGCAACCAACAGTCTGCTTACAAATAAGTCAGATCTGTAAAATGGATGGTCATGTAAAAATCCAGTCCGAAACTGGTTGAACCGTCAGAACTTTCTGTAGTAGTTTACAGCCGGTGAGCGAGGAGAAAAAGAAGATACATCAGGTGAACCTGTTGAACATTATTCCCTGTTTGCCAGGGAAGAAAATCTGTCAATAAATGCATGAAATCAGGCAGATGTGTCAGCAAAAAGACATAAATATTGCAGCCACACTGTAAACAAACACAATGCAATTATGCCCTCTGATTAACAAAGATTTCCTGTTGGATAAAGAACACCTAATGTGTGAGTGAACTGATTCCCCAGGACAAGGACACAGCAAGTGATGTGGTCATCAGAACAAGTTTTGATGGCAGTGACAGAAATATCTCCTCCATCTAGTCACACCAATTTTCACAGCGATTTTAATTTATCCTGTGGCAAAAAAAAAATATAAAAAAATACGGACACCCTTCATAATCTGAGCATCAAGGAGAACTGGCTTACAGACAGCATCCTGTCTCAAAAGCTGAGGTATTCTGACCATGTAAAATGTCATGACAGCCTGGAGAAAACGGAGGTGGAGGGTAAAGTTTCCAGAAGATGAGGCAGAGACAGACCTCTGTGAAAGTGGCTGCAAGACAATGATGATGCACTAGCTATGAAAGCTCATAGAGGTGGAAAACTGGCTAGAGAAAGAGAGAGTTTCAGGCGTGCATGAAGATAGCAGTGTTTTGTACAGGACCTGCTGAATGATAAGATGAGGAGAGTTCAGAGAACTATACTGTGCTAACTGATCAGACTATAACATGTTGCTTTAGAACAGTGGTCTTCAACCTTTCTTCAGGTCTTGCCCCCCCCCCCCCCACCCCCGAGTTGAAGGCAAGATCTCCCACCCCCCTTGAGTATAAGGCAAGATCCCCACCCCCCTTGAGTATAAAGCAAGATCTCCCCACCCCCCTTGAGTATAAAGCAAGATCTCCCCACCCACCTTGAGTATAAGGCAAGATTTCCCCACCCCCCTTGAGTATAAAGCAAGATCTCCCCACCCACCTTGAGTATAAGGCAAGATCCCCTACCCTCCTTGAGTATAAGGCAAGATCCCCCACCCCTTGATATAAGGCCCCCCCCCCCTGAGTATAAGGCAAGATCCCCCACCCTCCCTGAGTATAAGGCAAGATGTCCCCCCCCACTGAGTATAAGGCAAGATTTCCCCACCCACCTTGAGTATAAGGCAAGATTTCCCCACCCACCTTGAGTATAAGGCAAGATGTCCCCACCCACCTTGAGTATAAGGCAAGATTTCCCCACCCACCTTGAGTATAAGGCAAGATTTCCCCACCCACCTTGAGTATAAGGCAAGATCCCCCACCCACCTTGAGTATAAGGCAAGATTTCCCCACCCACCTTGAGTATAAGGCAAGATTTCCCCACCCACCTTGAGTATAAGGCAAGATTTCCCCACCCACCTTGAGTATAAGGCAAGATGTCCTAACCACCTTGAGTATAAGGCAAGATCTCCTGAAGTATATGGCATGAACCCCTCCCCCTCGCTAATAAAATGTGATTTAAAAAGAAAAGAAAAAGACAATAGATTCCACAACAAGCGAAATGGACAGTATGGAGATACGTTTTGGTCAGAATGTGTTTGCGCTTGTGTTATCATATTAATAGGATTTTTAACTGTGGATATATAAACTGCATTAGAAAACAAACAACAACAAAAAACAAAAAAACAAATGTCCTTGGCTTTTTGTTTGAAAAATAGTTTGAAAAATACTGTAACAATTTTATTTATAGTAAAACTGAAATAATAATATAACGATTATTCAGTCAGTCAGTAAGTAGCATGTCCTTTGCAGAACATTGCCCCCGTAACAACTCTCCGGAAAACTTCTCGATCACAAGCAAATGTCCCGCGTCCGATACACCCATCTGGAGATCATCAGCCACATCCTGTACCCATCTTCTCTTTGGCCTCCTTTTTCCCTCTCTTCCCAGGCATATACCCCTACATTATTGTTCTCTCTAAACTTTCGTGGCGTTTTAAGTGACTAAAATATTTCAATTTTCTGTGTTTTATCGTCTTTAATAACGGAGTATTACAAGCACAAATACAGTCAATTTCAAAACTGCTAGAACAGGGTGGATGTGACTGCTATAGAATGAGAAGAGTTCACTACTACTTACCTGTCTGATTCAGTGGCTTCTTAAATGTGTCTGTCTTTCCCATTCCTGCATCTGTGACCAAGGACGGACTGGGCACTATGGATATTCAACAAATGTGGTATATATGAGAATCACTGTCGGTAATCATCATCATGTAGCTGGTCCTTTGCTGAACGTCGCTCTCATCCGGGTCTGCGTGAAAAAAAACTCAGTCTCTCGCTAGCTCTCCCATCTAGTGTACTTTATATCCTGTGCCCATCTTCATGTTGGTCGTCCTCTGCCTCTACTTCCTGGTACCAGGCCTTCTGCTATTATTTTTTTTCTAATTCAATGAAATGATATGTGTGATTAAAACTTTAAAAAAAAAACCAAATATGCAAATGTCCCGTTACCAAGACTTTGCAACATGTGATGAGCATATACTTTTACAGACCAATCTGCGCTCAACTGGGTATGTCGTCAACATCAAGTTAGCTACCCTTCTGTCCCTTAAAAATCTCTTTAAATGACCTTTTTCAAAACCATCCTAGGGGGTTGAAGCCCTAGACCACCGACCAGACAGGCAAGCATGAAGTCCACAGCAATGACACGGCCGTAAAATTACAAAAACAAAAAATCATCATAACTTTATTTTCTTGCAGATTCTTTGTTTATATAGAAAGGATATTCATCTCTAAATACAACTGGAGCAAAGAATTATTTGCTTTCCCTTCCTTTGACTATGATAAATATGGTTTTGTTGACTTGGCTGTGGGAAGACAAGTGGCTTCATCTGAGATTACTATGACAAAGTGATGACATCACAATTGCTTTGAATGCTATTTTGTTTTTACTCATAAAGATACCTCAAAACAAATTTTGTATGGTGTATATAGTCATACCCCTCCCCCTCCCCCCATGTCTATGCTCTATGCATTTACAGCCAGTACCATAGCAGAGGCAATTTACGGTCCAATATGGAGGATTAGGCAAGGCAGAAGTTATTTTTGCTTCTGACAGCGCTTTCCTAATGTGTTTCCACATATGGATTGAAGTCTACAGTTTTGCTGCCTAAGCCACTGAGATGACTGCTTGGTGCTGTACTGCGAGCAGTGTTTTTTTTTTTTTTTTTTAAATTTGGAATGGCTTTCATTTGTGCCACAGTTGAATCATGGTATTCAATATGGCTGGTAGCCAGTTTACGTGCGGGCTGACAAATTACCTTATGTAATAAGGTATAACCAACTTATTGTGACCAACTTCCATCAACGACAAACTGCATTTCTGGTTGCCACTGTTGGCTTTGGCACCTTTAGCAACTACCATATGCATTTACTGCTTGCATATATTTCTGGATTGTGCCGGGACTAACTGTTTGTTCACCAGTTTTTCAAAAAGGACAGAAAGACATTTCATCTGACTGTCACTAGCACAGGATTGGGGCAAATATGGGGGTGACCCGACTGCAATGAAGTTAAAACCTCAAGTACGACTATGACTGACACAGCTGCCATTGTTCAAAGACTTTCAGTCATCAAAAACCGACAAATATCTGAAAAACCATTTTCTCAGCACGACCGGATTATTTTCTAAAAATTTATTCACATCCAAGCTCTATATTTAGCCAATACAAACTCCCTTCCTAGCCATCACAGCTCTGTAATTAGCCACCGTAACTCTTTATCTAGCATCACAGCTCCATAATTAGCCAGCTTAACTTCATATCTAGACACCTTAACTCCTTGTCTAGCCACCACAGCTCCATAATTAGCTACTGTAACTCCTCATCTGCCCAAAACAGCTCCATCATTAGCCAGCGTAACCACATGTCTAGCCACTACAGCTCCATAATTAGCTACTGTAACTACTTGTCGCCAGTGTGTGACCAGGACCCTCACGGGAAGCAAAGAATAGTGACACTGCACCCTACCAGGCATGTCGTAAGAGGCGACTAAGGGTAGGGTTAGACTTGAGGTTGGCTACCTCATCCTGTAAAAACAAAAGCCACAAAAACCAAACAACCATGGATAAGTCACAAAGAGAAGCAAGTAAAATCCAGCCAACCAAGATGAAGGGAAGCTCTTCAAGTAGGAGAAGTATGACACGGTGTGGAGAAAGCCGTAAGGAGTCCGGATCGTTGACGTACCTCCTCTCAGCTAGGAAAACCTCCAGAATTGGCACCTGGAATGTTAGAACTCTCTATGATATAGAGAGAACAATGGAAGTAGCAAGGCAAATGAACCATTATAAAATTAGTATTTTAGGGTTATGCGAAACTAGATGGACTGGGGCGGGTAAAAGTATTCTAAATTCAGGGGAAACTATTGTGTTCTCAGAACACACAGAGGAAAATTCGCCCCACAGAGAATAAACAGCCCTGATGCTATCCAAAGAAGCAGACAGGGCACTAATAGAATGGGAAGCTGTGGGTTCCAGAATAATAAGAGAATATTTAGAACAGCGAAACAGAAGGTGAATATGTTGGTAATGCAGTGTTACACACCAACAAATGATAAAGGTGCATCTGTTAAGGAAGAATTTTACATGCAGCTTCAAAATATTATAAATAATGAAAGACAGGGCAATTAAAAAGTTTGATGGGTGACCTGAATGCTAAGATAGGATCAGAAAACTCAGGTTATGAAGAAATTATGGGAGGACATGGTCTAGAAGTAATGAATGAAAATGGATAATGGTTCACAAATTGTTGTGCAGGAAACCAGTATGGGAAGTATTTTTTCCCATAAAATAAAATACAAGGCAACATGGGAATCACCAGACCATTAGACAACTAATCAAATTGACCACATATGTTTAAACAAAAAGTTTAGATCATCCCTTTACAATGTTAGGGCTTTCAGAGGTGCCGATGTATTTAATGACCATTTCCTGGTGGTTAGTAAAATCAAGATGAAACTTAAAAGATAAATAACATCTTATAATCATAGAAACCAATATAATGTAGGTTATCTCAGGGATAAAGCAGTTAAGGAACAGTTTTCAGTTACAGTCTCTAATAAGTACCAGGTGTTGCAGCAGATAGCTGAAGATGTCAGCACAGAAGTCTGTTGGGATCAGATCAAAGGAATCTGGAATGAATCTTGCGTAGAAGTTCTTGGCAAGAAAGAATGGAAACATAAAGCATGGATAACACCAGAAACCATTAAACTGATTGAAGAAAGAAAAAGTAAAAGGGCAGACTTAAACAATAGCAAAACTAGAGCTGCTAAAGCTAGAGCTCAGGATAAATACACAGAAGCCAATAAGGAAGTTAGGAGGCATGTAAAGGCAGATAAAGTGAAATATCTAAATGATCTAGCACAAGAAGCAGAGACAGCAGCAGCAAAAGGAAACCTCGGAGAACTTTACAGTAACACAAGGAAATTAGTAGGTTAATATAGTCAGCCAACTGGATCAATCGAAAATAGTCAAGGAAAGGTACTTACTAACACTAAAGATCATATGGACAGATGGGTTGAATATTTTAAAATGCTTTTAAATAGACCAGGCCCAGAGGTTCCCCCAGATATCCAGCCTTTAGAAATGGAACTGGTTATCAACTGTGAGATACCATCCAAAGAGGAAATTAGAAAAGCTATCAATCTTCTCAAGGAAGGAAAGGCGTCATGCCCAGATGGTATCCCAGCTGAAGCCATCAGGACCAACATAAACACATCAACAGAATTGCTACATAGATTATTCAGTAAAGTCTGGGAGACCGAAGAAATACCAGCAGACTGGAGAGAAGGATATCTTGTGAAACTGCCCAAAAAAGGTGATCTACAGGAGTGTGAAAACTATAGAGGAATAATGTTGCTGTCAGTTCCTGGAAAAATATTGAGTAGAATTATTTTGGAAAGATGCTATTGATAAAAAGCTACGAGATGAACAGGCAGGTTTTCGATCAAACAGATCCTGTACTAACCAGATAGCCACATTACGTATTATAATAGAGCAAAGCATTGAACTGAACTCCCTACTTTACACTGGATTTATAGACTATGAAAAAGCATTTGACAGCATTGATAGGGAATCTCTCTGGAAATTGATAGGGCAGTATGGAATCCCTCAGAAAATTTTTTACTTAGTAAAGGCAATAAAAAAAAAAGACTTTAAATGTCGAGTTCTTCATGAGAGAAAGCTAACAGATACATTTAAAATAAAAACAGGGATGTCTTTTGTCGCCTCTCTTATTTTTACTGGCTATAGACTGGATTGTGAAAACAGTAACTGCTAACACCAAGAATGGAATTCAGTGGACCCCTACAAAACAGCTTGATGATCTGGACTTTGCTGATAATATTTCTCTTCTGTCCTATTCACGAAATTAGATGCAAGATAAATTAAATATACTTGATGTGAGATCACAGCAGCTTGGTCTGATAATCCATAAAGGAAAGACAAAGATAGTGAGAATAAATCAAGCAAATAGTAATGTGGTTTCTCTTAATGGCACTCCACTCCAAGACGTACACCTTTTTGGGCAGTAATGAAGATAAAGATGGAGGAACTGATAGAGATATTAAAATAAGAATACAAAAGGCAAGAGGAGCTTTCATAGCACTAGGGAATTTGTTGGGGTCAAAAGAATTAAAAGAAATACTAAAATAAATTTTTTTAATTCCAATGTCAAATCAGTACTTTTGTATGGGGCAGAAACATGGAGAACAACTAAGGCAATTACTAATAAATTACAGACATTCTGCCTGCGCAGAATAGAGGGAATTAAATGGTATGATAAAATAACTAATGTAGAACTTTGGGAGAAAACTAAACAGGCTCCAGTGGACCAAGAGGTGAGGAAAAGATGGTGGGGCTGGATAGGACACACACTGAGAAAACAGGAGAACAGGATAACTAGAATGTCTTTGCATTGGAACCCACATGGGCATAGGAATAAAGGAAGGCCCAAAAACACATTGAGAAGAGAGCTGGAGAATGACGTTAAAAAGATGGGGAGGACACGGGGAGAGCTCCATGTAATGGTGAAGGATAGAACGACTTGGCGTGAGTTGGTTGGGGGCCTGTGCTCCATTGGGGGATAGAAAGGCAAAAGAAGAAGAAGTAACTACTTGTCTAACCACCACAGCTCCATAGTTAGCCCCCTCAACTCCTTATCTAGTCACCTGAGTTCTATAACTAGCCACTGCCACTCTTTATCTAGCCAGCATGTGCATGTTACCACTAACTCCTCCCTATGTGTCCCACAGATGAGAGATCACCTCTGTCTCATGCAGATACAGTACACCCCCAAGTAGGGCCAGTCCAGCCTGTTCATTCCCAAACATACGCACGTGCACCGGGCTACTACACATCCACATGACTCTCACTACCTGCAACACATGGACTGATAACAGGTAAAAAGGAATTTACAGAAGAACCAGTACCTGGAGAGAATGATGCAGCAGGGAGTGTCTGTGAGTGATCGGCACCACTCCAGACTCAGGAGAGAGGTAAGACAAGTAGTTAACCAGAACGAGAACTGTCAGTACAGAGACTTTTTGCTAGCTGCTGAGCACGGAGACAGAGCTAATATGGGCTTTTTCTGAATGCTGTGATGTCGAATCTTACCCAGCTGAACTCTATGTGTGATATAAATAGACATTTTACAAGGGAAATCTTACCATTGATTTGTTCTTTCTCCTTCTCTCCTTTAGGACTGATGGAACGTTCTGTGAATGAATAAACATTTTGTATGATAAGTACTACAGATGAAATCTGTTGTCTTGTTTTAGGATGCAATTTTTATTTTTTTTTAAAGCCCTACCCCGACTGTAGTCGGGGGTCCCTAAAATAACGTAAAGGTTGAACGGGACCTGGGACCTCTCCATGGGTGATCCTCATCCATATGGTGGCACTTGAGTCACCAGATATTTATTGCATGGTAGATGTGTAGGTGGGGTTGAATCTCTCTCATTCATACTTCAGATGAAACAAAATGCACAACACAGTATTCTCTTTAACACAGCAAAAAAAATTAAGGCAGGCCATACACAGACGACATTTCTTCTTTTGGTAATCACATCCATGATTTACACAAACAGTTGAATTCTTATGATAAAACTAACAATCTTTAGAGCTCCTCTTTAGTTTCCATGCAACCTTTAGTATGCGGTTACCTCACTGGGTCAGTATTCCTTTCTTTTGGGCAGCACACACAGACACACAGTCGAGCAGGACACATTCAGCAGTCTGTATGCACAGCACTGAGCTACTGAGACAAAGCCTTGCATATGACTGTTAAACCCTTCACCCACACGACCTAGAAAAAAAAATCTAGCATCTGTACTTTCAATTTTTTTAGATATACCAGAAGAAAAAATTCCTAGAAGGACAACAAATCACACACAAACGCACACAAATTCATCATCAAAGTTTGAAGTTTGAACAATAGACCAACATCATGTCACACAAGTGTAACCCATCAGTGCTCCGTTTTTCTTCTAACTCAAGTCTGAGTCCGAAGAAGCTCAACATAGTGCACAGACTCTGTAGCACCGGCGAGGTTCCTGAAATACTTTGGGTAGATTTTCAACTCTGCGATCGAAACCCACTGCTGGCTGAGTGGATTTTTAATCATAGTATGCGGCTCTGTTGGTCGACCCAGCCTAAAATGGGTACCAGGATGTGTGTTGTGGGGAAGTAAAGACGGCTGATGTAATGCTGACAACAATACTCACCTAGTACTGATTGGTCTGTAAAAATATGGGTGCTCTTCCCATATGCCCGATGCACATAAAGACGTGAAAGGGGATCTTTAGTTTTATACATTTTATGATTTGTATTTGTTTGGTTTTTCTGCTAATTATAAGATGTTGCAATGAACTTGATTCCCCCTCCCCCAACTTTTCTTCCCGGCGTTCGAAACCGGGCAGTTCCCGGTGTTCACCCAGCCTCTAGGAAATGGGTACCAGAGTTAACACTCTGGGGTAAATAAGGAACGTCGCTGCAGCTACGGAGTTTCATGTGGACGGCGACACAGGCGGACAGTTTCCTATGAACTGTCCGTATTGGTGGCAGAGCACTTATGGTTTATAACTGTGTGCAATGATGCTGGTTCACATCTTTCGACTTTACCTTTACTTTTTTATGTACATTTAAAGAAAGTAAACACAACACAGGCAGTGATAATCAAGTGCGGGAGAACTCACACCACTCAGCCACCTGTTTGAACTCATACCACTCAACCACCAAGAAACAAAGCCCCAATGCTTAAAACAATCAAGGCAACAGAACATCCTACACACAATCTCACCTGGCAGCTGGTAGCCCTTCAGCAGCACCATATGCCGTGGGTCGACGGCGTAGTGTGCTTGTGGATGGCTATAGAAGCTGTCCCCAGCACAAGCCTGCGGGCACACAGACATATATGATGTCATTTGCAATGTAATGTCAGAGGAGAAAAACAAAATGTTTATCACTGAGAAATGTTATCAAAGGAAGAAGATGGAGATGGCTTGGATTTGTTTACACTACGCCTCATGGCATTCTCACACGGATAGTTCTCTAATGGATTGCAGATGCTAAAAGGAGACGTGAACAACCTAAGAAAACCTAGAGAAGATTAAAAGAAAAAAACATTTAATGCTGAATTAAGAATCAACATCATATCACTCAGGACACTCCCATAAGTGCTCCATCTCCATCTCCAGCAGCAAGAGTTCCAATTCTGATGGTACTTGTAACTGTCTGACTGTAGATCTGTATAGCCTTTCCCCTGAGTGCTGAGTGTCAACCAGATCGCCTGATAACTCCACCCAACGCCATTCTCCTTAGACCGTAATGATCTATTTGTGCCTCCTCACAGTTTACTGACTCCCAAAGGGGCCTCACAACATCTGGTAATTTTAATTTCAGCTTCATAGCAAATGGGTCACCCCATCTTTGCTCCGCTCCTGTGCCAACGAAAAACACACAGAATGTTTATCACAGTCCCTTGTGGAAAGACAGACAAACTGCTGTCTCAGCAAATCTAGCATACACTCGCATTAAAAGCATATGGTAGCCATCCGAAGAGCTAACACAAACAGTCTGACGTTAGAAATGCAGTTCATCATTGATGGTAGCAGAAGTCACCAAAAGATCAGCAGTTGCACACGCGATCAATTTTAATCAAATGATGGCCCCACCAATATTGCGACAACCGGCATCGCGCCATTTTCTGAATCTACAAATCACACCACCACCTTGGTGAGACGAAAAACATTTGAAATGAAATCCGCAGCTCAGAGTGTCACGCCATGCACTCAACTCAGAAGCTGGGTAACGAAACTATATACTTCCAGTCTACAAATGGAGCAAAAAAGCAACGGCTACAGTCTGGCAGAAGCAAAAAAAAAATTTTGCCTCGGCTCAAAACACCTAGCTTGTCATACATCGATTCACCACCAAATGGTGCAAAACCGGCCAGTCTAACTGCTGCTTGTCACTGGCATGGCCATGCTTGCTACCCTAACTCTCAGAATGTTTTGTGAGTCAATTATCAGTACGATAACAGAAAGAGAAATAAAGGAATATAAAATGACATAGGATCTCAAGGGCAGAAAAGGAGTAGATTTACAGCAAAGGAGGCCACTTGTGAATGTCTCAACAGTGACACACACAAAAGATACAGAAGATGGAAGAGTAAAATGTAAGGGACTAGTAGCAGTGCATGAGGAGCAGCTGGCTGTCAGGTTAAGCATACATAACTCAGGAGCAGCTGGCTGTCAGGTTAAGCATACATAACTCTCATTTTAGACATTCAGGTTAAAAGGCGATACATTTTTACCGAAGTGTGGAGGGCGATTTTGTTATAAAGTAATGCTCGTCGACATGTTCACAAATTGTGAAGGAAGCATTTTCATGGAAGAAGTGGGAAATTCTGCCACAACCTGCCTATAGTCCTGATTGGTCACCATGTGTTTTGTTTCTGGGACCTCTTTTAAAAAAAAAGCTCTCAATGTAGTGATTTCACACAGACACAATATCTGTAATAAACATGGTATAACACTTGGTTCAGTGAGGAACCAGTTTTTTTTTTTTTTTTGGGTGGCATTAGCCGCCTAACTGAGCAATGGTATGCTTGCCTGAATGCCTATAGCATATTTGTCTGACCAACTCATAGTGGACAATTCCTTCAAAATGAATGCTTTGTTTAGTTCTGCCACATCAGTTGATGCTTGTTTCATACTACTGTGATAACGCTGGTGGAAGAGGTTGGAAATAAAGGCCCCTTATATAAACATGAAGAGCACACTTACTTCATTAAACAACTTCTGTAATGCTGGAATCTTCCGCGGAGAAATGATGGACAGGTTGACCCCACGCTGCCAAAGACAAATATATTTACAGAAATGACAAATATCACGATAAAAATGACAAACATAAGAAGACAGATAAATACAACCAGAAGTGTGATAAACTCAATATGGACAATTATAAATATAACAATAAAAAAAACAAAAGTATAAGAAAGATGACAAAAACGAGAGAAGCAATAAACACATCAAGAAAATGTGTACACACAACAAGAAAATGTGTACACATGATTAGAAAGATGACAAACAACAGAAAAAAATTTCCGACACGAAAGACGATAATACAATTCAAAAATGGATAAACAATAAGAACAAATATTTATAAAGAACACAACAACAGCTAATGTGTGCTATCTACATCAACTTTCAGGTATCCGAAACCATAAAAAAAGTGTCACACATAGCATGACCTCCGTCCTCCGCATCTCCAGCGATGATCCTTAGAGTTTCCGTGAGCTGAACGGCACCACTGTAAAATAAACCCATGACCTTTACAGCGTGAGACAAAATGGCTTGACCACTTTTTCTATGAAGACCCCCCCCCCCCTGTATGTATATATGTATGTACACACACACACATATACATATATTAGGAAAGTGGGATGACATTTATGAGAATGTGAGATTATATATGTGAAGAGGGCATTTGTGGCTTATGTGAATTCTTTCTGACACAAGGTGCGGACAGGTAAAAGTAATCTTCCTTGCCATAGAAAGAGATGATGGTGGATCTTTGGGAATTTGAACAGACCACCATGGTCTGGAGAGAATGGTGCAGCAAAGAGTGACAAGGGAATTTGACTGACCCACAACATCCAGAGGAAAGAAAAGTGGACACACAATCAAATTGAATTTTAAGTTATCTTCAAAGCAATCCGGATACTTCCATAGATGCTCAGATTCCCCCTTCAACATATTCATTGTTAATAGCGCCAGTAATCTTCTGGTTAACAAGAATTCTTGCAGTTCAGTGTACCTCTCATGCTTGGCTGTGCTCATCTTTACTCCCAATTCTTGTATTCTTAGCAGTGATGCGGACACACTCCTACCAAAATCCTCGAATCGTCTATCTCTCCAAGGGCATTAACAATGTCAGGATGATCCATAGGCTGGCCATCTGCAACTAAAACAGAACCTGCCAATCTATTATCTTTTTCATAACCAACAACACCTCCATATCCTTAGACAAAGATTATTGTAACTGCATGCACAGGGGAGTTTCACAATGACTCAATCCACTATCTGCGTACAGAGCTGGCCTCTACCCGCTGGATCATGCTCACAGAATCACTCAGCACACACACATGGGAATAGTCCTGTGATTCCAGCCACATACAAGCTTGTATCACCCCCATCACCCTGCAGCTGGTAGTCACAGAAAAGGCACAGCTGGCTTCCTGGACTGTTGTGCCTGCACAAGCCCATAATCAAACTGTTATTGACATCACCAGCACTCGAATTCAGCAATAATTGTTAAAGATAGTAAATAAGCACTCATAGGAATGTTGCAAGTGTTGTAATATCAGTCCTCACTTATGGGAATGTCGCAAGTGCTGTGATATCAGTTCTCACTTATAGGAGTGTCGCAAGTGCTGTGACATCAAGTCCTCACTCATGGGAGTGTCGCAAGTGCTGTGATATCAGTTCTCACTCATGGAAATGTTGCAAGTGCTGTGACATCAGTCCTCACTCATGGGAGTGTCGAAAGTGCTGTGACATCAGTCCTCACTCATGGGAATGATGCAATTGCTGTGATATCAGTCCTCACTCATGGTAATGTTGCAAGTGCTGTGACATCAGTCCTCACTCATGGGAATGATGCAATTGCTGTGATATCAGTCCTCACTCATGGTAATGTTGCAAGTGCTGTGATATCAGTTCTCACTTATTGGAATGTTGCAAGTGCTGTGCTATCAATCTTCACTCATGGGAATGTCGCAAGTGTTGTGATATCAATCTTCACTCATGGGAATGTTGCAAGTGTTGTGATATCACTCCTCACATATTGAAATGTTGCAAGTGCTGTGATATCAGTCTTCACTCATGGGAATGTTGCAAGTGTTGTGATATCAATCTTCACTCATGGGAATGTTGCAAGTGTTGTGATATCACTCCTCACATATTGAAATGTTGCAAGTGCTGTGATATCAATCTTCACTCATGGGAATGTCGCAAGTGTTGTGATATCAATCTTCACTCATGGGAATGTCGCAAGTGTTGTGATATCAGTCCTCACTTATGGAAATGTTGCAAGTGCTGTGATATCAGTCCTCACTTGTGGGAGTGTCGCAAGTGCTGTGATATCAGTCCTCACTTATGGGAATGTCGCAAATGTTGTGATATCAGTTCTCACCACTTGTGGGAGTGTCGCAAGTGCTGTGATATCAGTCCTCACTTATGGGAATGTCGCAAATGTTGTGATATCAGTTCTCACGTATGGGAGTGTCCAGAGTGCTGTGATATCAGTTCTCACCACTTGTGGGAGTGTCGCAAGTGCTGTGATATCAGTCCTCACTTATGGGAATGTCGCAAATGTTGTGATATCAGTTCTCACGTATGGGAGTGTCCAGAGTGCTGTGATGTCAATTCTCAATGTAACATTCTTTATCTGGAGACCTAACTAAGGATGACGGCTTACCTTTCCCATCATGCTGGCCAGCTGCTCGCTGTTGTAGCCCCTATAATCCTGGCTCTCCTCGGCTGTGATGTGGTATGGAGGTGAGTTACAGATCAGGATGCAGTGACGTTGCGTAGGTTTGCTACAGAAATCAAAGAGAATGTTATCTTTACCATGCCACCTGATATAACCCAACATTTCATTCCTCCTCTTTACCTTTACCGGTTGAAAACTCTGGTAGAAAGTTTTCGTTGTCCGTCCACCTCTGGAATATGGTCTTGTTCCAGAACTTGAATTTTGCGTGCATATTCGTTTTACAGATCTGGCGTATTTCTATGCAGACTATTGGTTCCTTGTCTCTCAGGCAGATGTGCTCTAATTCTGATGGAAACACCTCTAATTATTTGATGTTTATGATATGCTTGTTGGGGGGGGGGTCAATTCTTTTCCCCTCAAAATGGAGCCCGGACACCTACAGGGGAATGCTGCATTCAACCTAAGCGATCAGAGTCCTATGGTATAGCTGCTAGACACTCACCTGTGGATCTAAAGGCTGTGAATTCAAATCCGAATTGAGCCATACGTTTTTTTAAAAATAACCTTGGCTTCCAGGTCACCTTAACCTTAAATTGGTACCAGGTAAAGTATAGAGAAGTAAAGGTGGCTGGCACGATGCTGAACAAATCACATGCCTAGTGCTGTTTGGTCTATAAAATAAAGGTCTGGCAAAAAATCCAAGCTGAATACATCAGGAATGAATGGATTGCAACACTGAGCACTTTACCAATGGCTGCCCTAACCCTTATCTTTGTTCCAGGTTATGCAGGTGCTCAAGGAAACTAGCGTGCAGACTATCTTGCTGACACTGCGGTTGCTATGGCTGATCCAGTACTGGACTTAGAGATGTTATCAATGCCATGCACTGCACTTGCCGTACTGAGGAGCACGCCAAAAGACATGACTCCGAATCGCTGACTAGACTGATGGACATGGGGGTGCAGACTGGAGCTGCAAGAAATGAATATTTCACTAAGGGGACAAGACGTTGTCATTAACCAACACAGAACAGGGGGTCATCAGTTGTTTTACACTTGTGGAGCTTTTCAGGAGGAGATCGGAACATCTGTGGATCTGTCCGGAGTGCTGTGATGATAATCCTTTCTAATCACTAATCAAGGTCTGGCACTAGTTGCTTGAAGGAACAGAAAAGAGCCCGTGATTTCACTACAAAATCTATAACCTTGAAATAACTAACAGCAACATGAACTATGAACAGAAAACTCAGCAGACAGAAAAAAAGAAGATGCACATGAATGTAACAGAAATATCAACCAGAGCAAAGAGTCCCTTGTGTGGGTTCAAAGGCCCCAAAATGCAGAAAACAAGAATAGACTCACTGCCCCCCCTCCCCCACCACCACCCAACAAGCATGCTATGAAAAGCATTTCCTTCATAGCTGGAGTGCATCTGCCTGAGAGGAGAGGAACCAACAGTCTGCATATAAATAAGCCAGATTTGTAAAACAGATGTGCAAAGAAAAGTTCTGTTAACAAGACCAAAGTCCAGAAGTGGACCCCCAACCAGAACTTTCCATGGAAATTTACAGCCGGTAAATAAAGAGCAGAATGGAGCCAACTGTTCTGAACATTTCTACACAACATTCTTGTTGTGGGTAATGAGTCTACTGTTTTTGTTCTTCAAATTTGGGTCCCTGGAACATACACTAGGACCTGATCAGTAATTATGGTGATCTCGTAAGGTAATGAACCATGACTACCAACCAACACTTACTGGCATGGCACATGATGACCAAAAAAAAAAAAAACATGACACTTCTACTTTTCTTTACTCTTGGAATGTCTCACTGCATCAGGGCAGGAAGAGATATCTGGAACGGGCCCTTTTGATCGAGTCGTATGTAGTACTTTTCAGTGTCTCTATCAGACTGTGGTCCATCTTCTGCATGGTCGACCTATAGATCTCTTACCATACAAGTTTTGTAAAGCAATCAATCAGGTGCGGTCTCCACAATGAAGGTTGCCTGCAACAGTTCTCCAACAAGCTCTATATCTTGTCTTGGCTGTACACTCTCTCGGAATATCAGTTTGTCCACACCCTGATCTTACCCTCCAGAAAGGTTTTTAAAAGAGTGTTATGTCTTTTAGTGTGGCAGAAATATTTCACTTGTCTCTAATTTGTTATATTTATCTGAGAAGGCTAGTGAGCTCTCCCTAAGTATGAGAGTCAACTGGGTAACCAACAATCCTAGGCAGAGGTGAAATGAAACAGGTGAAACAACACAAGTGTCAAAAGCCTCATGTGGGTTCCATGGGCCCCATTGTGAGGAAAACAAGAATAGACCTACTGCCTCTGCAACAAGCATGTCACAAGAGTAGATTAATTGGGATCATCCTTCGAGAGGCAAGGAACCACAAGTCTGCATACAAATAAGCCAGATCTGTGAAACGGATATGCATGCTGCACTCAGGTTCTGGAACAAGACTAAAGTCTGGAGGTGGATAAACACAGTAAGCTTTCCGCTGGAGTTTACAGCCGGCAACGCCAAGAAGAAAAGTGTCACAGGTAGACACAGTACCTACCCAGAGTATCGCAGCTGTTTGATCTCATCCAGACACTGCAAGGCTGTACTCAGTCCTTCAGAGAGATGGCTGCAGCTCTGCCCTGCTCCACCGATGAACCTGGATATAAGCAGAATAAGATCTGTCAGATCTTAACCTGAACCAAACTCTAAACCTATCCCTTTCTCTTCTTGTGCACTGACCTTTAAAAAGGCAGTTTGTACGTTGAGTTGTGATTTACAGCCAGACTGTGATATCTGTGCCATTCAGATCAACACACCCGATTACAGTCAACCCTTTAAAAGTTGCTTTTTTATTAAATGCTTAAGGGGCAGGGGATCTATTATCGTCTCCACCAAATGGGGTCCCAGAATCCACACAGGGAGACTACTCAAAGTTAAAGTCCACAAGATCGACTTCACTTCACCGGGTGTTATCCAATATGGCTTGGTCTTTCTCCGCAGAAAGCCCTGCCGAGAGCATCGCTCAAAGCACAAACTCCACAGCTCTGTTGACGATTCCCAGGTATCTCCTTAAAAACTGTACTCGTGAACAATGCAGCTGTGAAACCACACAACACTAGAAACTAAGAAGGTTAACAGCTTGACTAATTTACCATGAAGACCCCCCCCCCACAACACTAGAAACTACAGTAGCAACAAGATCTGAGTGAGTGTTCAACTAGTTTTCTCTTCTCTGACAACTACATCTCATGTGAAATTTATCTCCAAGATCAAGTTACCAAGTAAGGCCGCAGTGATAGCAATGAAGAGCCAACAGACAATGCTGTAACATACACAGTGGCAGCCATAGAGAATGCTTCCAGCGTTGAAAATAACAAAACATGACAACCCTAGAACATCCCATGGAAACTGCCACGGCATGAATGGGAGCGGATGCAAAATCTTGCCCGGAGCAGATGCGGTGATGTTTGTGATATGTACTGACATGGAATCTCACGACAAACCGCAGATAGTGAATGCAACAGCACCCCTTGCAACATGACAAGACTTACTCAAGATTGTCAAAAGCCTTGATAAGCTCATAAATGCTGGTTGTTGGATAGCTACAATCCGATGTTGGTTCTGGTGCTGAGTCCCCGGCGGTGTAGGTGACTAGACAGTACAAGGTGCAGTTGTACTGTGGACAGAGTTGACAAAGGTATGTCACTGACAGATTTCTACCATTCTGTACCTAATCTCTATCTGTTCCTACCATTGTTTACTTAATCTCTATCTGTTCCTACCATTGTTTACTTAATCTCTATCTGTTCCTACCATTCTTTACTTAATCTCTATCTGTTACTACCATTCTTTACTTAATCTCTATCTGTTCCTACCATTCTTTACTTAATCTCTATCTGTTACTACCATTCTTTATTTAATCTCTGTTCCCATAATTCTTTACTGAATCTCTGTCTGTCCTACCATTCTTTACTTAACCTCTCTCTGTTCCTACAATTCTTTACTGAATCTCTATCTGTTCCTACCATTATTTACTTAATCTCTCTCTGTCCCTACAATGCTTTACTGAATCTGTTTCTCCTATCATTCTTTCCTAAATCTCTGTTCCTATCCATTATTTACTTAATCTCTATCTGTTCCTATCATTTTTTAAACTGAATCTCTATCTGTTCCTATCATTTTTTTTTTACTTAATCTCCATCTGTTCTTATCATTCTTTACTTAATCTCTATCTGTTCCTATCATTCTTTACTTAATCTCTATTTATACCTATCACTGTTTAATCTTTATCTGTTCCTACCATTCTTTACCTAATCTCTATCTGTTCCTACCATTTCTTGCTTAATTGCTATCTGTTCCTAACATTCTTTTCTTAATCTCTATCTGTTCCCATCATTCTTTTCTTAATCTCTATCTGTTCCCATCATTCTTTACTTAATCTTTATCATCTGTTCCCATCATTCTTTACTTAATCTCTATTTATACCTATCACTGTTTACTTAATCTTAATCTGTTCCTACCATTCTTTACTTAATCTCTACTGTTCTTACCATTTCTTGCTTAATTGCTATCTGTTCCTATTATTTTTTACTTAATCTCTATCTGTTCCTATCATTCTTTACTTAATCTCTGTTCCTATCATTCTATACTTGATCCCTATCTATTCCTACCATTCTTTACTTAATCTTTAGCTGCTCATACCAGTCATCATATAATCCTATCATTCTTTATATTCCCACCAATCTTTACCCAATCTCTTTTGCCTCCACTTTATACTCAGTCTCTTTTTACTTCTACTAATCTTTATTAATCTCCTTACACTATCAGTTCCAACTCACTGTTATTCTGTACACAATCTTTATCTGTTCCTACCTATCCTATTCTATGTAATCTCTACATGTTCCCATCCACTCTTCATTCTTTACTAAATCCAATGTTCTCTCTGTTCTGAATTCATTCTTACTGTTCATTCCATTATATCTCTACTTACATCATGTCCAGTATCAATAGGGCTAGGTGGACCACCGTTGAAATATCTGAAAAACACAATATATTTTCATTAAAACATTTGGCGGCTTTCCTCCGAACTTCGTCTTAATATTATGCGGTTATAAAATATCCTTACAGGGCTCAGGCATATGTAAAATGCGGACTTGCCAAGGAACAAATCGCGGCAAAACTAGAATTACTTGACAATTTCAAGAGACGCAACATTGTAGACGATACTAGCAGACGATAAAAGCGACCGTTGACTATTTCGAGCGTTTCTGCAGACGATACTAGCAGACAATAATAGCGACCATTGACAATTTCGAGACATTACAGACGATGAAAGTGATATGGCGGGTAGACCACGCTCTCCCACGCAGATTAGCAATACTGTTCGTCCAATTGAGGATTTAGCAGCGGTAGATGTCAGACTTGCCGACCTGTATTCTCACACTTTTCGGCATGCGCAAAACGCGATTAAACTCACCGCCAAGCGTATCTCCTGCACCGTGGATGGGGGGATAAACTAGGTGCCTGGGACTCACGTGCAAATTAATTGGAGGAAGTTGCAGGAGATAAGGTAGCTGCTGCTCGTGAGTCCCAGCCATCTAGTTTAGCTCCCATCCGTGCGGCGCGCAGCGGTGCGGGGGATACGGTCGGCGGTGTGGCACAGTCCCAGGTCCGCAAGTACCATATTGCTGAGACCCTGTTAGAGCATTTGTTTCGTTACACGGAGCCGGCATATTTTTAATAGAACTGTGCCCCGTAAGGATATTCTATGGCCTCCATAATATTAGGACGAAGTTCGGAGGAGAGCCCATTTGGCATTACTGCATTACATTACATTATTTCAAACACAATTACTTAGGACAACCCACTTCCCTCATTTTTAATATTATACACTGACACTTGTTTTTAAATCATTTCTTTATTAATTTACTGTTTTGAGAGAGAGAGAGAGAGAGAGAGAGAGAGAGAGAGAGAGAGAGAGAGAGAGAGAGAGAGAGAGAGAGAGAGAGAGAGAACACCAACACTAGTATTATTTATTAGCAATATCTGAATATCAGCAAATATTCATTTAAACTGAATTACTCAAATTACTGAATAAAATAATCATTTAAATATTAATAAACGTTCCTAAAATTATTATCATTCGAAATATCAGCCGTCTGTAGTGTTAAATCTGACATAGGCTGCAATAAATGTGTCACATGTAAACAAACATCTATTCTAACAACTCACTCTAGTGTCGGCAGTAGATAACTGGTCTTCAATTCATCCAAATAAGGAACCAAATTTGCTGTGTTTTCCACAACAATGACAACATCGTAAACTTGATCCTCATCTTGTTGCGGCTGGTTCGTCGTTCCTATCATCTTCTCTGCTGTCACAAAAAAACTGTGACTGAAATTTAAGTATAACAAGTTTCTACTTCTAATATAAATTGAAAATCTGAGCTTCTGTCTTTACATCTACATTAAATTAACATAAGAAAACAAAACTCTGACACAAACTTCTATTTTATTTTTAACGCAGACGACGGAAGCCGACTTCCGGTAGCCAGGTACGGTTCGAGTTTGTCTTCCTCTGCTATTGTTGCTCTTTTAATGCAAATGCAGATGGCAATCATTTTTTTTTTTAAAAATTATAATAAACCGATACACAAGAACTGATCTGCCTGTAAGCAGACGTCGAAATCTATAGTTATCATGGGAATCGAACCGAGCACCTCCAGGTGACGACGGCGCCTCGCTGTAGAAACAAGCATGCTATCACACAAGAACACACGATACCCCTAAACCAACTGTTCATTTGAAGATCATCTTCATCGCACATTTTTTTATTTTTTTTTAGATTTTTTTTTTTTACGTATCCAGAAACCATGAGTTGTAAACCATTTGGCTCGGTACTATGGATATCGCAACCCTATAATTGATTCCATTATAGGTACCGTTAATCTGGGAGAAATGTGGCTTTTCTGCCTACCCCCGGGAGTGAACCCGGACCACAAGGAGTTCGTCACCCGGCCGCCGCACATCGGACATGACCATATGTGTTCCGATCTCCTCCTGAGTCTTACTCTAAATGCTCTAAGGCTAACAACTCTCCCTTCGTTCTCGATTATGTACCGTAAGGTGGCTCCGTGTCTCGTTGTTCCAATTCGTACAGGCAGGGTATGCAGTCTACACACATGTTGTAACAGTGACTGACCCACAAAGTATATTGAGAAAGGTGAAGACATGTATGCTCAGTGCAGAATAGCAAGAATCGCTTCAGAGGTTTCCGGCAGATAACGTCTTTTGTATATTTTCTGCAGGCAATGTCGGTGTGTTAGAAAAAGAAGAGGCAGATAGACTGGCTGTGGTTCTGCACCTTTTGATGGTAAACTGATGAATGACAAGCTAGATGTTGTAAGGGCCCTTTGAAAAGAGTAAACAGTGCGCGGCCACACACAGAGCATCACAGTCATGAAGACGGGGTGCGCAGCGCTAACGTAAATGTACCGAGTGTTATGATATCGATTCTTACCTCATAACTGTCTCGGACAGCAGAACCTGATATTTTCCTTGGAAAGACCAAGAAAAGTTTGGTGCAAATAAAATAAAAAAAATAATAACAGAGACAAAAGATAGAATAGAGCGTTTTGGGGAAAGTTTTTATCAACTGCTAAAACAAAAACAAGAGGAATCCCAAGCCAGCCCCGAAAAGATGAAGTCTGTCAGCACGATAGACTCATTGTCTGCATTCACTGTCTCTACCTGGGTCTGTCGGAATACCCTAGTGGTGGACATATGTTTATCTGTATTATGCCTGAGTGATACATATAAATAAAATACGAAAAAAGTAATCAGAAAAAAAAAAAAAAGAGAGAGAGAGAGAGAAAGCCATACCAATCAAGACAGAGTATGAGACTGATCAATAAAATTTAAAAAATACAATAGCAAAAAGGGAAAACATAATAAAGAATAACAGGGGGGAAAAGGCTACACCATTCAAAAGAATAAATTACGGAACAAAGTAGACAGTAAACGAACTAATTAGTGCAGCAAGAAAGGGAAAAAAAGTGAAATGAAGAAAGAAAAGGGTTTATTACTGTAAAAAAAAAAATTTTTTTAAGTAATTAAATGTTATTTGATGGATGTAGGATTTTACCCCTGTATTTTTGCACCTTCGCGTTAGAATGACAGTTTCCACGCTTTTTATTTTCTTTATTTATCTATAGCCAGTTTGTACTAGGTAAATGTTTTTTATTTTTACTTTTATAATCGTGTTGATTGATCATGCCTTCATGGATAAAAGTAAAGTAAAGGACCCTTTTCCACGCTTTTAGACTACTGGACATATAAGGCTAAACCTTTATATTATGTATAGACCAACCGGCACTCGGTGGCTGATGTGGTCAACTTTACTTACAGGACGGTACACGGTACCCATTTGAGGCTGGATCAGGCTGGGAGCCAAAGTCGTTTTTGAAAAAAGTTCGGCTCCGTCAGGATCTGAACCTACGACCTTCCAAACCACAGGCGAGCTTCTAGCCGGTCCACCACGACAGCTCCCCTTCATCAGTAAACGAAACGAATGATGCAATTACATACAAGGATACATATAATGACTTAGCTGTACGGGGGAGGATGCCAAACAAGTCTCCATTACGGCTTGAACAGCAAAGGCTACAGGCTCATACATCGTCGAAAGGGTAGGATTCTGGGCTGTAAGTGATCCAAGGAGGTGTGACGCAGGTGATTGATTGATGCGATTGATTGTACCCCCACATGTGATTGATTAATGCGATTGATTGTACCCCCACTGACAGTCAGGGAATTTTGTGTGTGTGTGGGGGCGGGGAGGGTAAGTCCTTGCACGTTGCAGATAAGATGTTTACAAATGGTGTCAGCACTTTGGATCGCAGACTGTGGAAAGGCCTGATCGCCTACGCCAGTCGGCAAGGCACTCGATGGTGATATCACCAATAGCACTTATATGGGAAGCAAATGGATTGGGGACGTGCAGACGCCTGAAAGAAACCAAAAGACAAATGTTAGAAAAAAATGGAAGAACAGGCTACAGGTAGGTAAGAACAAAAAACAAACTACGAGCAGAAATCTCAAAGGATGGGGGAAAGCATGCACTAATACAAGCAAGTAACAGTTATCTTTCTACTATCTTTCTACTTCTTTCTATGAGTGCCGTTCACAATACTTTCTGTTACTTGATTAATTCATAATATTTAACGGCCTCAAATGGTTCCCCCCTCTGTTTATTTATAGGAATGACTAATACAAGCAAAGCGTTTCAACCAGCGACTCTTTATCGACGAACAAAACCGAAACTAATCACACGTGGCAATGTAAATGTGAAACAGGAAGCACGTTATAAGAGAATTTATGTACAGGTAGACTATTTTGCAGCGAAACATATAAAACAAAAACAAAAAAACAAAAAAAAATTAAATAACAGAGAAATAAGAGGGATAAAAAATGTTTGGTAAAAAAAAATTTTTATGTGTAATTTGATGCAGGCATGTTGTGATCACCCCCCCCCCTTTTCCGCCCCCACCTCACCCAATGCCTAAACGTATATTAAAAGTCAAAGGTATTTTTTAGGACAAGTACAGACATTCAAGTATCTAGGTACATGGATAACATCTGCAGGCAGATGTATCACAGAGATAAAGAACAGAATAGGACAGGCTAAAACTGTCTTTTATAAAATGAAGAACATGTACAATAATCCATGTTATTTGATGTTAGGAAAAGAATTTTCACATGCTATAAAGATCCCATTGTAACATACGGCTCTGAATTCCTGGACAGTTAATCAACAGACCCAAAAAAGAAAAAAAAATCTTGATGCCGCGGAGATGTCGCTTTATAGAAGAATCCTTACAATTCTTTGGACAGTTAAGAAGAGAAATCCAAATGTTTGAAAGAGGCGAATACTCGAAGACAACTTACTACAAACATCAGAAAGAGACAGTCATCATTTTTGTGTGGATCATATTATGAGAAGAGGGAAAATGGAACATATTGTGACTACTGAAAAGATTTGTGGGAAAAAAGAGACAGAGAAAGACAGAGTGAGAAGATTCTTGACAGTCTTTTGTCATGGCATGGAGGGGTTTCAACATACGAACGGATCCACGCAACTGCGGATCGCAGATTGTGGAAAGGCAAGATCGCTCACGCCAGTCGGCAAGGTACTTGATGATGACGATAATGTTGAAACTGAAGAATCGCGCATAGCACTGAAATGGGAAGCAAATGCACTCAGGAAGTTAAGACATTCCACAGAAACCACAAGACAAATGTTGGAACTATATGGAATAACAAACAGCAAGGCCTAGGTGATATATTAAGGCACCAAACGATGATCAAGATGATGGTGACTCTGTTGATGATAATGGAGACAGCAATTCTTCTTCTTCTTCTTTTTTCGTTCACTTGAAATCAATGATCTATATCTGCAATGATGTCTCTATCATGAACTTCACTATCTTTTGTAATTCACTCAGTGACCCGTACAGTGTGACGGACCGATGTCTCTCTTGGCCAAAAGTTTTGCGTTTCATTGCATGATGTTTAGACTAGATCTATTCGCAGATATGGACATATTTCCTATAGCGTTTGTGAGTGGCTTCCGGATTTTTACGCTGCACCTCGTGATTGGTTTCCTCCGACCTCATCACCTAATTTTAATTATTCTGGTAAGCTAGATCAACGTACTGGTATATAGGATTTTTGTAAACAAATCGAGACGTGGAAATTCCAGCGACCATTTTGTAATGATAGAAAACAAATTTGTTCTCTGAGAATCCGATGTTTTTTTCTGGCAAAGTCGGTTTGTTCACGTGATAAATGGCGGGAAGTAACCAGTGCACTGCAGAGAGCCATGTCACTTACAAATAAAGGAAGCAGACTCAGAGGTCAAACAGACAAGCGACAGATAGACCGAATATCCGAATCCGTATGTATCAGTATCTATGTAGCACAAACCTAGGCTAGCACTCGATGCTTCTTCAAAACCCGACGTTGAGAGGAAACATATGATAATAGAAGAAACAAGAACGGGGTAACAAGAACGTCAGATATAGCTTCCAGCAACGAACGAGAACATTCAGTACAGTGGGGAATACCTTGACACCTAAAAATAAACTGTGAGAGACCACAAAACAACACATTTTGGTAGATTATCTCCCCCTTCCCCCACCCATACCAGAAAAAATCACACACACATATAAACAAACACACACACACACACACACACACACACACACACACACATACATAAACACATACAAACGTACATTGGGATGCCCAGGCAAAGAGAGAGAGAAGAAGAAAAAGGATAGAGCATGGAGATAATAATTTAATGAGAGGGCCAGATGGAGAGAGGCTTAGAGAAAACAAAATGGGAGAGAAGAAACAGAGAATAAACTTTATTATGTGGGAGAGAGAAAGAGAGAGAGAGAGGGAGAGAGAGAGTGCGAGAGAGAGAGAGAGCGAGAGAGAGAGAGAGAGAGAGAGAGAGAGAGAGAGAGGGAGGGATAGAAAGTGAGAGAGAGAGAAATAATGATATAAAAGGACAGAGAGAAAACATATAAGACAGAAAGAAAGTAAGAAAGAAAGAAAAAAGGAAAGAAAGAAAGACGCACAAGCATACAGACAGATCCATTATTATGACGTGAACTCACTTATCCCAGAGGCTGATTGTTCGTACATACAAAATGTTGACAGAGCTCACTAAAGTTAAGTATACGCAAGAGTTTGCATGCTTTCCTACAAGTATTGATTTCTCTAGAACAACAAAATCGTGTGTTTAACTGAAGACTGGATCCACCCGATTAAGAGTTGTGTAACCTTCTGTTAGAACTACCTGTGCTTAAAACAAAATAACGTTAAACGTTTTCTTAAAGGAAATTGCAAGAAGCGAAAGTTTGTACCCGTGAATTAACATGATTTTTTTTTTAATTTGAAAGACGTGATGTATTACTGTATAAGCAATTACAATCTGGCAATGCAGTTGGCTAAAGTTAGTTTTAACTCTTTCTATGCCAAATAACTCGCCCGATATTCCAGCTAAGCGGTGCGCCTGAACATATATAAATAAGTGCCGATCAATACATTTTACTGTTACTCTAATAATATACAATATTTAACGGCCTTAAGGGTTCCCCCTATGTTTATTTATAGGAATGACGTATACACACCGGAACCTATCAGTCAAATACATTTTTTAAATGTTTGCATATTCTAGATAAGGCATTAAGGTCTACTGTGTTTGTAAATTGTAGCTGTGATTGTTTTTCGACATGTGGTTCGTTAATATACATTTCTGTAACCTATGGTGCCATTTCAATGGGTTTGAAATGAATACTGTCCGTATTCCACAGTTGTGGATTTCAAACTGTACGATAGACATGGCCAATGAGACACCTTTTTTTGGGGTGCCTAGTTAACCATGTTCTTAGTGCACTTGTATCCATGGCGAGGCGCACAAGTATCTGGGGGTGACAGGGTCGATTCGCGGCACGGTAACTTTATGTTGTTTGGTGTGTTCTTCTATCTTTCTACTTCTTTCTATGAGTGCCGATCAAACATTTTCTGTCACTTGAATAATACCTAAACATATATAGCGGTTTTCTGTTCAAGTATTTGTTTACATAGTTCATGCGCCCGGCTCTCTAGCGTGGCTGGTTAAACCTGACATCGCGGTGACCGGGTGACGAACTCCTTGTGGTCCGGGTTCACTCCCGGGGGTGGGCAGAAAATCCACATTTCTCCCAGATTTACTGTACCTATCATGGAATCAAGGCCGAAGGGTTGCGATATCCATAGTACCGATCCAAAGGGTTAAGAACTCATGGTTTCTGGATATAAAAAAAAAAAAAAAATAGTCCATGCTGTTTCAAATACAGAGACAGAAGGAAAATAGCCATTTTGGCTCCTATGTCGACCCAGCCTTGAGTGGCTCCCAGATCGACCCAGCCTTGAATGGGTACCAGGTGATGTCCTGAGAAGTAAAGGCGGCCGATGTGATGTTTACCACATCACCCACACAGTGCCGATTGGTCTATAAAATATTGGTTTAGCCCTATACGACAAACACGAATGAAAAGGGTCCTTTACCGTTATTACTATTATTATTATTACGCACTTAAATAAAGCTTAGACTCCTCCACCTCACCTGAAAATATATGCAAGGGTGGCTTCCTTTTCCCCTATGACGAGCATCCTCGCAATGCATTCTATGTATCGACTTCCCTGGAAAACTATGAGCTATGATGTTCGTGTTTTGTGCGACGCTCGTAGCAAGGGGCTAGTTCTTCTGTGGAGAGAGACCAAGTCGTATGGCCTGTGAATTTTATAACTGAAAAAAATACATAAATAAAAAAAAAAAAAAAAAAATAAAAATAAACAATGAAAGACAAACAGAAATATGCACTAACAATGACGTGAACTCACTATCACAGAAACTGAATGTTCGTACATTGAAGTAGTAGTAGTAGTAGTAGTAGTAGTAGTAGTAGTAGTAGTAGTAGTAGTAGTAGTAGTAGTAGTAGTAGTAGTAGTAGTAGTAGTAGTAGTAGTAGTAGTAGTAGTAGTAGTAGTAGTAGTAGTAGTAGTAGTAGTAGCAGTAGTAGTAGCAACAAAAGCAGCAGTAACATCAGTAGTAGTAGTAACAGTAGGAGTATCGGTATTAGTAGCATTAATAGCAGCAGCAGCATTAGTAGTAGTCGTAACAGTAGTAGTAGTAGTAGTAGTAGTAGTAGTAGTAGTAGTAGTAGTAGTAGTAGTAGTAGTAGTAGTAGTAGCAGCAGCAGCAGCAGTAGTAGTAGTAGTAGTAGTAGTAGTAGTAGTAGTAGTGTAGTAGTAGTAGTAGTAGTAGTAGTAGTAGCAGTAGTAGTAGTAGTAGTAGTAGTAGTAGTAGTAGTAGTAGTGGTGGTAGTAGTAGTAGTGCAGCAACAATAGCAGCAATCATTTCTCCAAGTATGTCGGCCTAGTGGGTAATTAACAGGCAGACAGATTGGCTGGATCTGCATAAGTGTGTCAATGCCCTTTGGGAACAAGCAACGGAATCAGTAGAGAAAGAAGATTATTATGGCCTGGAGAGAATTAGGCACCTGGGTGTAACCAGAGGGTCTGGTCGGCTCACTTCAACTAGAGGAAAGGCAAGACGACATTTAACCAGATTGTGACCGATATGATCAGTACTGGAACTCTGCGCTGGCTGCTGAAGGTGAGGACGCATCACGCACTGGAATGCCCCGAGTGACGTGATGATATTTCTAGACTCAACTCAACTCAACAATTGCAGCAGCATCAGCATTAGTAGTAGTAGTAGTAGTAGTAGTAGTAGTAGTAGTAGTAGTAGTAGTAGTAGTAGTAGTAGTAGTAGTAGTAGTAGTAGTAGTAGTAGTAGTAGTAGTAGTAGTATTAATAATATTAGTCGTAACAGTAGAAGAAGTAGTAACAATAGTGGAAACAATGGCAGCAGCAGCAGTGTGAGCAGCAGCAGTAGTAGTAGCAGCATCAGTAGTAGAAGCAGTAATAGTAGTAGTAGTCGTAGCAGCAATAAAAGCAGCAGCAGTAGTGTTAGTTGTAGTGGCAGCAGTAGCAGCAACAATAGCAGTTGTAGTAGTAATAGTAGTATTAGAAATAATAATAGTAGTCGTAGCAGTAGTAGTAGTAGCAGCAGCATCAGCATCAGCATCAGCAGCAGTAGCAGTAGTAGTAGTAGTAGAAACAATGGCAACAGCAGCAGTAGCAATAGTTGTGGTAGTAGTAGTAATAGCAACAATAGCAGTAGCAGCAGCAGCAGCAGCAGTAGTAGTAGCAGTAGTAGTAGTAGCAGTAGTAGTAGTAGTAGTAGTAGTAGTAGTAGTAGTAGTAGTAGTAGTAGTAGTATAAGTAGTAGTAGTAGTAGTAGTAGTAGCAGCAGCAGCAGCAGCAGTAGTAGTTGTAGTAGTAGCTGTAGAAACAATGGCAGCAGTATTAGTAATATTAACAACAGTAGCACGGACAGGAGCAGTAGTAAGAGTACCAGCCGCGGCAGCAGCTTAAACAACAGCAACATCAACATTGGCAGCTTCACATTACGGTATTATTAGTAACAACTAAACTGTCACCGTGTTCCCATTTCACTAGAAATAACGGAAATAAATCAGACCTCAACGGAACCTAGGTTACATGGCTGCGGGCAACGGCCTAAGAGACGCGGAAATCAGGTCGCTCTATCAAATATTCATTTATCTGCATTCATATCGCTTTTGGACGTGGCATGAAATGATACAGTCTGTATTTCGTTTACGTAATGATAACCAGCTGATTGATTGGCGCATGTATTGTTCAGGACAAGGTTCTTCAAACTTTTCTCATTCTCCAAAAAAAAAAAAAAAAAAAAAAATATATATATAAATATATTTTGCGGGCCACCCAAGAGCTAAAATAAAATCAGTAACAGACGTAGAGAACATGTTACGTCATGCCAAAACTAGGCTGCCATTTTTGGCGGACTGCAAGATAACTTCAGCTATTGGGGACGGTGCGTGGATCACAGATTGAAGAACCTTGATTTATAAGGCCTGGTGAGAGAATACTATGATAGACATAAAAAGCAATCTAGCGCCTTCTCCTAGCGGTGAATAAAGAAAAAAAGTGGAATAGGGTTAAACTGACTTGCTTAGAATGTCCCATTTTCAGCTCAACATATTAGTGGGATGTCCCGTTTTTAGTAGAATATACTAGTAGGATGTCCCATTTTTTAGTTCAACATATTAGTGGGATGTCCCGTTTTTAGTTCAACATATTAGTAGGATGTCCCGTTTTTAGTTCGACTTATTAGTGGGATGTCCCATTTTTAGTTCAACATATTAGTGAGATGTCCCGTTTTTAGTTCAACACATTAGTGGGATGTCCCGTTTTTAGTTCAACATATTAGTGGGATGTCCCGTTTTTAGTTCAACATATTAGTGGGATGTCCCGGTTTTTTTAGTTCAACATATTAGTGGGATGTCCCGTTTTAATTTCAACATATTAGTGGGATGTCCCGTTTTTATTTCAAAATATTAGTGGGATAACCCGTTTTTTAAGCTCAACATATTAGCGGAATGTCCAGTTTTTAGTTCAACAAATTAGTAGGATGTCTCCTGTTATTAATTCAACATATTAGTGGTATATCCTGTTTTTTTAGCTTAACATATTAGTGGGATGTCCAGTTTTTAGTTCAACATATTAGTGGGATGTCCCGTTTTTAGTTCAACATATTAGTGGGATGTCCCGTTTTTAGTTCAACATATTAGTGGGATATCCCGTTTTTTAAGCTCAACATATTAGCGGAATGTCCAGTTTTTAGTTCAACATATTAGTAGGATGTCTCCTGTTATTAGTTCAACATATTAGTGGGATGTCCAATTTTTTAGTTCAACATTTTAGTGGGATGTCCCGTTTGTTTATTTAGACATATTAGTGGCATGTCCCGTGTTTAGTTCAACATATTAGTGACATGTCCCGTTTTTAGTTCAACATATTAGTGGGATGTCCTGTTTTTAGCTCAAAATATTAGTGGGATGTCCGGTTTTTAGCTCAAAATATTAGTGGGATGTCCCGTTTTAAGCTCACGATATTATGGTTACTCTACAGATAGGATTAAACACTACGTAAAGAAGCCGATTATCTTGACATTAACATTAATGTCTGTATATAAACACCGGGTGTCAAATGACCAACTGGAATGGTTAGGAGACTGCGTGGTCACGTGGCATTGTCTCAGCCTCGAGTGCTAGAGGTTCTGGGTTCAATTCCCGGTAAGAGCTGGGATTTTTTCCTGTGGACCTAGACTTCTAGTAATTCCCCCGGTCTCCGGATAGTAAGATCGGACGCCAGTGTGCATTGCTGAGCACGTAAAAAATCTCTTGGCCGGTGGAAATCGAAAAGAGTAGCCTAACGGCGCTGCCCGCGCAAAATTTGCTATTAAAAATCTACCTAAAGTATTTAGGGATCCTCGCTGGTGCTACAGAGCCTGTGCACTGTGCTGAGCTTCTTCGGACTCAGACTTGAGTTAGAAGAAGAATGTAATACTTATGGGTTGCTGTCCGTGTGCCATGACATTGATCAGTTGTTCATACTTCAACTGGAATGGCTAGACACCATCTGACGCTCACTGCGTCGTTGTTTATGCCTGTCAGCGCTAACTTTCACTGCTAGGCCAAACACTGCAGAGACTGTCCTGCCGTGACTGTCACAAGCCAGGTAGACTGTCCTGCCGTGACTGTCACAAGCCAGGTAGACTGTCCTGTCTCAGCTGTCACAAACGAGAATCGCAGAGCAAAGTCCCAGTGACGGGTCTACTTACACTGTGACGTCACAGACGCGACATCAAAGATGGCCGAGTATTTATTCTGTGATCCGCGGCATTTTGTTGACATGCCGCTGTCAGTTGGAGGAACCACCACAGGCGATCAAACACATTATATCCACCCACATAGCAGCAGTAGCAGCAGCAACAAGAAGAAGAAAAAGTAGTAGAAGTGATAATAGTAGTGGTAGTGGTTATAGTAATAGTGGTGGTGGTAGTAGTGGTAGTAGTAGTAGTGGTGGTGGTGGTGATGGGGTGGTGGTGGTAGTAGTAGTAGTAGTAGTAGTAGTACTAGTAGTAGTGGTATTAGTAGTAATGGTGGTGGTAGTGGTAGTAGTAGTAATAGTAGTAGTAGTAGTAGTAGTAGTAGTAGTAGTAGTAGTAGTAGTAGTAGTAGTAGTAGTAGTAGTAGTAGTAGTAGTAGTAGTAGTAGTAGTAGTAGTAGTAGTAGTAGTAGTAGTAGTAGTAGTAGTAGTAGTAGTGGTGGTGGTATTAGTAGTAATGATGGTGGTGGTGGTAGTGATAGTAGTAGTAGTAGTAGTAGTAGTAGTAGTAGTAGTAGTAGTAGTAGTAGTAGTAATAGTGGTTCATCTGTAGTAGTAGTAGTAGTAGTAGTAGTAGTAGTAATAGTAGTAGTAGCAGCAGTAGTAGTAGTAGCAGTAGTAGTAGTAATAGTGGTATTAGTAGTTATGGTGGTGGTGGTGGTAGTGGTAGTAGTAGTAGTAGTAGTAGTAGTAGTAGTAGTAGTAGTAGTAGTAGTAGTGGTTGTAGTAGTAGTAGTAGTAGTAGTAGTAGTAGTAGTAGTAGTAGTAGTAGTAGTAGTAGTAGTAGTAGTAGTAGGAAGTAGTGGTAGTAGTAGTAGTAGTAGGAAGTAGTGGTAGTAGTAATGGTGGTGGTGGTGGTAGTGGTAGTAGTAGTAGTAGTAATAGTGGTAGTGGTTATAGTAGTAGTAGTAGTAGTAGTAGTAGTAGTAGTAGTAGTAGTAGTAGTAGTAGTAGTAGTAGTAGTAGTAGAAGTAGTAGTATTAGTATTAGTAGTAGTAGTAGTAGTAGTAGTAGTAGTAGTAGTAGTAGTAGTAGTAGTAGTAGTAGTAGTATTACTAGTAATAGTAGTAGTAGTAGTAGTAGTAGTAGTAGTAGTAGTAGTAGTAGTAGTAGTAGTAGTAGGGGGAGGAGCAGCAGCACAGCAGATGTAGTAGAAGAAGTAGCAGTAATCGTCCCCGCAGTGGGGTCCCGCACTCCACAGAAGAATAGTTCCACTGCCTTTTGAACAAGCATGTTGTAAGAGTCGACTAATTAGGAGCTTCCTTCAAAGTCGGAGTGCATCTGCTCGAGCGACAAGGAACAACCAGGTGAACACAAATACGCCAGTAAAACGGATGTACACGCAATACTCAGGCTGGCATAAAGCCCGTCTAAATAGATGAACAACCAGGACTTTCCACTGGAGTTTACAGCTGGTGAACAAAGATGAAGAATTAGTTGCAACAGTAGTAGCAGTAGCAATAACCGGCTAAATTTTAATTTAAGAGCAGAATAAAAGTAATGATGATGATGATAATAATAATGTGCTGACTGACACATAAAAAAAAAAAAAGTTTTGAAATGATATGAAATATCTCTACAAGTACTTCTATGTACTTGATAAAGGAGCCCGCTTGATCCCCGTAATTTAATGTGGAGTTGGCAAAGAGGGGCCTCAGAACCCACACGCCCGTCATATTTGGAGAAGGATTTGAAGCGGTATGAGTCCCAGCACCGATAGGGCCAATCAGTACATGCGAACGCATTATCCACATACATCTACAACAGTTGACAATTAGCTTGCATCACAGTTTTACAGAACCTTAACTATAAATTATTTTTCCTATACACCCCCCCCCCCGTTCCCCTACTTCCCAGTCTCTAAGACTAACGTTAATAAGAGATGCCAACGATGCTGGACTGTCAGAAGAGGCTCCAGCATCAATGTTACAATCCCCTCGACCCCCCCCCCCCCCCCCCCCACACCACCCCTCTTCTTCTTTTTTTCCAAACACCCCACCCAATAACTGTTTCGTTTATGTGCCTATGGAAATCACATAAAATGTCCTTTATAGTCCCATTTGAAAACTAGCGATGAATCTGTCAGTCGCAGCAAAATTGTAAATCTTGCATCCGCACAGTAAAAATACTCAAGGCAGCTGTCAGATGTGCCAACACTAAAGGTCCCACACAATAATTGCAGCTAGCTACTGGGCCAAATAGTCAGTTCCGAAAGCCGACATTGCACCCGAAATAGTAGCACCATACACCATTCTAAACGTAATAGACCATACACCATTTTAGAGCAGTCAACAATATGCCCCGGGCACATACACACACATACACACACACACACAAACACTCCACAGCAAATGCACAGCTCACAGTGGCTCACCAATCACTTAACACAGTAGACGGGGCGATACGACATAACCTATGAACTCTCGCTCCTGAGGTGGGAAATTGGCATCAGCAAACCCTAGTCAGAAGTAAACAACTTGCTGTTTTTGTTAAAATTCATGTAAAACAAAAAAATCCTAGAGTTTTCGGGGAAAGTCCACTATTCTAGGGGTTTGAGGTTAGGATGAGGGTATGGATCTTTGTTAGCCTCGTCTGCCTTAGAGTCACCACCTGACTCTAACCCTAACCCTAACTAACCATAACTCTAACCACTAGCCCTTACCCATAACATCCCTAGAAGAGTAAACTTTCCCGGGAACTCTCAAATATTTTTGTTTGTGGTCAATTAAAAATAAAGTTTTTCACTTTTCATTCCGCTATGAGGCCACTGTAGCCAGAAATTCAGTATTTGGACTCAATTCCATCCATGATATATTGAAACAAGAGTAGAACCGAATGGCAAAAATACACTGTCAGGTGGCGGTGATGATGCTGATGATGATGATGATAATTTAATTGCGGCACCTCGGGAAAGCTCCTGAATTTGAGGACTGAGCGCCTGGGGAACTCCCAAAGTGCAGTGAGTTCGATGACAATGACTTAACACATATTCCCACAAAAGACGCCCACGGCCAATAACACCCAAGGCGTTTTATCCCCTGACAAAAATTAGCTAAAATAAGCAGACTGTTCCAGCGATTGGCAAATGTAGTCCACCAATTTTTCATAGTCGGATATTGCTGACCGACATGGCGCCTATTGTTTGCGTTGATATATATGTCATGGCAAGTGGGCGCCGGAAACTGAGTGTTCAGGCTCTGTAAGCCCCATAACAAATTAGAGGGAGGGGGTAGATCGGGTCAAAGTACCCCCTCCCCCTCCTCCTCCCCAAGCGTCCCAAATGTGTAAGGGCATTAACAACTAGGTGTTGTATATAATGTGCGTTTTATTATTAATGGATAATTTATATTATCTTGTGAAGAAGAAGAAGAAGAAGAAGAAGAAGAAGAAGAAGAAGAAGAAGAAGAAGAAGAAGAAGAAGAAGAAGAAGAAGAAGAAGAAGAAGAAGAAGAAGAAGAAGAAGAAAAAGAAGAAAAGGAAGAAAATGAAAAGGAAGAAGGAGAAGAAAAAAATAATGTTAATTATATTAATAATAATAATAAGAAAAAGAAGAGAATGATGATGATGATGATGATGATAATAATAATAAAAATAATAATAATAATAAGAAGAAGAAAAGTGAGCGAGTAGGTTATCCTCACTAGGAACAACCTTGAGAGATTACGAACTAGTGACCCAAAGTGCAATTCGTTTTTACTGGGATGAGAATCGCCTCGAGGTCAAACCCCAGCAACCCCGTTCAGTCTCAAGGCTATATAAGGGCTCCCAACGGTTGCCAAGTAATACAAGTTCAACCGGTCTGGTATATCAACAAACTGTGTCCTATATTTTGGGATTAATAATAGGACTAACTGACTGACTGACTGACTAACTGACTGACTGACTGACTGACTGACTGACTGACTGACTGACTGACTGACTAACTGACTAACTGACTGACTAACTGACTGCCTGACACGTTCAACCACACCACGACCGCTCAAGGATCGATAAACACCCAGCGAGACAAAGTCACAGGAAATGGAAATTAAGTCTGAAAATGGCTAATGAAAGTACAACATTATATACAACAATGAGAAGGGAACAAACAACGTTCTTTGGTCATGTGATGAGAAAAAGAGCGCTGAAAAATATCGTGACGACCTGAAAGATCACTGGTAAAAGAGGCAGAGGTAGACCAAGAGAAATGATGGTGGATGGCCTAAGACAGTGGCATTGTGGAATATCTTCAGTAGAATTGATTCAGAACACCAAAGACCGAGATCTGTGACGACGCATGAACACCTACGTCAGCTGCCAATGCACTTGATGCTGAAAACACAAAGTGCCACCATGCGGATGAAAATCACCCAGGAACAGGTCCCATAAACCCTGTTCAACCGTTTTGTTATATTTATGGCTCCCGACTTGGTGGGACTTTGAAAAAAGTAAAAAATTGAATCCCTCATTAAATTTTTTTTTTCAGATTTAAGAGGCGGGGGAAAAGGTAGAGGAAAGGTTAAAGTAAAAGGTAAAGAAGAAAAAAAAAAACACAAGAACAAAATGGCATAATAATAGTACGTAATGAAAAATTATATAAATTCTGACAGAAGACATATTCCTGAAAAAAAAAAAAAAAATACAGAAAGACAAAAAACTTAGGACAGACAGAAACAGAAGCAGAACAGATAAGTAGCAACCATTGTGTACCTTCAGGTTCTATTTTGGAAAAATGAGACTTAAAATGAGAACTACGAGAGGCCACAGTTATCACTTTCCAGAAAAATTAGCACTCGATCGTCTGTAGTGGATTCTAACATGGGCCAATCAGAACGTGTTAACGAAGCCCAAGTACACTTCTAGGGAAGCAAAAGAGCCTTCTAGAACTCAGAACTTCTTTAATTGTGTCTAAATGAACTTCTTGGTACCAAGAGCAGGCGTCATCGACTACTCATATTATGATCTTCAGTTAAAAATATGACTTTCTGGTTAAAAATATGATTTCAGGTATTTAAAAAAGGGGAGACAATCACCAGTAATTAAGCTGTGAATGACGGAAATTATGGTTCCTTGTTAATCTATCAACGACCGGCTCCAGCTGATGGGCCGTGCTGCTGACGTCATCGGGTCAGGCTCACGATGCGTTAACGCAGCGGTTCTCAAACAATAAATAAACTATCTTCGACAGTGGCGAGGGAAGACAATTTGAATTTTAACTTTAAAAATCTACATGTCTGCTTTAATAATTTCACAATTTTTAGCCGACTTTTCTTGATTATTGCCGCGGCACCCCTGGCATACGCTAAAGGCACCTTAGGGTGACCCGGTAACCAGTTTATGAACCGCTGCGTTAACGCATCGTTAGCCCGACCGGATGACGCCAGCAGCACGGCCCGTCAGCTGGAGCCGGTCGTGATCTACCCAGTCTAAGGCTGCCTCCCAAAGTATCTAGGTTTCCGAGACACGTTACTTCGTGTGAGATCAATCTTTGTTGTTGAAATCTTATTTAATATTCTGTTTCTTCCTCAAGTCCATGGTGTATGCTGTTGATCGTTATGTCTATCCCCAGCCTTCTGTCTCACACGAAGACATTAATTTCTGATACCGATGGTATTTCACGCCATGCTTCTTCTCTTGTTAGCGTTCAACTTCTGTAATTAAGTTACCCCCTTGTGAGATTTTTGTGTTACTTTGAAGCCACAAAGCCGGGAACTTACCGGGGACCCCTAATATAACCGGGCCTTAAATGTGGCCTAACGGCTCAACGGGGTTTTCGGGGCCTCTCCACGAGTAATACTCACCCCCACAGTGGCCCTTTGTGTCACCGGGTGTTTATCGCTTGTGGGATATTCTGGTGATGTACAACTACCTACCTACGTCTTGTAATTGATTAAAGGATGTTGTTTCCAAAAAAAAAAAGCCCCACCCCGGCTGTATTCAGAGGCCCTAATATAACCTTACACTTGAACGAGGTTTCTAGGAATTGCGCTTGGGTGATCCTCATCCGAATGGTGGCAATTTGTGTCACAGGCCGGCTGTTGGTCGCTCGTTGTACGGTCCTTGTGTTATTGAATCGTGTACATTTTGCAATAATTTTTTTTTCGTTTATCTCTCCGTCCAAATATGAGGCGCAATTTTTGTTTGTTATTTTACACTTCTGCAGAAAGTTGTAGTCCACACATCGGCAAGCGGGTCGCCCAATGATTTTGCCGGTAGACGACTTCGTCGCTAGTCGGGACAGTATTAGGTCTATCTCCTTTGAAGAGAAGAAGAAGAAGAAGAAGAAGAAGAAGAAAAAGAAGAAGAAGAAGAAGAAGAAGAAGAAGAAAGAAGAAGAAGAAGAAGAAGAAGAAGAAGAAGAAGAAGAAGAAGAAGAAGAAGAAGAAGAAGAAAGAAGAAGAAGAAGAAGAAGAAGAAGAGAAGAAGAAGAAGAAGAAGAAAGAAGAAGAAGAAGAAGAAGAAGAAGAAGAAGAAGAAGAAGAAGAAGAAGAAGAAGAAGAAGAAGAAGAAGAAGAAGAAGAAGAAGAAGAAGAAGAAGAAGAAGAAGAGAAGAAGAAGAAGAAGAAGAAGAAGAAGAAGAAGAAGAAGAAGAAGAAGAAGAAGAAGAAGAAGAAGAAGAAGAAGAAGAAGAAGAAAGAAGAAGAAGAAGAAGAAGAAGAAGAAGAAGAAGAAAGAAGAAGAAGAAGAAGAAGAAGAAGAAGAGGAAGAAAAAGAAACAAAAAACAGAAAAAGAAAAAGGCATATAAACAACATTTTAAAAGTTGCATTTACCAAAGAGTTAATGATCTTAAGAAATAATAACACATATTGATTGTCACTTATTAGGTCTATCTCCTTTGAAGAAGAAGAAGAAGAAGAAGAAGAAGAAGAAGAAGAAGAAGAAGAAGAAGAAGAAGAAGAAGAAGAAGAAGAAGAAGAAGAAGAAGAAGAAGAAGAAGAAGAAGAAGAAGAAGAAGAAGAAGAAGAAGAAGAAGAAGAAGAAGAAGAAGAAGAAGAAGACGAAGAAGAAGAAGAAAAGAAGAAGAAGAAAAAGAAGAAAAAAAAAGAAGAAGAAAAAGAAGAAGACGAAAGAAGAAGAAGAAGAAGAAGAAGAAGAAGAAGAAGAAGAAGAAGAAGAAGAAGAAGAAGAAGAAGAAGAAGAAGAAGAAGAAGAAGAAGAAGAAGAAGACGAAGAAGAAGAAGAAAAAGAAGAAGAAGAAGAAGAAGAAAAGAAGAAGAAGAAGAAGAAGAAGAAGAAAGAAGAAAGAAGAAGAAGAAGAAAGAAGAGAAGAAGAAGAAGAAGAAGAAGAAGAAGAAGAAGAAGAAGAAGAAGAAGAAGAAGAAGAAGAAAGAAGAAGAAGAAGAAGAAGAAGAAGAAGAAGAAGAAGAAGAAGAAGAGAAGAAGAAGAAGAAGAAGAAGAAAGAAGAAGAAGAAGAAGAAGAAGAAGAAGAAAGAAGAAAAGAAGAAGAAGAAGAAGAAGAAGAAGAAGAAGAAGAAGAAGAAGAAGAAGAAGAAGAAGAAGAAGAAGAAGAAGAAGAAGAAGAAGAAGAAGAAGAAGAAGAAGAAGAAGAAGAAGAAGAAGAAGAAGAAGAAGAAGAAGAAGAAAGAAAGAAGAAGAAGAAGAAGAAGAAGAAGAAGAGGAAGAAAAAGAAAAAAAAAAACAGAAAAAGAAAAAGGCATATAAACAACATTTAAAAAGTTGCATTTACCAAAGAGTTAATGATCTTAAGAAATAATAACACACATATTGATTGTCACTTATAGGAAGAGAACAGAGCAGAAGTTTCCAAAGTACTTCCAAGCTGTTGTGAAAAATTCCTGGCACTACTACCTGACAATTTTTACTAGATTGTCTCTTTCTGACGACAAAGCTAGGTTTTATAATATTTGGTTTTCAATGTGGGTTCAAGGACCCTTCTATATTGGAAAAAAAGAATAGACCCACTGCCTACCCAAAAGCATGTCGTAAGAATCGACTAATTTGGAGTTTCCTTCGAAGTCAGAGTGCATCTGCCTGAGGGACAAGGAACCAGCAGTCTGCATTCAAATTAATCAGATCTGTAAAAGGGCTGCACACGCAACACTCAGGTTCTAGCAAATAACTGCAGTCCAAAAGTGGGTAAACAATCAAAACTTTCCGTCAGAGTTTACAGCCGGTGAACATGAAGATGAAGAAGAAGATATATTTGGTAAAGCTAAAGTTTACTAGAAAGCTGTACACAAATAATCAATAATAAATGTAAATACATCAACACTGTTCAGGGAGAAGGGGGCGAAGAAGATGAAGAAGACGAAAAGAAGGAAGAGGCGGAGTTAAAGAATGAGGAGGACAAAAAGAAGAATGCGTAGGAGGAAAGAAACACAAAGAGAATGAAAAGAAATATATGACTGATATTGTTTATGACCTATTTACTGCCTTGCACAAATCAAAATCAACATCGTTCCCCCTCTGGTGTATGGGGTCCATCAGTTCGACAATGTCACAATATTTACACGCCGTTCCCCCCCCCCCCCCAACCTCTTTTTTTCATGTTGTGCTCTCTATAATCTGCTGTAATCTCTTCATAATCTATAACAGATTTAACAAGCATCAATTCGGAACTGCCATTTTGTTGATCACTGAAAGACTCTATAAAGTCCTGCAGCCATAACTGACATTTTTTTTTTTAAAAATCGCTGCCAAATTCTTATCTATTATATGTAACACGCTAATCGAGTTTGATACATGTCTAGCTAATATTCATTAATCATTGTGGATGTAAATCTATCTTTTAGAAATGTGATTCCTTCAACAAGCCTACGCAATAATGATACTACGCGGTGCAGCCAAAACAAAGAACATTAAAAGCTACGAAACGATGCAAAAGCGTTTAATGCCCGTTTGTCCTCTGTATGCCATTCATGTATTATTATCAAACATTCGATACAGCCCAAAAGGGTTCCATTTTGGCCAACTCAAAATCATTGTCAAGCTGGGCTAAAACATTTGCTAGTGTTCGTTTGGAAAACCGTAGCGGCCACAGAAAGACAATTTAATTATAAAGGGTTTTCATAGCAATTTCTAAAAAATATTTCTACTTCAAAGGGTGTCGTTGTTTACCTCCGACACGATAGAGTGGTTGGGAAATTCGCTTTGAGCCAGTGAGAGAAGACGTGGGTTCTTGAAATTAGCTATCCTAAGTTTGTCAAATCTTTTGGGTGATTTTTAAACCCCCCCCCCCAGCCCCCCCCCCCCCCACCCCACCCCAAAAAAATACCCGATGCAAGAGTGAGATTTTGATGTCACAATTTATCAGGTAAGGACTTTAATAAAGGAATAGTGATTGTAGCACCACCACATCTTCACTACTTCTTCTTCATCATTATCTTCTTCTTCTTCTTAATCTTCGTCTTTTTCTTCTTCTTCTTCTTCTTCTTTCTTCTTCTTCTTCTTCTTCTTCTTCTTCTTCTTCTTCTTCTTCTTCTTCTTCTTCTTCTTCTCTTTCTTCTCTTCTTCTTCTTCTTCTTCTTCTTCTTCTTTCTTTCGTCTTTCTTCTTCTTCATTTCTTCTTCTTCTTCTTCATTCTTCTTCTTCTTCTTCTTCTTCTTCTTCTTCTTCTTCTTCTTCTTCTTCTTCTTCTTCTTCTTCTTCTTCTTCTTTATTATATATACCCGAATGGAGCATAGTCCTTCAACCAGCTATCGCTAAGTTATAGCTAAATGAGCTACAAAGTATGGCCTCAAAGTCTACATGGACCTCGAAACATTCATTCCCATCCCTCATAATACAATTTTCTTTTAATACATTTTAATTTTTTTTTCTCCTAAAGCTTCTACTTCCATTAGTATTACTTTGGGTACATTATCTCCGGCTTTTATTGACTTTAAACTGTTACTTTTTTGGGACGAATATATTTTGTAAGTTTCTGACATTAGCTGCTGTAATAAAAAAAAAAAAAAATAAATATTAAAAAAAACGGTTGGTGCCTCAGAACTCTTTATGGCGTTAGGGTCTCATCAAGGCTAAAACCGAGCCGGTCACCAAGGCTTATCTTCATCATTATCCTCTTTCAGAACCCAATCTTCTTAAAACACCACTAAAATAGACAGATAATGAAAAACTGAAGGCAATGCAACAAATCAAGACACGTGAAAGATAAAATAAAGCAAACAGCAAGTTTGTTGAGCTGATCAATAGCAGCACTCCAAAGTGTGCCCTGACGCTATTTGTTCTGCCATTACCACCGGCCATCTTCATTTCAAGATCTTCAACAGAACATGCAGACAGCGCCATTAATTTTCAGTCGTGTGTGCTTTCTACTCGACGACATCGCTTCACACACAGCGCCACCTACATATTGCCAGTTTTTTTTTCTTCCCTCAGTCGTCGACCAACATTTGCTATCTCTTTATGCAGATTTGGCATTCATAAATAGTGCTTTCCTGGTTAAAAAAAAAAAAATCAATCAGGGGTTTTAAAACTGTACTGTTCTGGGATCCCTTTAGTTAAAAGGGTCTCTTTTTATGCCATCCGTTTATAGCAGTGGTTTTCAAACTGGTCACCTAGGGTAGCACAAAATGTCGTTAAGCAATTTTGAAAATATGAGCGCTTCAACTTGCAATAATCTGTTACACAAATGTTTTTTTCCCCCTAGTTTTAATATTTAAAAAAAATATTATTAAACAGTATTTATAAACCAAGAAGGCAGGCAGGTTATCTCATTTGACACTTTGATCTATGGAATTGTCATCTTCAAGTTTTATTTAAAAAATGATGTTTGAGACTTTTTTTTTTAAAATTGTTTTCCATTAAAAATAAGTACATTTTAAACTCGGTTGGCGGAAAAGAGGGGTGGGGGGGGGGGGGGGGGGTCGTGTAATACATTTACGGAAACGCAATTAGGCAACTTAATTTAAAAAAAAAATAGTTGACAACCACTCTTCCAAGATGCATATAGATGTATAGCTATAGAGTAATGTCTCAGTAGATGTTGAGTGGATAATCTTGTCCACATGAATGGCAAGAGACTTCACTGTCAACCTGAGAGACGTGGATTTACACCCTCACCAAGGCAGATATTTATCTTCGACCTATGTTCCTGGTTGGGTAGGTACTACGATGTGCCCTGGGGAGTCGGGTCTCGAGTAGATCCGGAACTATACCGTTTGGTCTATGAGATGTTGAGTCTTCCACCTTTTTATTTAAACCACTAATGATGTAAACAGTTCGTTTTAGACGTTATGTATACGTATTTATTTTTGATTTTCAACTTAAAAAATTTAAAAGACTAGATTTATTGAAATGTGTTTATACTTTACTTCAAAGTTTTTAAAAGGGAAAGATTCGTCTTTTTTTAAACGTTATTAATGCTTTCCATTACTTCAAAGTAAACAATGGAAACATTTGTTCTCCTGTCTTGAGAGGTATGTGGTATGTGGTATGTGGTATGTGTATGTGGTATGTGGAACCTTCTGTGTTTTATTACAACGCCAGGCAGCACACCCAGCAACCTTGTGTCACCAGTGTCAGACGTGGACATTGACTAAAGAACACGAATGAAAACTGACCACCTGCGAAAGGATGTGGGCAAAACTAGACAAGATCGTGTAAGGAGCTACAACAACAAAATTACAAGAACTATTGGAACAATGCCAATAGTTAAATTAATTGAAAGACAAAGACTGAAATGGTTTGGTCATTTGCATAGAATGAATCAAATGATGAAACGAGAGCGTACAGCAGGAGTGTAGAAACACTGAGAGGTAGTGGGCGACCAGACGAAGATGGATTGAAGGAGTCTCTGATACCTTGAGACTCCACACCATTACAGCATACAGGCAACCGAGGATGCCCTAGCTCGGAAATCAATCACCTGCTAAACCTAGAGACACATAGCATAACATGGAGACAAGACAAAAATAATTAGCAGTCAGTTGGTGTTTTTAACACGAGGGAGAAAAATGCACAGGTAGATTTTATCAGGGTAGAGAGAGAGAGAGAGAGAGAGAGAGAGAGAGAGAGAGAGAGAGAGAGAGAGAGAGGAGGGAGAGGAAGAAAGAGAGAGAGAGAGATAGATAGATAGAGAGAGAGGGTGAAAGAGAGAGAAGGAGAAAGAGAGAGATAGATAGATAGAGATAGAGAGAGAGAGAGAGAGAGAGAGGGAGAAAGAGAGAGAGAGAGAGAGAGAGAGAGAGAGAGAGAGAGAGAGAGAACGAACGAACCCGCTTTATGGGTTCAACACAGTTAGGTCAAGAGTATTTCGGTACTGTTGTATAAGCCGACCACAAACATAGGAAATCCACAGGTCACGAGACAGTCAAATATTTCAAGGGGCGGTAAATTAAGCGTATAGTTTTGGTTAGGTTAAGGTTAAAGTTAGGGTAAACATTAGGTTATTTCGTTAGTTAGTTGGGTTATCATTATTGCACTCCGGACATGTCCATAGGTGCTCAGATCTTTCCCTCAGTATTAGCCCCATGGCTACTAGTACCAGTTCTATGTTAAGCATTAGGCTACGAGCGAAAACCTTGACCTTGGAAGAAACGCTCTAACGGACAGAAAACACGGAAAGCCCGCTGTTACCACCGTTTAAAATATTGGACTGTACCATGAAGTCATTTGTGGTCGGCTAAAAAGAAAGCATCAGTATTTCTTGTGAATTGTGACCACTGTAGGCCATCCTTAACATTTTATATTTTCCTTAACGATGTCTTCATTTACGGTCATCGTATGCTTAAATTCCCCGTCACGCAAACCTCATTTCAGAGCTTTCCCCGATGTCATCCTTGCTACCAGAATAAAATGTTACGTCCTCTACTGGCAATTTATGAGCATTTTATGGCTATCTCAAGAGTGAATTTGACCACAATCCACCATAAAATTGTGGTATCAATGAATTAGAGAAGTGGATTCTATCTCCGTATCCGTGACCTGGGAAAGTGAAATCTTTCTCCGTGATAGACAGTCAGGTGTTGTTGTTTGTTTTAGTATCCAGAAACCATGAGTAGACAGTCAGGTGTAAATTTATTGCATCTATATAATCAACCCAAGGATTTCAGCAGTTGTTTGTTGGCTATAGGAAACCATGAGTAGAAAGATGTTGTTGGTTTTAGTTCAGTAGGGGTGGTGTAAATTTATTGCGGGAGGAGGCGGCGGGGGGTGGGGTGGGAGGGGATGGTGTCATGCTCTAAATACAAAGAAAAGAGTGGTATTATGAATTGTTCTTAGGTTTATCCCAGCAGGGAAGTTGTGAGGTCATTAGCCAAACAATGAAGGTCTGAGTCCGAGTGCAGATTTTATTGTAATTAACGAACTGTCGCTAGAGCTACGGACGTTTCTTTTGTGTTTGTACTTTAGTCTTGAAGTGAAAAAGATGATGATAATGATGCTAAGAAGAAGAGGGGGCAGAAGAAAAAGATGACGAAGAAGAAAAGAAGAAGAAGAAGAAGAAGAAGAAGAAGAAGAAGAAGAAGAAGAAGAAGAAGAAGAAGAAGAAGAAGAAGAAGAAGAAGAAGAAGAAGAAGAAAGAAGAAGAAGAAGAAGAAGAAGAAGAAGAAGAAAGAAGAAGGAAGAAGAAGAAGAAGAAGAGAGAAGAAGAAGAAGAAAGAAGAAGAAGAAGAAGAAGAAGAGAAGAAGAAGAAGAAGAAGAAGAAGAAGAAGAAGAAGAAGAAGAAGAAGAAGAAGAAGAAGAAGAAGTGGAAGTAAGAGAAGAGCAACGTAAGACGATTATCCCAGCACTTGCACATTTCTCAACAGTGCACACTAGAATTACACACGACAGAAATATTCTCTTGTGGATATGTCTTCGAATTATCTAACGTAGCCAATTTCATTTATCGTCAACGATGATTAGGCGAGAAAAAGACACGAGCATGGAATGAGAGCAGTACAAAAACTGCAGTCAGGTTTCATTTAAGAAACTGGAGTTAAGAAAGAAACCGTATTAAATCAGGAAAAATGTGGATTAATTGGAAATAAGAAAATAAAATCTAGAAAGGTTGTAATTAATCGTGAATTTCTGCCTTGCTCTTAGGAACCCAGAAATGACTTTGAAAATATAAACAAACATTCAAGATCGTTTCGAAATGTGCAAGAGATTGGAAGTATTAAAAGCTTCAGGTGTAATAAGATCACTTCTTGAATCCAAAGGAATTCACGTAAACACCCAAAATTATTAGTCTTACTGTCTACGTCATGTGGCCTTAGTAGTCATGTCTATCTACAGCCTCCTGTCTCGTGTACTGTCAGTCAACTCTGACCCACATGAACCTCCATGTCATGATGTCCAACTGCCAGCATCAATTTCTTCCTCTGTCTCTCCTCCCATCCAGCTTTCCTACTGTCACGATGTACTCCAGTTTTCTCCTTCTCATCACATGACCAAAGAAATTAGACTTGTCTCTTTCTGATGTGGGCAATCAGTTCGCTTCGTGAAGTTCAAGACGTCTTCATTGCTCTTCTTATCTGTTCAGGATATTCTCATCATTTGTTTATAAAACCACAAACCTGATGCTTCTAAATAAGTTTTTTACCAACTGTCCATGATTCACTTCTGTATGTCATGATAGCTTTTAAGAATTCTCGCTCTCGCGTAGTTGACGAAGAAAGATTGCATATAATGTTCTGCATTTTTGTACAAATGCTGCTTCAAAAGGTCATCAGGAATGTATCCAGGGTTATAAATATCATTGAACAACTGTGTCTTGTTCTTCTTCCTTTCTCTACTCCTGGAAAGCTTCGTAGCATCAGAAGGAGAAGAAGAAGAAGAAGAAGAAGAAGAAGAAGAAGAAGAAGAAGAAGAAGAAGAAGAAGAAGAAGAAGAAGAAGAAGAAGAAGAAGAAGAAGAAGAAGAAGAAGAAGAAGAAGAAGAAGAAGAAGAAGATTTTCTGGTTAGTAAGTAAAGTAAAGTAAAAAGTAAAGGAGCATTTCCTCGCTTTTAGAGAATTTGGCATATAGGGCTAGACCTATATTTTATTGACAAATAGGCATTCGGTGGGTGACGTGATGAGCATCACACCGGCCGCATGTACTTCCCAAGACTTTACACCGCATCCACTTTACTGAGTCGACCTGAGAGCTAAGGTCATTTTTGCAAAAAGATTTCCATCTGGACCTGAATCCACGACCTTCAGATTTGCAGGCTAGCCTCTAGCTGCTACGCCACTACGGCTCACAAACTCGATAGTACCTTTCAGAAATGAGATCTAAAGGTTTAATCCCCTAGAGGACCAAAATTAGAATCGAGTGCACAAGACATAAGGAACAGGAATAACCGATTGTAAGCTCTCTCGCATATAAAAGCACATATCAGAAGGATATTAAAAAGATGATGACGATGGGCTCCAGTGGACCAAGAGGTGAGGAAAAGACGCTGGCGTTGGATAGGACACACGCTGAGAAAACAGGAGAACAGCATAACTAGTATGTCTTTGCATTGGGACCCACAGAAAACACATGGAGAAGAGAGCATAGAATAAAGTTAGAAAGATGGGGAGGACATGGAGAGAGCTTCATGTAATGGCGAAGGATAGAACGACTTGGCGTGAGTTGGTTGAGGGCCTATACTTCATTGGAGAATAGAAAGGCAGAAGAAGAAGAAAAAGAAGATGATGGGAGGAATAAAATATACATAGGAAAACAGAGACAATCTGTCTGAAACATTCCAGGAAAAGCACTGTATAAAAATGGCAGACGCCCTCAAAGTCCTCACTCCTCAACAATGAAAACGAAACTAATCATTCTTGGTAAACTATGAAATAAACGTTCAATCAGCCAATCCTCCTTGCGGCACCAAAGTAGCCAGCTTTCTGGCACAAGTGAGGTAAACGTTTGAACAAGATTTATGACTGCTTGGCCGCGTTTAGCTAAATTGTCTTGATCATGTCTACAATCTCCTCACGTTTCTTGGCCGAATTGTACAGTCTCAACACTTGAAAGGCAAAAAAAAAAAAAAAAAAACGACGTTAAAGAAACTCACAGAAAGACGGACGTTTTCTGGCTATCCAAAGGGGACAGAACCTGTGATTTGACGCGTTATCCACAAATCTCCCTTTAAAAAAAAAACGGTGCTTTACGATCTCTTTTACTTCATCTCCCTGTCTAAATACAAAAAAAAAAAAAAAAAAAAAAATTGATGGTAACATTTTATTACGTTAACGTAAAAAAGTTAACTAGCCGTAAAACGAACACTTAATCTGGCTTTAGATCTAGTTCTAGAAGTGAATGTGACTAAATGAGCTGCCTTTCATCAAAGTTGTGGATTCTCTGATTGCAAAGACAGAATAAATAAGTTAACCTAAATCTACACGGCTTTCCTGTGTTATATCCTAGTTCTCATCTTGTGGAATGCATTTTTTCGTTATTTGAAGCCCCACCCTGGCTGTTGCCGGGGTCCTGAATATAGCTGGGCCACAATTGTGGCCATAATGGTTGAAAGGGGTTTCTGGGACCTCTTCACGGGTGATCCTCATCTGCATGATGGCACTTTGTGTCACCGGGTGTTTATCGCGTGTGTGATGTCCTAGTGGTGTACAACTACCTACCTACCTTTCATGTCGATGTTGACACACACGCCATTCACTATAGACTAGGTGATGGCGGTAACAAAAGCAATGACCCGGCTAGAGACACATATTTTCTCCCATGCGTCATTTCTAAGTGATTCCGTGAAAATGCTTCAGACAATCGAATCAGGTCGGGTTCCAAGACAATGGTTACATTCTAAGAAAATCTCGTCTGCGATGAATCAGTTTTTGGGCCAGGACACTCGGGAGAACGAGGGAATGAATGAGCGGATTGGCTTGCTGGCGGGGGTCACAGTTGGCACCGTAAAAGCAATGGGTCTGGCTGATGTTTCCAAAGTAGGACGAGTAGATGATTCAGTGGAAGACGGCGAATTGGCAACCTTGACCAGATTCATCATCATCATTATCCCGTAACACTACGTGTCGTTGGGTCACCAGTTTCTGTTGACTGATCAGCTCTTTCCACCATTTGGCGGTCAGTTGCGATAAACGTCATGGTTGCATGCCTAAGGCCTGTCCAGTCAGTCAGGTTCTGTAACAAGGTCTTTCTTGGTCTGCCTCTTCTCTTCTTTCCCTCTACTGAGCCCTGCAGTATTGTATTTGAGAGGCCTATAGATCTTATTACAATTTCCATACCATTGCATTTTCGCCTTTTCACTGTAGTTAAAAAAGGTCATAGATGCCAAAATTGACAAGAATACTGGCAATAATTACTTACTGAGTAATTTTACTGGCCCGCAAGTAAACAAAAATAAAGATCTTTTTTCTTGCCTTAGGCGCATCAGGCATATGGGAAGAGCGTCCCATATTTTTACAGACCAATCGGCACTAGGTGGGTAATGTGGTCAGCATTATGCCGGCCGTCTTTACCTCCCCAGGACAGCCGTTCTGGTACCTGCGACGCCTGATGCCATGATAAAACTCCACGCAGCCAGCAGTGGGTTTCGATCGCGGTACGTCGGAATTATGAGTAGGACTCGCAACGCCTAAGCCACGGCCTCCGCACTGGCCCGCAAGGCTGATGCAAAATTACTATTTATAATTTGGCTCTTGGGCTCACAAAATAGCAGAACATAAAAACATACGTTATTAAACAAAAAGAAAAGAAATTCCAAATATTAAGAGACAGTGTCGAAGAAATCTGTTTTTTTTTTTTCTGTTTATAATATATGCCCCCCCCCCCACCCCCTTCCCAGTATGTCCCATGGTCAGGCTGGTTCTTCTAAATCTGTCCCACATACACAAAAAAGTTTTCACATCTGGTGTTCCTAGGAAGTAAAGGCAGCCGGCGTAATGTTGACCACTTCAGCCACCAAATGCCGACTGGTGTGTAAAATATAGGTCTAGCCCTATGTGCCTAAAACGTCTGAAAGCTTAGAAAACAGCACTTTAACTGTTTACGCCTAATATACAGTCGGTGAGATCCCGTTGTCACTCACTGTTGGAATATTCTCTCCAGACTTGAATGATCTACTATTTGCGCTTTTGTGAAGAAGTTATGACTGGTTGGGGTAGCCAGCTCTGATAAATTTATAATCGGATCGTCCAGAAAGCAATGGCAAACTACTTGACGTAAATTTGCCTAGCAAAATCAACCCCAGCAGCCCCTGGTTGTTGTGTGGTTTCTCTAGGCAAATGTACGTCCAGTAGTTTGCCAGTGCCTACTGGACGGTCGGCCCCCTGATACCACCGTTGAAACAACGCAGGGCGCATAGCCCGCAGCTGGGATCGAACCCGGCACCCCGGCATTACGAAGCGTTCGCATCAGCTTAGCCACAGGGCCGACATGATCTATTATAGACCACCATTGAACACCTGAGTTCGGTTTTCCCTGCTGGAAAAGTAATAAGAACGCGCGCTTGTTGTCCTGAGGTCTTTGATTTGAATTCACCAATTGACTGCTTTTTTCTTTAAACGTGACAGCCAGCTCTGCCAAATAATTATTTCATCTTATTCCGAATGTATTCCAGATTTCATTCACTGTCTTAGATAATACACAGCCACTTTAAGTATAGTTTGACCTGACAAAAGCCAAACTGGCCTTTGGTGCATTTAAGTGTAGAGCAGATAATATTTTTGCGCAGCAAGTGTTTGGTCTACACCCTTTTCTTGTCGCTGGCAATAGGACAGTTATTTATTATCGTGCACAAACATTCGATCTCTTTTATGCCTTCACTTGTAAGGTTTCTGTCTTTGTTACGACTGTCTTGCACGCCACTGTGATAATTAGTAACCCAACTTATCTTGTGTTAGATTTTGGCTTAATGGTGGGGCTTTATAGAAGTGACTTCTTTACGAGATGAGGTGATCGGTTTATTTATTTTATATTTGACCTCTCTAGGTTAGGTTCACGTCATAAACTGAATTATTTCATCGAGGTCACTGAAGATATTGCATTCTTGTTCGCACCCTGGTAATAAATTATTACTGTAAAGGCTATACTGTTATGGTCAAATTTAATTACATTTATGCATGTTGAAAGAGTCAAAAGTTCAACAAAAGGCGTGGCTAGTAATGGGGAGACGGGGGAGGTTAGCTGCTAAGATCACTTCTGCGATTAAAGATTGCGAGTGATTCAATTCTGTTGTCCCCCGTGCGGGTTCCGGGGCCCCATTGTGGGGGAAAACAAGAATAGACACACTGCCTCCCCAAAAGCATGTCGTAAGAGTCGACTAATTGGGGAGCTTCCGTAAAAGTCGGAGTGCATCTGCCGGAGAGGCAAGGAACCAACAGTCTGTATTCAAGAGAATGAGATCTGTAAAACTGATGCACACGGAACACTCAGGTTCTGGAGCAAGACTTCAGTTCAGTGGTGGACGAGCAACCAAAACCTTCCGCCAGAGTTTACAGCTGGTCAACGCGAAGAAGAAGAAGAAGAAGAATGTGGTGAAGGTGTGGCGAAGGAGGAGAAAGTAGTGGAGACGATAGATTGGCGGCGGAGTTGGAGGAGGATGGAGAGAAGAAGAAGTAATGTTAGCAGCAGAAGCAGCAGCAGCAGCAGCAACAGTAGTAGTAGTAGTAGTAGTAGTAGTAGTAGTAGTAGTAGTAGTAATAGTAGTAGTAGTAGTAGTAGTAGTAGTAGTAGTAGTAGTAGTAGTAGTAGTAGTAGTAGTAGTAGTAGTAGTAGTAGTAGTAGTAGTAGTAGTAGTAGTAGTAGTAGTAGTAGTAGTAGTAGTAGTAGTAGTGGTAGTAGTAGTAGTAGTAGTAGTAGAAGAAGAAGAAGAAAAAGAAGCAGAAGAAGAAGCAAAAGAAGAAGAACAAGAAGAAGACGAAGAAGAAGAAGAAGAAGAAGAAGAAGAAGAAGAAGAAGAAGAAGAAGAAGAAGAAGAAGAAGAAGAAGAAGAAGAAGAAGAAGAAGAAGAAGAAGAAGAAGAAGAAGAAGAAGAAGAAGAAGAAGAAGAAGCAGAAAGACAGAAAAAAACATTTACATACATGAAGGGGGAGGGGGAGCGTGGTGACACCTTCCTGTGACCCATTTTATGAGACTGACTCAGTCCCACGGATTGCTGATTAACAACCACATTTCAAAAGCTCTGAAGTCATGTGCCAGGCTTTCACGATCTGAGAACCCATCTACTTTTACCCTTTCTTGTCGTGTCTGGAACTAGATCTCCGCGCGGTCAGATCTGGGGAAGTAAATATACTTATATGTTCCAGAACTTCAAAAGCTCCTCTGCCGGGGACATGTCACCGTTAGTATTAATTCTGTTTGCAGGCGGAGTAATGCCCGGAACAAAAGGCTTATGTCCAGACTTGTTGACAGGGGCTGCCTACAAGAGGAGTCAACTCTGATTTCATACGACAGGGCTTCTCAAACAGGGTGATCAGAAACCTTTGTGCAGCACCAAGCAACGACCATGCGATGGCGTATTTCAACTGACGCGATACATTTTGTTCAGTTTTTTAAAGAGGCAGATTTCCCATTTCTAGACCTGAAGTCCAAAGATTTCGCCGCACAGCTACAGGGCTTTAGTGCGGCACTGTTAACTGTGGATTTCATGTGGAATCTTTATATTTTTATTTAGGTTTATAATGACGTGTACTTTTGGGAGTGCAATGTCAGCGCTCGTGATTGCTGAAACTGAGCTGAAATTCTGGTGTGGGGCTGTTAGTGTTGGCATATCTTACCGCTGTCTAATGAATTTTACTTTACGTGTGCACGCTTAAAGATTATGCTGGGACTGACCAGTTGTTCATGAGTTTTCAGATGGGACATTGGAGGCGATTTCGTGTGGTTTCCACGGGCACGGTAACAAAGCCCTTATAGTGTGACCCGTCCATGTATAGCAATTACCATCTTAAGCATTTGTTTTTATACATCATATGATTTTAAATACATTATTATATTTATTTGCTATTCAGCACACATAACAATAATCTTGTTCTTACGTTCACCGGCTGTAAACTCCAGCAGAAAGTTCTGGTTGTTGGTCCACCTCTGGGCTTTAGTCTTGTTCCAGAAGCTGAGTGTTGCGTGCACATCCGTTTCCATCATGTGACTTACATGTATGCAGATTGTTTGTTCCTTGCCTCTCAGGCAGATGCAGTCAGACTCGGAGGAAGCTCCCAATTAGTCGACTTTTACGACATGCTTGTTCGGGAGGCAGTGGGTCTATTCTTGTTTTCCCCCACAACGGGGCCCCAGAACCTACACGGAAATACTACTACCACTACTACTACTGCTGCTGCTGCTGCTAATGCTGCCTCTACTGCTACTACTACTGCTGCTGATGCTGCTGCTACTGCTACTCTACTACTGCTTCTGCTGCTGCTACTGCTACTACTACTGCTGCTGATCTACTACTACTACTACTACTACTACTTCTGCTGATGCTGCTGCTACTGCTGTTGCTTATGCTGCTGATGTTGCTGCTACTACTACTGCTGCTGATGCTGCTACTACTGCTACTACTACTACTACTGCTGCTGCTACTACTGATGCTGCTGCTACAGCTACTACTACTGCTGCTGCTGCTGCTACTACTGCTACTACTGCTGCTGCTGCTGCTGCTGCTGATGTTGCTGCTACTGCTGCTACTACTACTGCTGCTGATGCTGCTGCTACTGCTACTACTACTACTGCTGCTACTCCTACTACTACTACTACTACTACTACTACTACTACTACTACTACTACTACTACTACTACTACTACTACTACTACTACTACTACTACTACTACTACTACTATTACTGCTACTATTATTGCGGAAATAAACAAAATGGCACGCCAGCCACGAAGTGCAGATTGGCCTAACATAAAATATATCTACCAACACACGCCTCTGGTAAGATAGGAATCTTTAACTGCTTTGTTAAAACTGTGTAACTCCCAGTGGTGCAGATCCTACCAATCTGTCTGCCTGTTCAATACTCACCACGCTGGCATACCCTGAAGAAAAGATCCAAAGTATGCTCACTACCTATGACCTTCCCAGTGAAGCTTGCCACTCTGCTCGAAGCCTTTCTGTCTTCACCTTTCTCATCATGCCTTCAAAGTCTGTTACAATTACGACATGTGTATGCATCTTGTTCTCTAGCCACCGGAGAGCTGCAGTTACCGCCTCCACCTCCACTCTCATGCTAGATGTTGTGGCACACCCACCCACACACACACACCCACACACACACACCCACACACACACACTCACACACACTAATCTTTAAGCCACAGAGCAGCATACTGCACTAGCACGAGAACCCCTAAATGATACAGAAAATATAAGGTCACAATGAAGTTATTAACATCCAACCGTTTCACCTAATATGTTTTTAGTTACAACCCTTTGTCTGGCTCGTATTTATTTCCAGTTATCACACGCGTATCAGAAATTGAACTGCCTAGGTAAATAGGTGATTCCTCTCGGAGACATTTCAGCTAAGTGATTGTACGTATTTGTATTCGTATTTGTGGTACTGTGTCTTATTGCAATGTGCTGATGAAAGTTCTTTAGCCGGAACGTTTATCTGTCATTTGTGCTTGTGAGAATATGAAGCTTACTTTTTATACTTTTCATTTGGTTTAATTTCTTCTCAAAGTCCAACATCTGCATTAACAGTTAAAATATTTACATCCAGCTTCAAACATTACCTCAGCTTCCAAGTTAAAGTATACAGAGCGTTTGTATTAACCACACTGGTGTACGCATGTGAAACATGGACTGTATATTAGCACCGGGCTAGAAAGTTAAACTACTTTCTACACAGTCTACCCAAAAAAAAAAAAACGCTTCGATGGTGAGCTGCAAAATGTGCAAAATGGGAAACGTTCTCAAGGCGGACAAAAGAAACGCTTTAATGACACCTTGAAGTCTTCACTCAAAGCATTTGGGATGAATGACACCAATTGGGAGGCTGCCTCTCAAGACCGAAATGCATGGCGTGCAGCTCTACACAAGGGCGGGGCCACATGTGAAACAAACAGAACAGCAAGACTGATTAAGGAAAGGTTGGACAAAAAGGCGACTGCAGGAGATCCCCTCCCTGGCACAACGCTCAGTCCCTGTCCTCACTGTCCAAGAACTTTTCGGGCCCGCATCGGCCTCATCAGTCATCTTCGTACTCATACTTGATGAAAAAGAGTGGTCATCAACATCTTGATGGACAACCCACAGCTTGCAAGTCGACTCAACCCTAAATAGGTAGCAGATAAAGTCATGGGAAGTAAAGGTAGCCGACGTGATAGTGATCACATCATCCAACCAGTACCTATCGGTCTATAACATAAAGCTCTAGCTTTATATGCCCAAAAGGCGTGTAAAAGTCTTCTTTAATGCTCTGAAACATTTACATTCGGCTTTAGTTGAAGAAAGGCGGACTTCGTGGCTTAGGCGTTGCGAGTCGGACTTGTAATACGTGTGCTCTTTTCGTGGATGCTTTAATATGGTTAAAAATATTGGTGCTCTTCCCATATGCCCGATGCGCCTAAAACGGGATTTTTTTTTTTTTTTTTTTAGTTGAGAAAAACTCTGCATCGCCTATTAGCTGTTTCCGGCGAGATCAGCCATTTTATATGGGACAATTCCTGTTTATCTGGCCACGTCTTCTGGGGTCACGACTCGTATTCCCTACAATAGAAGATCTCTGACACTTTCGTCTATAAAGCTGAGATTTGCATAAATGAATAGATTTAAAGCGAATTTCCGCTTGCCAGTTTTGAGGTTCATTATTTCCGGGATTGTCCTACTCGGCAAGTAAAACGTATGACTGAAAAGAAAGAAACGAAATTTGCCTAGCGTGTTGTTGATTTATGAATTATGGGATGTCTGTATCGGTTTGCGTACTTGTTTTAGCTTTCTTTTTCACGATCATTAACAATCAAAGACACTAGTTTTATAATGATGACGATAACAATAATAATTAAAAAACAAAACAACAATAGCCACAATAATAATAGTGAAATGAATGATAACTCTGCGGGAAATAACACTGTCATTAGTCTAAGTAAACAACATGATAAAGAAAATATATGATAATACGGATCGCAAAGCAATTTTTAAATGCGCTGAGTAAAAAAAAAAATGAACACATTAATAAATTTAAAAAAAATTAATAAATAAGTACATAAACACACTAATAAATAAAAAGTAAATAAACAAACTTATCCATCCATCATGTAGCAGTCATTTGCAGAACGTCACTCTCCTCACAGTCTGCCTGAAAGAAACTCGGTCTCTCGCCAGTTCTCCCGCCTCATGCACTTTTTACACTCAAGGAGTCACTTATATCCTGTGCCCATCTTCGTGTCGGTCGGCCCCTGCCCCTCCTTCCTGGTACCATGCCTTTTGCTATAACTTTTTTCCAATCCATCGTGGCGCTTGATTTGACCAAAATATTTCAGCTTTTGAGAAAGGATGCCAATCTTCCTTGATGTTCAGATCTTTTAAGATGTCAATATTTCTCATCTTCTTTGTCCAAACATATACATAAATAAATAATTACATAAACACATAAATAAATAAATAAGTAAGTGAATAATTAAATAAAAGAAGAAGGGAGATATGGAGGAACAGTGCCAAAAACTAAGCTTGATGTGTGTATCAATATTATATACAAATTATAGTAGTAGTAGTAGCAGAAGCAACAGCAGTGGTGGTAGTAGTAGTAGTAGTAGTAGTAGTAGTAGTAGTAGTAGTAGTAGTAGTAGTAGTAGTAGTAGTAGTAGTAGTAGTAGTAGTAGTAGTAGTAGCAGCAGTAGTATTAGTAGTAGAAGCAGTATTAGTAGCAGCATACTACAGGTAGTGGTGATAGTAGAAGCAGTGGTGGTGGCAGTAGTAATAGCAGTATTTGTAGTATGAGCTGTAATGGTGGTAGCAGTAACAACAACAACAGTAGTAGCTTTAGTAGTGGTGTGGGGGTTGGGGGTGGTGGTAGAGCAGTAATAGCAGCAGCAGTCGCTGAGTAAATAAATTTACATAATTATTACCACAGCAAACTTAGAATATTAAAACATCTACAAATAATGATGATGATAGAAATAAACCAGAACAACCATTAAAACAACGCTGAATGTTTACAATAAAATCCATTTCCTGCATGTAGATAATTAAAACAATGCTGAATGTTTACAACAAAACCTATCTCTTGCATGAAGATCATTAAAAGAACGCTGAATATTTACAACAAAACCTATTCCTTGCATAAATATCATTAAAACAACGGTGAATGTTTACAACAAAACCCATCTCTTGCACGAAGATCATTAAAAGAACGCTGAATATTTACAACAAAACTCATAACTGCATTAAGATCATTAAAACAATAGCCCAGGATAGGTTCTTCCCTTTTGAATCTTTCTTTTTCTGCCTTTCTATCCCCCTTTCGAATCTTTCTTCCATGTAATAACACCAGATCGAAGATGTATTAAAGAAGTTTGATGCAATCTTTCTTTGTGAACTGAGGCGAGAAAACTAATTTTCAAATTGTGAATAAATACTATATTGGTATACGGATGTGAATCACGGATAGGTAGTATATTAGGGCAAACTTATTTGAAAGCTGCGGAGATGTGGTTTTATAAACACGTGATGAGAATACCATAGACAGTTAAATAAGAGTAATAAAGACCTCTTGAAACAGACTGACTCAAGAAGAGAACTGACTGCCCACATCAGAAATAGACAATCTACATTCTTTGGTCATGTGAATAGAAGGAGAAAACTGGTGTACATCGTGACAGTAGGAAAGTTGGAGGAGAGGCAGAGGGAGACTGAGAGAACAGATGCTGGACAGTCTGACATCATGGCATGAAGGATCATCTGTGTCAGAGTTGATTGCAAGTAGATGAAGCAAAAGATTGTAGATAGACATGATACCAACTCCAGACGGCAGAGTCTTTAATAACAAGAAGAAGTAATGACAGAATAATTTAAAAGAACGAAACGAATCTGCCAAAAAAACACAGACGAACACTGAAGTAGATTAACAAAGAGGAGAAAATCGATGTCCTATTTTTGGCCTTATCTATTTGTCTATTACAACGATGCATCAAAATGTGGAAGCAATATATCGCTTACTTTCGTTTATGAAATTGGACGCCTCCGGAGAATGCAAAAGTTGTATTAATATTATTTAGAAAATAAAAATGTATAATTTTTTTCCCACTTTGTTTTTAAAGGTTTAAAGACAACGTTATCTGATAGTGATTGATTATGACATTTTATGAATAATGTGGTGATAAAGTGGGTGCGGAGGTAGACGATGAGTCAATGGCCGTGTCTAGATGGAGGTTTAAATACGGATGCTAGATAGGAATGATTGTTTAGGTAAATAGCTGTTTGGCGGTGGTTTTGGCTAGTTCATATGTTGATTTGTTAGTTAACTGCTTGTTCAGTTGTCTATTTATACAGACGGTCCAGTGTCAAGAAGCACAACGTGACTAGGGTTTATTGGCAAAAGTTAATGGTTGAGATTGTGTGCAGGAGAGTCTTGCAAATGCTATCACAACATCCGACTTAAGAATGGAGGTGGAGGTGGTCACTGCAGTGTTCCGCTGGCTAGAGAACGCGACACACACACACACACATACACATATCGTGATTGTAACTGACACAGAAAGCATGCTGAGGAAGGTCAGGACAGGCATGCTTCGTGTAGAGTGCCATGCTTCGCTTCGGAGGTCAAGCGTGAAGACATCTGTCTGGATCTTTTCTCGCATGTATGCCAGTGGGTAGGGAAATGAACAAGCGGACACAATGGCTGGCTCAGCACACCTTAGTGGAATACTGATGCACGATAAGGCCGACGTGGCTAAGGCAAATTGATCAGTCTGGTGAGAGGGATGCAGCGAGGAGTGACGAGGGGATCTGACCGATACTGGGCGCTCAGAGGAAAGGCAAGATGGACATGTAATCAGTCTGCTACTTGCACCATTGGTACTAGAACTCTGTGCTGGCTGTGGAAGATGAGGACAGAGCGCTTATGGGAATGTCCCGAGTTCTGTGATGTCGGTTTTTGAATCAAATGAAATTAAATTATTGTTCAGTTGATTCGTCGACGTCTGCATCTTTCGAAGAAGAAGAAGGAGGAGGAGGAGGAGGAGGAAGAAGAGGAAGGAGGGAGGGGGGAGAAAAGGAAAAAGAAGAAGAAGAAGGAGGAGGAGAAGAAGAAGAAGAGAAAGAAGAAGAAGAAGAAGGAGGATAAGAAGGAGGAGGAGGATAAGAAGAAGAAGAAGAAGAAGAAGAAGAAGAAGAAGAAGAAGAAGAAGAAGAAGAAGAAGAAGAAGAAGAAGAAGAAGAAGAAGAAGAAGAAGAAGAAGAAGATCGCGATATGGACGGGGCGGGAAAAGAACACTGACCAGATCTATGATTCTAGCAATTGTGGGAGATGACTAAATATGACCGCGTTTTCTTATCGACAGAGAACATGTTGATGTTTAGTTTTACCCACAAACACACAAAATTCACCACGAAATAATCACAAGTAAAAAAAAAAAAAAACTTTCCCCGGATCCGGAATTAGTTTACCACGCATGCGTGAGTTTATCAAATCACTAAGAACTTCTGGTCCAGATTTTTATGCAGCGCCAAGTCAAAATAGTTTAACCGCTTTCAATTTGTCCTTTGCGGTAATAAATAGTTAATATTTTTGCACTGCCTTTTCCCCATGTAATGGCAGATACGCCATGTTTAAGCAGCAAAGAATTAGTTTAAACACAATTGAAATTACATTAGAACCGTCACGATTTTGGCTTTTTCTGGAAAATTATGTTTATGGTTAGGCTTTTTTTCGTTTCGTGTTTAGCTTATTTATTGACCTGTAGATACTGTTGTTTTTGTCGGTTGGTATTCACAGATTTGGTTGAGTTATAAGATGGATTTTAGCTAGAAACTTGTGTGATTATTATTATAATATTCTCCTATTCATCATCATCATCAAAATCATCTATATTATCATCACCAGAGTATCTTCCTCCTCATCGACATCATCGACATCATCATCATCACCATCATCACTATCACCATACTCACTAACACCAACATCATTATCACATCATCATTATCATCATCATCATCATTGTCTTCATCAATCATCATCATCACCATCTTCACCACCAATATCATTACCATCATCTTCACCATCATTATCATCATCACTACATCATCACCATTATAATCACCATCCTCACCATCATCATTACCACCACCACCACCACCATCATCATCATCATCATCATTATATTCATCATCAATATCTTCCTCACATCATCAACATCAGCATCATCATAACCACAATCACAAAGCCACTGTCATCATCACCATCATCATCATCATCAAAACCATCATCATCATCTCAACCATCACCAACTATCACAACCATCGTCATCATGATAACCACCATGATCATTGTCATCAGCACAATCAGCATCATCACTATCATCAGCATGGCCATCACTATTATCATCCCTATTATCATCCCAATTTTCTTCACTATTATCATCACCATGGCCATCATTATCACCATGACCATCATCTTAACATCACCATCCTCATCCCCATTATCACCTTCATCATCACCATTACCATCGCCTTTATCATCACCATTACCATCACCTTCATCATCACACTTATCATCACCTTCATCATCACCATTACAATTGCCTTTATCATCACCATTACCATCTTCTTCATCATCACCATTACCATCTTCTTCATCACCACCATTACTATCACCTTCATCATCACCAATATCATCACCTTCATCATCACCTTTACCATCGCCTTCATCATCACCATTACCATCACCTTCATCATCACACTTATCATCACCTTCATCATCACCATTATCATCACCTTCATCAGCACCATTAACATTGACTTTATCATCACCATTATCATCTTCTTCATCGTCACCATTACCATCTTCTTCATCATCACCATTACCATCATCTACAACATCATCATTACATTCACCATTATCATCACCATTACTATCTTCTTTATCATCACCATTACCATCACCTTCATCATCACCATTACCAGTATCTTCATCATCACCATTACCATCAACTCTATCATCACTATTACCATCACCTTCATCATCACCTTCATCATCGCCATCATCATCCCCATTACCATCACCTTCATCATCACTATTACCATTATCTTCATCATTGCCATTACCACCAGATTCATCATCACCATTACCATTATCTTCATAATCACCATTACCATTATCTTCATCATCACCATTACCATCACTTTCATCATCACCATTACCATTACCTACATCATCACCATTACCATCACCTTCATCATCACCATTACCATTTTCTTCATCATCACCATTACCATTATCTTCATCATCACCATTACCATCACCTTCATCATCACCAATACCATTATCTTCGTCATCACCATTACCATTATCTTTATCATCACCATTACCATTATCTTCATCATCACCATTACATTCATCATCACCATTACCATTATCTTCATCATCACCATTACCATCACCTTCATCATCACTATTACCATCACCTTCATCATCACCATTACCATTATCTTCATCATCACCATTACATTCATCATCACCATTACCATTATCTTCATCATCACCATTACTATCACCTTCATCATCACCATTAACATTGACTTTATCATCACCATTATCATCTTCCTCATCGTCACCATTACCATCTTCTTCATCATCACCATTACCATCACCTTCATCATCACCAATACCATTATCTTTATCATCACCATTACCATCTTCTTCATCATCACCATTACCATCACCTTCATCATCACAATTATCATCACCTTCATCATCACCATTACCATTATCTTCATCATCACCATTACCATCATCTACATCATCATCATTACATTCACCATTATCATCACCATTACTATCTTCTTTATCATCACCATTACCATCACCTTCATCATCACCATTACCAGTATCTTCATCACCATTACCATCACCTCTATCATCACTATTACCATCACCTTCATCATCACCATCATCATCCCCATTGCCATCAGCTTTATCATCACCATTACCATTATCTTCATTATTGCCATTACCACCACATTCATCATCACCATTACCATTACCAACAGCATCACCATTACCATCACCTTCGTTATCACCATTACCATCATCTTCATCATCACCATTACCATTATCTTCATCATCACCATTAACATCACCTTCATCATCACCATTACCATTATCTTCATGATCACCATTACCATTATCTTTATCATCAGCATAAACCTAACCATCATCATCATCATTACCTTCACCATCATCATCACCATTACCATTATCTTCATCATCACCATTACCATTATCTTCATCATCACCATTACCATTATCTTTATTATCACCATTACCATTTTCTTCATCATTACCAGTACCATCACCTTCATCATCACCATTACCATTATCTTCATCATCACCATTACCATCGCCTTCATCATCACCATTACCATCACCTTCATCATCACCATTACCATCACCTTCGTCATCACCTTTACCATTATCTTCATCATCGCCATTACCATTATCTTCATCATCTCCATTACCATTATCTCCATCATCACCATTACCATTACCTTCATCATCACCATTATCATCACCATTACCATTACCTTCATCAACACCATTATCATCATCATCTCCATTACCATTATCTTCATCATCACCATTATCATCATCATCATCACCATTACCATTATGTTTATCATCACCATTACCATTATCGTAGTCATCACTATTATCTTCATCATCACCATAACCATCACCTTCATCATCACCATTACTATTATCTTCATCATCCCCATTACCATTATCTTTATCATCACCATTACCATTATCTTCATCATCACCATTACCATTATCTTTATCATCCCCATTACCATTATCTTTATCATCACCATTACCATTATCTTCATCATCACCATTACCATTATCTTTATCATCACCATTACCATTATCTTCATCATCACCAATACATTATCTTCATCATCACCATTACTATTACCTTTATCATCACCATTACCATTATCTTCATCATCACCATTACCATTATCTTCATCATCACCATTACCATCACCTTCATCTTCATCATTACCATCACCTTCATTATCACCATTACCATTATCTTCATCATCGCCATTACCATCACCTTTATCATCACCATTACCATTACCTTCATCATCACCATTACCATTATCTTCATCATTACCATTACCATTATCCTCATCATCACCATTACCATCACCTTCATCATGACAATTACCATTATCTTCATCATCACCATTACCATTATCCTCATCATCACCATTACCATTATCTTCATCATCACCATTACCATCACCATTACCATCACCTTCATAATCACCATTACCATCACCTTCATCATCACCATGACCATCATCTTTCTCATCCCCATTATCACCCTCATCATAACCTATACCATCAACACCATCATCATCGCTATTACCACCGCCATCACCATCACCATCTTAATCATCATCACCACTATTATCATCATTACCAACCCTATCATGATCACCATCATTAAAAGTTTCGGCCGCCTGATCATCATCCTTACCATCGTCATCACTATCATCTCTATCAACAGGTCACAACCGATTACGTAACCACATGTACATAAATTCAAGAAAGGCGTATCAGCCATGTGCACCTGTTGGAACGGTGCATCAGACAGCAGAGCATGTACTCCAGGACTGCACCGAATTTGACACATTAAGGCAAACCTTTTGGCCAGAAAGAACAACAGTGGATATATAGGCAACTTATTTAAGGCGAACGAAAGAAGAAGAAGAAGAATCTTTATCAACGCCATCTTTATCAGCATCATACCAATCATCAGCAGTATCATACTCTTCTCCATCGCCCCCATAATCATCATCATTATCGTCAATAGTATTATCAACATCATCATAAATATCATCATCATCATCTTCATCATCTTCATTATTATTATAATCCTCATCATCATCATTACCCAACTGGGCCTTTATATGTAACTAAGGACTCACTGTTCATTCTTCTTCCCCTTCCGCGCTGTCCCAGGAAATCGTTTTGGTATCACAGACACGAATCAGTCTAGCAGCTCTGCCCTCACAGTTCAAAGGTCATCTATCACAGACACGAATCAGTCTAGCAGCTCACTTCAAAGGTCCTCACACAAATCAAGCTCTGCCCTCACAATTCAAAGGTCATCTATCACAGACACGAATCAGTCTAGCAGCTCTTCCGTCACAGTTCAAAGGTCATCTATCACAGACACGAATCAGTTTAGCAGCTCTGCCCTCACAATTCAAAGGTCATCTATCACAGACACGAATCAGTCTAGCAGCTCTGCCCTCACAGTTCAAAGGTCATCTATCACAGACACGAATCAGTTTAGCAGCTCTGCCCTCACAGTTCAAAGGTCATCTATCACAGACACGAATCAGTTTAGCAGCTTTGCCCTAACAGTTCAAAGGTCATCTATCACAGACACGAATCAGTTTAGCAGCTCTGCTCTCACAATTCAAAGGTCATCTACCACAGACACGAATCAGTCTAGCAGCTCTTCCCTCACAGTTCAAAGGTAATCTATCACAGACACGAATCAGTCTAGCAGTTCAAAGGTCCTCGTGAGGTTTATTTGGGATGTCCTCGTATCCTTATTCGGATTCTGTCCTTATTCACTGCCTGTTTTGGGAGTTTCTGTTCGTTTCTACTTAAGATCTGCGTAATAAATGGGAATAGTTTTTTTTAAGGACTTAAAAAAAAAATTCAATTTAACTGTTGATATCAAAGGACATAACTCATGCGTTCTAGAAGCGATACAATTTATTGTTTCTGTATTTCCTTAGTTACTTCTTTTTGAATGCTTTTAACTTTCGTTTCATGTCCTTGGCGGTCTCCCGTTTAAACTGGCAGGTATTAAAACTGAAATAACATTGCAATTGAAAATACGTAGCATCCATTGATAGATACATAATTTCGAGTGCCATATTTTGTTTGAGGGATAGACGTTCGCATGAGGATTGGGAGGTCGTAGGATCAAATCCGAACGAAGACTGACCCCGTCCCCCCGCACCAGAATAATATTGGTTCCCACGCAACCCACCTATAAATGAGTACTATATAAAGCCCTGGGAAGTAAAGGCGGCCAGCGTGAAGTTCGTGACATCAACCGCCAAGTGCTGATTGGTCTATAAAATAAAGGTCTAGCCTTGAAGGTGTGGAAAAAGGACCTTTGCTTTAGTTTATAATGGAAGTAAATTGTCGTTGAATTTCTAACACATAATTAATAAATAAGGGAGTTGCCGTGGCCGAGCGGCTAGACGCTAGCCGCGGATCGGAAGGTCGTAGGTTCGCAGTCTGGCGGAGCCAGACTTTTTTCAAAAATGACCTTGGCTCCCAGGTCGACCCAGCCTTGAGTGGGTACCGGGTGCGGTCCCGGTAAAGTGAGGACGGTCGACATGATACTGACCACATCACCCATCTTGTGCCGATTGGTCTATAAAAATATAGGTCTAGCCCTATACGCCCTATACGCCTTAAGGCGTGGCAAAGGATCCTTTACTTACTTACTTTACTAAATAATAAATATTGAATTTACAGAATCCCATATATTATATTGTACAATCCCCTAAGTTGCTCTTTGAAAACATTTAATGGAAAATAATATTACAAGCAAACAACATATGTGCAAAAGAGAACTTTTTGAAGCCCCTGTAGATTGTGACGCCCGAAACCATAGGTTATACCTAATCACAGCACTGCATCTATATATGGTGGGGTGGGGAGTGGTGAGTGGTGAGGGTGTGTGTGCGTTTCTCGGTTTAAAGCGACTATCTTCCCCCCTACTCCCCGCACCCCCCTCCCCCCCCCCCCCCACTTAAAAAAAAACTTTCCTCTGAATTACTAGTCTCTCTAAAGAGAATGTCATAACCTTTTTTCTTTTCGTACGTGGAAATGTTATAAACCAATGATATTTGCTTCAGTTCTGAAAGACACGTAATTTCGCTCACCGGTTTCAAGTTAATTTCGCATTTTTGGGGATATTTGAAATGCCGACAGCAATCCTGGATCGTGGAGCAAGTTGTAAGTGCGATTGCCCGCAGGAAGTGATTATTATTGGTTCTGACTAAAATTCCAGTGCAGGAAAATATAACCAGAACAAAAGACGAAGGATGGAATGATTAGAGGATGTTGGAAAGTGTTTGCAAAAATGAAGAAGGGGGACCTAATTTAAAACAGAAAGTGAGAAAACAAAGATGAATAAGTGTTCTGAAGGGAATATGTACACATTTAACATTACGCCTGTTTTGTTCGTGTAGTTGCTATTGGCAGATCGACTTAATTATATGACATTAAAAAAAAAAAAAAAAGAGTGACTGCATTTAAGCTGACGTATTATATACAACATTTTTCATCCTCCTCCTACTTCTGCTTCTTCTTCTTCTTTTTCTTTCTTTTTCTTCATTTTCTTTTTCTTCTTCTTCTTCTTCTTCTTCTTTCTTCTTCTTCTTCTTCCTCTTCTTCTTCTTCTTCTTCTTCTTCTTCTTCTTCTTCTTCTTCTTCTTCTTCTTCTTCTTCTTCTTCTTCTTCTTCTTCTTCTTCTTCTTCTTCTTCTTCTTCTTCTTCTTCTCTTCTTCTTCTTCTTCTTCTTCTTCTTCTTCTTCTTCTTCTTCTTCTTCTTCTTCTTCTTCTTCTTCTTCTTCTTCTTTCTTCTTCTTCTTCTTCTTCTTCTTCTTTTCTTCTTTTTCTTCTTCTTCTTCTTTCTTCTTCTTCTTCTTCTTCTTCTTCTTCTTCTTCTTCTTCTTCTTCTTCTTCTTCTTCTTCTTCTTCTTCTTCTTCTTCTTCTTCTTCTTCTTCTTCTTCTTCTTCTTCTTCTTCTTCTTCTTCTTCTTCTTCTTCTTCTTCTTCTTCTTCTTCTTCTTCTTCTTCTTCTTCTTCTTCTTCTTCTTCTTCTTCTTCTTCTTCTTCTTCTTCTTCTTCTTCTTCTTCTTCTTCTTCTTCTTCTTCTTCTTCTTCTTCTTCTTCTTCTTCTTCTTCTTCTTCTTCTTCTTCTTCTTCTTCTTCTTCTTCTTCTTCTTCTTCTTCTTCTTCTTCTTCTTCTTCTTCTTCTTCTTCTTCTTCTTCTTCTTCTTCTTCTTCTTCTTCTTCTTCTTCTTCTTCTTCTTCTTCTTCTTTTCTTTCTTCTTCTTCTTTCTTCTTCTTCTTCTTCTTCTTCTTCTTCTTCTTCTTCTTCTTCTTCTTCTTCTTCTTCTTCTTCTTCTTCTTCTTCTTCTTCTTCTTCTTCTTCTTCTTCTTCTTCTTCTTCTTCTTCTTCTTCTTCTTCTTCTTCTTCTTCTTCTTCTTTCTTCTTCTTCTTCTTCTTCTTCTTCTTTCTTCTTCTTCTTCTTCTTCTTCTTCTTCTTCTTCTTCTTCTTCTTCTTCTTTCTTCTTCTTCTTCTCTCTTCTTCTTCTTCTTCTTCTTCTTCTTCTTCTTCTTCTTCTTCTTCTTCTTCTTCTTCTTCTTCTTCTTCTTCTTCTTCTTCTTCTTCTTCTTCTTTTGCTTCTTCTGCTTCTTCTTCTTCTTATTCTTCTTCTTCTTCTTCTTCTTCTTCTTCTTCTTTTTCTTCGTCTACTTCTACTTCTTCTTCTTATTCTTTTTTTTCTTCTGTTTCTTCTTCTTGTCTGCTGCGTTTGGCACATTATGTTGTTATTTACAACACCTGGTTTCAGCGAACCCCTAATTAATCGCCGTAGATGATAAGATGTTAGGTAATAGGTAGGTCTGTTCGTTTCCAGCCAAAACTAGGATCACGGAACTTACCCACGGAAAAATACAACACAAAACGCAACTAGAAATCTCAAAGAAGTGAACGGAAAAGATACAACTGAATCTTTCCCGCAGTATTTAGCAATAAATTCAACAAAACCAGTGCTTAAAAGCAATACCCACAAAGAATCAGATAAATAGAACGGAAATACAAAAAAAAAATTTCTATAAAATTAGTCTATGTAAGAATAGTGGGGGAAAAATTTAAAGAAAGGACTAAATGAACTCAAAGAATGACTAGAAGTAAGCTTCCCACCCCCCACACACACACACACTAAAATAAGACACAAAAACAAATGTACTTGGACTAAACTGTCATTTCTCAGCTTGCAAAACGAGTTGTCACCCCTGACTCTAAATCCACCAATCAATTGTATATACAGCAAACAACATGGCGTGTCTATCAACATTAACCACTTCCGCTTTCGTCACAAATCTACCCACCAATCAAATGAAGGGAAATTGATTGGACTTTTCCTGCTGAAATCTCCGGTTCTTAAAATCGTCGAGGCCCAATCGTATTTCATGGTGTTTTCTCCATCACATCTGTACACGTATCATTTGCCATTTCGTTTGCCAATTCATTTTCATGAATCTTCATGACGCGAGATGTTGCGAGTCATTTTTCTTCGTCAGACTTTGTTTGGGGTGGTCGTCAGAGGGTTGAAGATGTATGTGTTAGTTCTGTGAGCTTATGTCGGAGTAGGGTGTGATTAATTCCTCCCGATTCGGGTTTTCGGGGGTCGTGAAGTGTCTGATTTGTGTGTGTGTGAGGTTAAAGAGGGCATTGTGGTTGTGAGGAAGTGAGTGGTTGAGAGGGAGTGGGTGGCTGAGAGAGAGTGGGTGGTTAAGAGGGAGTGGGTGGATGAGAGAAAGTGGTTGGTTGAGAGGGAGTGGGTGGTTGAGAGTATGCGGGTGGTTGAGA
>CAJHNH020000678.1:0-5000 GCA_905116865.2 Candidula unifasciata
GTTTATCAAATGTTATTACCTAACTCTATGAAAACGCAGTTTAAAAATGTCAATACCACCCACAAACAGACCATTCTCTTTAAAATTATTTCAATTTTCTGGATATCAATGACATAATTTAGCACTATGTGAGTAAGTAACAGGACTATTCTCAAACCCTTGACTGATGGCATCACTGAACCCATTTTGGGCGGGTCAACATATGAACTAAATTCGACAGTACAAATCTGCCTCTGAATTAGATACCCAAGTCCCTCGTGTGGGTTCCGGGGCCCCATTGTGGGGAAAACAAGAATAGACCCACTGCCTCCCCAAAAGCATGTCGTAAGATTCGACTAATTGGGGAGCTTCATTTGAAGTCGGAGTGCATTTGCCAGAGAGGCAAGGAACCAACAGTCTGTATTCAAGAGAATGAGATCTGTAAAACTGATGCACACGCAACACTCAGGTTCTGGAGCAGGACTGTAGTTCAGTAGTGGACGATCAACCAGAACTTTCCGCCAGAGTGTACAGCTGGTGAACACGAAGAAGAAGAAGAAGAAGAAGAAGAAGAAGAAGATACATAAGTCCTTTCGGGGCGACAGGCAATCCCCTAGCTACTGCTTCATTTCTTTTTTGCAACGCCCCCAGGATGTCGGTTTGAAAATTGATTTATGACAGAAGAAATAACACTTGACAGTCAACTATACTCTTGTCGCTGTGAGCTCCCGTCTCTCCAATAACATGTAAATTAACTTTTCTGAAAAGATATTGTTTTGCACCAGGAAAACACCATTTAAAAAATGTTAAAACAGAATGTGTGTTAAAAAAACTGGTCTGTCTGAAATCAATTATTTGCGCACCGGATTTAAAGCTGAATTTACTTGAAGGTTAATACATCTCGGAAAAAGTTATAGGTTTGAAATTACAAGTAGGAAATAGTACAGAGGTTTTTTTTTTTTCTTTTAATATTTTCTCCATGCAATGGAAATTACAGTGAGGAGGATTTAGATAAATTCTTTGAGGACCCGGATGATGAAAAGTGTGAGATAGATAATAATGAGAAGCTGTTCGTGATGGGCGATTTTAATGGTAAGACAGGACGAGACAGAAGAACATTTGCAAGATACCTAGGCAGTTATGGAGACAACAACATTATACATGAACATGGTGGAAGACTGTTGGATATATGTGCACAACATGACCTTGTTATTACCAACACTTTCTTTCAACATAGAGCTTCACAAGTTTTTACATGGTATAAATGGAATGATCCATATACTAAGAGTCAGATTGATTACATCTTGACGAGAAAAAGAGACTTTCATGTAGTTAACAGATTCGAGAGTTATACCAAACTTGAGTTTAAATACAGATCATAGGATGATGATACTTGACAGAAAAGTCAAGATAAGTTATCAAACAAGAAAGAAATGTAATAAATGTGACATGAGAAAATGGAAAGAACTAGAGTGTGAGGAAAATAGGCGAGCATTATAGCAAAACTTACAGGAAAATTATGAACAGCTTCCACAAAACACACTTGGGGTAATACAGAATGGTTGAATTTTAGAGACACCACAATGAAAATAGCACAAGAAATATGTGAAACTAAAAGGAAAGGTAACATAGGACGTAAGCTCTCAACATGGTGGTCAGAAGAAATAAGAATTGTGAGCAATAAAAAGAAAGCCTATGGTATTTGGCTGAGAAGCAGAACAGATGAGGATTACATAACATACAGGATAGTTAGAAGAGAAGTAAATAGAACTATCGGACAAGCAAAAAGAGATTCACGGGAAAAGTTTGGAAGCAAGCTGGCTGAAGAAGAAAGAACAGCAGTGAAAAACTATTATAAAAAATCAAAGTCATGAGAAACAGGAATGAAGAATACAACCCAACAGAAATGATAAATTAAGAAGTTGGCCAACCTTTAATAGAACCTGACAAATCTATAGCAAGGTGGAGTAATTACTTTGAATCATTAATTAGCCTCAATAAAACAGATAAAAGCAGGGAAAAACATAAAAACAACTCGGAACTAACGGCACAGGAACTAGACCAGGTATATTATTGGATGAGGTAAAATATGTCATTCGAACCGCCCCTAGACTAAAGGCGACAGGTATTGATGATCTACCAGCTGAGGTCATCAAGGCAGCAGGAGAAGCGTCAGTAATATGGCTAAAGAGAATATTTCAGATGGCATAAGAAAAAAAGAAAAAAAAACATTTGACTGCAGACTGCTGTCATCGTCCCTCTATGGAAAAAAAAGGAAGTAAGAGGGACTGTACTAATTACAGAGGAATATCAATCTCAGTCACACTGAAAAAATGTATGCTAAGATAATCGAAAAAAGGCTGAGACCATTGAAAGAGTATCAACTTAGAAGCACAGCTGGGCTTTCTACGAAACAGAAGTTGTACAGATGCCATTTATACGTTGAGACAGCTATCAGAGAGAGCAGTAGAACACAAAAAGACATGTTTGTTGACATTCAGAGATGAAATGCCTTAGAAGAGCTGCAGGATTTTCAAGGAAAGACAGAATACGAAATCACGAAATCAGACGAATGCTAGAAATAAAGCCACCCTTATTGGTCATCAAAGAAAAACAAATGAAGCGGATTGGACACCTACCAAGAATGCCCTGGTAATATCTGCCACAGCGAGCCACACTAAAACGTTGCAACGAATATAGAGCGAGTGGAAGACCTCGGAAAATATGGAGTGATGGCATTAGGAACACCCTTACAGAAATTAACATCAGTCTTGACAGAGCTCATCAACGAACATTACATCTCCCCCTTACACTTTGATGAGGTACAAGTTGGAAGAGAAAAAGAAGAAGAAGAAGAAGAAGAAGAAGAAGAAGAAGAAGAAGAAGAAGAAGAAGAAGAAGAAGAAGAAGAAGAAGAAGAAGAAGAAGAAGAAGAAGAAGAAGAAGAAGAAGAAGAAGAAGAAGAAGAAGAAGAAGAAGAAGAAGAAGAAGAAGAAGAAGAAGAAGAAGAAGAAGAAAAAGAAGAAGAAGAAGAAGTTGTACACAATAAAGAAGTTTCGCAGCATTGGAGTGTTAATGATGTACGATGACCTGGTAGACTGTTTCTGAATGAACATGTCTCAGCATCAAGGAACCATGCAAATGAGTCCCTTGAAATCAATAAGAAAATTGACCCAACATGTACACAAATCAAGTAGTACTGCCTACAAAAATCTTGAAGAAGAAATTTAAGTTACATCCGAACAAGTTGTTTGTTGTACCTCAACACCAGGGTTTAATCACCATAGTCTTAGTTACAGTCTTAGTCGAGGCTTTAAGTTCACTGTAATCGGGTCAACCAAATTGCTCCGTTCTTGTGCCAGGGAAAATGAAATGAAATGTCCCTCACTGCCCCCCCCCCCCCACGAAATACCAGCGAACAAGCAATCAGTTCCGGCAGTAAATGCATATGGCAGTTGCTAGAGGAGCCAAAGCCAACAGTCGCCACCAGAAATGCAGCCTGTCGCTGATCAAACTATTCGGCCACAATAAGTTGATTAGACACAAATATAACCATTACAAGTTAGATGCCTATCCTTTGCATGACATTGCAGAACCAACCTCATCATTTTTTGGTTGTGGTGGTTTTTCTAGACAAGTTTAACGCTCAGTAGTTTGCCATTGCTTTCTGTGCAGTCAGTTCTCAGTACAACTGTCGAAACTAACGCAAGACATATTGTCATCTGCACTTAGTAGAATATTGACAGAAAAGCGGATTTTAGTAGCTCATTCATTACATAGCAAGATTTATACAATGTTACATCATTAGCAACGATATGGTTTGCAAAAGCGTGCAATTATTTACAAAGAAGTTTCAATGGGTTACTCAAGTAACAGAAAGTTTATCATTTGTATAAGTTTATTTATAGGAATGGGCTACTCAGCGTCTAAGGCTAAGGTATTTTGAGCACGCTCCCTAATTTTGAGCTGCCGGGTTCGATCCCAGCTGATGGCTTTTTGACAGCACACCTCCTAGCCTTGGTTTCGACAGTGGCATCGAGAATAGACCTTTAAGTAAGGTTAGGCACGTATCCTTTACAGGACGTTGCAGAACCAACCCTAAGAGATCCTGGCTGTTGTGTGGGTTTTCTAGGCAAATTTACGTCTAGTAAATTAACACCGATGGCCTGGGAAATAAAACAGAAGAGATTATTGAAATGATGGAAAAAAGGGAAATCAAGTTAATAGGGCTAGCTGACATAAGACGCATTGGAAATATTAATAAGAAAATACACAGAGGCTACTTACTAACATATGCAGGAGGAGAAACATCGAAGAATGGAGTGGGTTTCCTGGTACATCCGGACATATCTAACTACATATTAGACATACATTATCACTCAGATAGAATTATTACTTTGAAAATTAAAAGAGGAGAACAAGCTGAAACATATATACAGATATATGCACCATGCAATGATAATTATACAGAAGAGCAGAAAGATTAATTCTTTGACGATAAAATAATGGCAAGTTATGGAGTAAGCGAACACCTCATCGAAGTGTGCAAAAGTTTATACAGGGATTGTAGAAGTGTAGTTAGAACAAATCAGGGAACATCTCATCCTTTCACAGTGACATTTGGAATAAGACAGAGGTGTGTCTTATCACCACTGCTGTTTATCACCTACATCGACAGTATATGCAAGAATGCCAAACCCATGAATGAAGATCTTAGTAAGATCAACGAATTACTCTTTGCAGATGACCAGGCCTTGATAGCAGATACAGCCATGAAAGTGCAACAACATCTAACATCCATGAATGAAGAATGTAAAACAAATAATATGAGAATCAACACTGAAAAGACAGAAGTAATGTCAATAGGAAAAAAGAAGACAGATCTAAACATAGCAATAGAATACAAAGGCATTAAACAGGCATCTGAGTTTAAATATCTGGGAACTACATATACCGAAGATGGGAAATTGGATAAAGAAATTGACATTAGATGCAGTAAAGCAAACCAAGTATTGGGACAG
>CAJHNH020000678.1:10000-12500 GCA_905116865.2 Candidula unifasciata
ATCTGGAGTAACTTTACTTCCGAGGTATACATATTCTTCTACTTCCTCTATTGCTTCCCCATTTAAGATAACTGGATTTTCTGTTTTGAAATTATTTTTCATTACTTTACCTTTACTGGTGTTTTTAATATTTTTTTTAAATCCTGTCTAAAAGGCTGTTGTTGAAAGTCTTTCATTCTTTTCTTGAGCGTTCACACGACGGCTTGATATAAGGTTGATGTCATCTGCATAGTCCAAATCCTCTAAAACGGAGTTGAGTGGCCACCTGATGCTTCTTTTTCTATCTCGTGTAACTTCTTCATCAGCCAGTCAATGGCCAAATTGAACAAAAATGGGGATAGTATGCATCCCTGTCTGACTCCTGTGTTGACAAAGAAACTTTATGTTGTATGATTATCACAAACTACCTTGCATTGAAACTCTAAGTATATGGCTGAAAAATCAAATTTACTATTTCCTGTGGTACACCATAGTGACGCAAAATCATCCATAGCGATTTCCTATGAAGGCTATCAAAAGCTTTTTCAAAATCCACAAAGGTCATAAAACCTGCACTTTTTCATTCGTTACTTTGTTCAGTTATTTGACGCAGCGTAAAAATGTGATCAATACATGATTTCCCCTTTCTGAATCCTGCATCCTTTCTCGCTGGAATATTTTGGTCATATCAAGCACCACGACGGATTGGAAAACATTATAGCAGGAAGCATGGTTCCAGATAGAAGGGGCAGAGGCCGACCGACACGAAGATGGGCACAGGATAAAAGTGACTCCTTGAGTGTGAAAGTGCATGAGGCAGGAGAACTGGCGAGAGACAGAGTTTCTTTCAGGCAGACTGTGATGAGAGCGACGTTCTGCAAAGGGCCTGCTACGTGATGATGATGAATCCTGCTTGCTTTTGCCTTATTATACTATCAAGTTCTTGAGTCATTCTTTCAAGAATTATCCAGCTAAACATTTTACTAGATACTGATAGTCATGTGATACCTCTCCAGTTGTTAGTTTCCTTTCTTTGGTAATTTAATTATAATACCCTTCTTCCACTCCTGTGGAATTTCTTCTTTGTTTGTGATTTCTTTAAAAAATCTTACACAATAGTTTTGGCTTTTCAATTTTCTTCACTTTCAGAATTTCTGGGCAGATTCCATCCCACCTAGGTGTTCTGTTAACCTTTTGAGTTTTAATCGCCTCCCTAACCTCTGCCCATGAAAAGGTTGTAGGCTAATCTGTAGGTCTTCCTGTGCCTCATGTATATCAGCAAGTACAGGTGGGTCTAGACAGATTAGTAATTCCTGGAAGTGTTATTTCCATCTTTCTAATTTTTCTTTCTCGGCTGTAATCATTTTCCCTTCTTTATTATTTAAAGTCAAATGTTTGTGAGATACCACATTTTCTTTCAGTTTCTCAGTTATGCTGTAAAATGTTTTGATATCCTGCATATTTGCTGCTTCCTCTGCTTCTATTACTAGTTTTCCAATAAACGAAAGTTTATCTGCTTTTGCTTCTTTTTTAACCTTTTTGTTCTTTAGTACATATTCTTGAGAAAATTTTCCTTTCAATATGGCTGATTTTGCATCTAACATTTGTTTTTTAATATCTTTCCGTTGGCCTATTTTCTTCCACGTCGATTGGGAAATCCACTCCTCTTTCTTTGACCGTCTATATCCCAATATTTTTTCGCCTGTTAATTGACTGCTTAATTAAAATTGTTGATTACTATTGTTTCTTTTTGTAAAATTCTAAATCTGTTTTTGAGGTTTATCTTGAACTGCTCTTTCATATGCGTCCTGCAATTTTCCTACATCATATCGCTGCGGTTTTTCTTCTCATATTTTAGCTTTCATTAGTTTTAACCTGATTTTTCCAATAGATAAATTAGATGGCAATATTTGGTTATATAAAGCACGACGGCAGACTGGAAACAATAAAAGAAAAATACATGATTCCAAGAAAAAAGGGCAGGAGCCAACCAACACTAAGTTGGACATAGGATATAAGTGACACCTTGGATATGAAAGTGCACGAAAGGGAGAGTTGACGATAGACCCAGTGATGGCAGACTGTGATGGGAACTAGGTTCTGCGAAGGACCAGCTATGAGTACATTGTGATGATTATAAGCTATAACATTTGGCACAAAGAAACTCGATAACAATTATAACCACATCTGTTTACACCAGGATGAAAGCGGTGGACTTTATATACATATATATACAATAGAAATTAAATCAGTTTTGATTCAATCTTGAATTCATCCTATTCACTGGGTGCCTTTTCACGGCCTGCATCATTCGGTTTACGAGTAACATTTCTAAAAACATTCCTCGGATTGTCGTTGGAGTTAGAGGGATTCGAGGTTTTTCCGACGCTTGCGATAGACAAATAACCATTCTATTTGGACTGACCGAACAAAATTGAATAAAACAATGCTTCTAAAATATCGACATTCATGAATGCTCATTATCAGAACAACAGCGAACGAGAAGAAGAGATATTAAATA
>CAJHNH020000678.1:20000-27500 GCA_905116865.2 Candidula unifasciata
TGAAATTTGCCTACCAGATCTATAATCCGTTTCAGAAGTCCTAGCGAACTTGAAAACTCTGCGACTCAGAAATCGTTAGGTGTTAAGTTGTTGAAATTTGGCGCTCAGCCTTTTAAAAATTATGTCGGTAAATAATTTTTTCCTCATGTAAACAAACATGTTTATAGTGTTTTTTTTGTGGGGGGGGGGGGAGGGGTGGGGGGGGGGACCAGGGCCTTATTTGCTGTATATTTAAAATAAAAAAACAAAAAAACGATTTAATGCAAACATCAGTATGTGTATAGTAACTTGAGTAGACTTAGTAAAGGGAACGTGTCAAAATATCAGATTACTTCGTATACGTTTCACTCTCAGGTAATCATCTTTAGCATAATGTCTTGTGAGTTGTGGATTTTCATTGAGTGTGGAATATCAAAGTAATCATCACGCATCGCTGCACACATGATCTGATTTCTAAACAATTTACACACGTGTGTCAGTTACTATATATTCTACTTTAAAGGAGTGTATAAATTTTTAGTCAAACCATTATTATAGACATTCTCCGCTTCAAGAAATCAGCAGCATCTGCGCTATTGTAAAGTATATAATCGTGAGAAGATGGGACATCTAAGGCCATATGCAAAAATTCTTGTAAATCCATGAAGGAAGCGTCCCCTGCAATTCAATCGGTTGCGTATTTTGACCGCATCACATTTCAAGTGCTGATTCAAAATATGGCCCAATGTTGTCTATCACTCTCGCCTTTGTCTCTCTGTGTTGATCTCTTTCTCTCTTTTCTCTCTCTCTTCTCTCTCTCTCTCTCTCTCTCTCTCTCTCTCTCTCTCTCTCTCTCTCTCTCTCTCTGTCGATCTCATTCAACTTCCTCTCAGCCTGTCTCTCTCCTTTCTGTCCCCCTTCTTCCCCTCTTCCTCCCTCTCTCTCTCTCTCTCTATCTCTCTATCTCTCTCTCTCTCTCTCTATGTTTCCATATTTTCTTATTCTCTAACTCTTACATCCATGTCTCCTGTCCCGATGTCTCCCTCATCTTTATTCCATCAATCGTTCCCTAAATCTCTCTCCCAAATGTCCCTCCCCATCAGCCTCTGACTATCTGCCTCTCTCTAGCTCTCCCACTCTCTATCTCTCCTTCTCTCCCTCTCTAAGTTTGTATTTGGGTTTTAATGAGATGAAAGATATTTGACATAGATAATAATCCTTATGTCAACGCCAAGACGAGTGGGTTAATGAATATCTTTGAAAGAGACCAAATCTAATAATCTTCAAATATCCTGCCCCAAATGGTTCTGACGAAAACCGCTCTACAGTGACACAATTGCTTAGAAATATAATGTGTTGGGTTCTGCTTCCAAATCAGGGTGGCTAGCTGTCATATTCTGGCTCTAGTAGCCAAAGAAATCAACCGTTATATCCTGACAGAGGTAGTCACACCTATAAATAGTTATATCCTGGCTACAAATGACAGCTATATCCTAACAGAGGTAGTCACACCTATAAATAGTTATATCCTGGCTACAAATGACAGCTATATCCTAACAGAGGTAGTCACACATATAAAGAGTTATATCCTGGCTACAGATGACCGTTATATCCTGACAGAGGTAGTCACACATATAAACAGTTATATCCTGGCTACAACTGACCGTTATATCCTGACTGATATAGTCACACACATAAACAGTTATATCCTGGCTACAACTGACCATTAAATCCTGACAGAGATAGTCACACACATAAACAGTTATATCCTGGCTACAACTGAACATTAAATCCTGACAGAGATAGTCACACACATAAACAGTTATATCCTGGCTTCAACTGACCATTAAATCCTGACAGAGATAGTCACACACATAAACAGTTATATCCTGGCTACAACTGACCATTAAATCCTGACAGAGATAGTCACACACATAAACAGTTATATCCTGGCTACAACTGACCATTAAATTCTGACAGAGATAGTCACACACATAAACAGTTATATCCTGGCTACAACTGACCATTAAATCCTGACAGAGATAGTCACACACATAAACAGTTATATCCTGGCTACAACTGACCATTAAATTCTGACAGATATAGTCACACACATAAACAGTTATATCCTGCCTACAACTGACCGTTATATCCTGACAGTGATAGTCACACACATAAACAGTTATATTCCGGCTACAGATGACCGTTATATAATGACCAACATGGCCACAGTCATTTCGGTTATTCTTTCATTTCAAGACTATTTTTCTAATTTTCTTTTTTTTTATTTTATTTCATTTTATTATTCCACATCACCTTTTTATAGTTTCTCACCTGACCCTATAGGTAACGCTGGTGACTGGAGTACTCTCCTCTTTTTTATTGTTATGTAGTTAGCTAATGTCGAAAAAGACATCAGCTTAAATGTTTATTTATGTGTTTTGTGAGCGTTGTTCTACTTCCCCATTTTTTTAACCTAACCCTGATTTAGAGTCATAGTTCACTTGAATATTTTCCTGATATTATCTTCACTGCAGTCCTTCCTGTTTTCAAGGCCACAGGCGCACATCTTCGGAATCATCATCATCACCATAATCATCATAATCATTATCATGATCACCATCATTTTCATCTTCAGCATTATCATGATTATCAAAGTCTTCATCATCGCCACCATTCCTATGCTGCCGTTATGCATCACATAAGGTTCACAATCTTGCCCTCTAATGAGCTATCTTGTGCAGCACTCTAAATCTTCCTCCTGAAATCCAAGCCGTGTGGCGTTGATAGTCATGTCTATCCACAGCCTTCTCTCTCGTGTATTTTTAACAGCTCTGACACAGGTGATCCTTCATTCCATGAAGTCAAACTATCTAGTATCTTTTCTCTCTGTCCTCCTCTGCCTCGCTTCCCCTCTAATTGTCCTACTCTCACGATGTACTCCAGTTTTCTGCTTCCAATCACATGACCAAAGAATGTAGATTGTCTATTTCTGATGTGGCCAATCAGTTCTCTTCATGAGTTAGTTTTATTCAAGACACCTTCATTCCTCTTTTTATGTCAGTTTTTTAAACCCCAATATTATTGACAAAATCCTGCCCGGTACCGCTGAATTTGGGCAGTTTAGCTGGCAGAACAATGGTCCGCTTATTATTCGTCACTAAGTCCACAACAGTTTGAAGACACCGATGTTCTTTGCCGTTAAAAAAACACATTAGATACCAAAACCACAACAAAGAAAACTTTTTGGTAATTTGAGATCTGTGAATATCCACCGGCATAAATAGTCAACTCTGCTAAGGGGCAGAGCAGGACACTCACTTGTCAAACCGCAGTTAAAAGCAAAGGTAAAAGACCCCAAAGTGGATGTGGAAGTCAAAGAAAACCCACATTATCCTTCCTTGCTCTCATGAATCAGTGAGATAAGACTGAAGGGATATGGTATGGTAATAGTGAAACAATCATACAGTAATATATTCAGGATGTGAAAAACAGGAAACAGGAGTAGAAGTGTTGCTTTGATGAGTAAAACAGCTACAGCAGATACATGTTACTGGGCTATTTGAGACAGAGCTATCAAGGTTAAACTGAAGGGGAAACTATGTAGCTTTTGAGCTTCAAGGGTACACAAACAAATCGTTAGAATACAGTGGACCAAGAACAAGGAACACAACCACATCCTCTATGATCTAAACATCGAGGAGAATTGGCTCAAAAACAACATCCTGATCAGAAAGCACAAGTATTTTGACCATGGTAAACATTATGGACTGAAACCAATCATACAATTCATTAACGAACAATAAATGAGATGGTTTGGCCACCTGACGAGAAGGTCTGGCACCAACTGCCACAGAGAGCCACGCTGAAGAAATATAATGATCACGGAGCAATGGGAAGACCACGAAAGAGATGGAGCGACAACATCAGGATCAACCTAACAGAAATGAACAGCAACTTGTACAATATTTTGGAAAAAGCGCACACACGATATTTACATCCCCCCCCCCCCCCCCCCACCAACCCCAACATCTCGCTTAGGTAAATGGTGGAAGAGAAAATCTAGTAGGAATAGTGCATTTATCAACTTTTTTTTTTGGGGGGGGGGGGTGGGGTATTTGAATTCCTCAAAAATAGCTCTATGTGGCGATTTGAGTTGTTCGCCTTCTTTATTATGTTTTCTATTTTTTGTACAATCCTTTGTCGTCTATGAATACATTGTCTAAAAAAATAAACTCTGTAGTTTGTTTAAATGTCGCTTCCTCAGAAGTGATCATAGTTTGAACCAGTGTTGTATTTTTATCATAATTTACTGGATTTGTTTTCAGAATTTTTTTTATTCAAATAATAATTGAAGCAACAAGTGTTAGAGCTGTTTATGTGGTGGCTGAGGTCATCCTTATCTTTGTATGAGAACATGATCGTCAGAGAACATCAATTCATTTAAATCCTAAAGCTGGGGGGGGGGGGGGGGGTTTACCTATCTCATATATATATATATATATATATATATATATATATATATATATATATATATATATATATATATATATAATAAAAGGGCTGACATTATAAACCCTTCTTGTACCCAAGATGAAGGTTGGAGCTAGTCTGTTATGCCTACAGTTGTTCTTACAGTTGTCTCATACATAGCTATGATGGTGTCTAGTAATTTTCCTTTCCTACAATACTCTACGCGCATTGACCACAGCTTGCCTCGATTTACTCGGTCGAAGGCTTGTTTCCTTGATCATTAGAAATCCACATTTAGTTCGTTGTTATACTCTACGGTTTTCTCTTTTGTTTCTCAGTGTAAAAACAGCATCGGTGCACCTGCTTCCTTCTCTGAAGCCAAACTTGAGAATTATTTACAATGGCTCCACTTTATGTCGTTCTCTTTGTTTCACATTCTTGCGTAAAGGTTTTTTTACGTGGCTGAGGACATAAATGCCTCCGTACAACTTCTTGCTGCCCCCAACCACCTTCCCCACCCCTCCCCCCCTTCCATATTTGAAGTTACATATCTTTGCAAATCTTCGGGTATCTTCCTCTCTAGCCAAGCATGGTTAAATATCTTTGCTGACTATTTTAAGCCCACTTCCTTGCATCCTTTGATGACTTCGATTAGAATATTGTCCATTCATATAGCATTGTTGTCGGGTTTCCTTTGACTGATTCTCTTACTTCCTGATCTAGAGTTATCAGTTCAATATACAACTAAATTACTCACATTAAATTAGCTTAAAAAAAAAAAAAAAAACTTTTTCTTTTTCTCTTTGTGAATCGCAATAGTAACGAGACACACAGTCTATTGCACAACTGATCGTCTGATGTGTTCGATGTGAGTAGTAAGTAAGTTTTACCACACCAGAACATCACACAGAGCAATAAACACCAGATGACACAAAGTGCCGCCGTTCGGATGAGGTAACAGAAATCCGTTAAACCGTTGGGTTAAATTAGGGCCCCTGGCAACAGCCAGCGTATGTTTTTAAAATAACTAACAGCTACGTCCCACAAGGGGACGACTATAGAATTTGCATACAAATATTTAAAAAAATGCTAAGCACTGTTTTTTATTTCACCTCTTAGGCAGGGGACTCATTTTAGCCAGATAATTTACGACCGCATGGCTAGTGCTGTCGCCACGACCGTGCAGGTGAAGATGTTATTTTGCCCCCGACAGAAAAAATCCCTAGCCTTAGGATCCGAACCTGGGTCTTGCGCTTGAGAGCCCAGTGTTCTAATCGTTCGGCCAGCCATTCCTCACATTAATATATAATGATTTGTACAATGTAAATCCTTTTACCTGAAACAGTCAGACTGCATTTGCTTCGTAGTACTCTGTACATAATCTCAACAAAAGGCTTAGATCAACGACGCTATCCCTTTTTGTTAACGTAAGGCTTATCTTACATGCCACTGCTTCTGCAAATTTTAATCGCTGATTCATACCGAGGTATTGTATGTAATCCTCTTTATCATGTGAAACAGTACATGTGACTTCATTAATACTACTTGATATGCTGTTTATCCTGGCCCCCAATTATATGATAGTCTAAACAAACAATATTCTGTCAAAGTGGTTTTACTCTTATCAAAGATGCGTCCACAAATAACCGTGCTTTATTACAGTTTTCTCCTAGTTCATGAGATCGTTTCTAGTCAGATTGCAGTTAAGAAACTATCTGCATTCGTTTAAACAGGTAGGAAGCCGCAGTTGGTAAATGCCTGCATGTAAAGTAATGAAGAAACCAAACAATATATAACACAGTTTATTACATGGCTGTGTGGTCACGATGCATGGTCTCCTCGAGTGCTAGACGTTTCGGGTTCAATCCCCGTTAAGGGCTGGGATTTTTGCAAGTGGACTTGGACTTCTAGTAATTCCCCTTGGTCGGTAGTCAGATCGGACGCCTGTGTGCATTGTTGTACACGCTAAGAAATTCCTTGGCGGTTGGAAATCGAAAAGAGTAGTCTAAAGGCGCTGCCGGGGCAAAATTGGAGTTAAAAATGTACCTACAGTATTTCAAGATCCTCGCCGGTGCTACAGAGCCTGTGCCCTGTGTTGAGATTCTTCGGACTCGACGTGAGTTAGAAGAAGAACGGAGCACTTATGGGTTACTACCCGTGTGCAATGTTGTTCAGCTGTTATTGACAACACTAAAACCTCATTAGGTGGCTTATTTCTCTGTGTGGGAGGGTGGTTGTTTGTTACCTTGGAATTCACGTTAATAAAAAAATTTTAAAAAATGAATCACAAAATGGGAAAAAGGGGAGAGGGTGTAGGGAATCACAAAACGGGAGCTCAGTGGTCTCGTGGCATGGCGTCCACCTTGAGTGCTTGAGGTCTCAAGTCAGGCCCCGGTCAAGGATGGGATTTTTTTTTTTCACGTGGATTTCTGGTAATTTTCCCTGGTCTCTGGGAAATAACATCTGACGAACGTGTTTTGTTGCTCAGGTAAAAAAGATCCCATTGCAGTTGAACATCGAAAAAAGCAGACTAACAGCCCTGCTCAGGCAAAATTTGGAGTTAAATGTTTACCCACATTAATTCAGGATCCTCGTCGGTGCTACGGAGTTCGTGCACTGCGCTGAGATTCTTCGGACTCAGGCTTGATTTAGAGGTAGGACGGAGCACTCATTGGTTACAACCCTTGTGCTATGATGCTGACCTGTTGTATAAACCAGACTAAATCAAATGAATCACAACATTTCAATATAAAATATAAATGCCATGTAGGTAGACCCCGAGGACATTGCATCGATTACGACTAAGACTTAGATGTTGTTGTTGATGTATATATTGGTATCTGCTAAAATAATGTATGCATACAATAATATGAGGCCAAAAGGGCGAAATATAAGACGGGCTAAATTCCCAGCCTTTTCATTTTTTTGTTTGTGTCTACCCGAAGGCGATAGTTTCCAATCTGTAGCAGAAGGATTTCAAAACAAAAAAGAACTCTGTTCCCAAAACAACCCAGCCTAAAATGGGTACCATGGAAGCTTCTGGAATGT
>CAJHNH020000678.1:32500-57648 GCA_905116865.2 Candidula unifasciata
AATTGTCACAACCGAGAAGGTGAATTAACACTGGCAACAAATGATGAAGAAGGATGAGTTGGCAGAAAGGTACAAAAGCAAAAGGTAAAAAAAAAAAAAAATAGTCGCTAACCTAAGAGCACGCGGAAAAACTGGTTGTCAACAAAACTAGGGATAACAAGTGGTTAACAACTACGATATGAAACACAAGTAAGGATTCCGCACCTGGGTGTAACCAGAGGGTCTGGCCGGCTTGTTACACTCAGAGGAAAGGCACGTCGGACAAATAACCAGATTGTGACCGGTACCATCAGTGTTGGAACTCTGCGCTGGCTGCTAAGGATAAGGAATATGGGAATGCCCCGAGTGCTGCGGTGTCAATTCTCGACCCAAGTCAACTAAACTCAGTAAGGATTCCCGATGCTTTCCTGGAAAACAGTTCACATTCCAAGCGAAAATCTCTCTGAATGCCTTTTTCCTGCTCCTACTTCTATGTTCGCTCCTGGGAAGGAAAGGCGGCCGGCGTTATGCTGACCACATCACCCACCAGGATTGGCCTATAAAAATATAGTTCAAGCCCTATATGCCCTATACGCCTGCCGGCGTGAAAAAGGGACCTTTACATTACTTACTTTATTTCTATGTACTATGCCACCATTTTGATCAACGTACTGTCTATAACATGTTTTTATATCTTCTTTATTAATGTATATTTGTGTTCACATATGATCATTAGGAAATAGTATATTTACTGCATTTAAAAATATGAGTTTGTGGAACCAGGAACAGACTAATTCAGTTTCCATTATTTTAAACGGGGAAAAATCCTTTGAATTATGTTAACTTCTAGGTCCCACTCTAAAGGTATACGCCAGTGTTTCTCAAAGTGATCTGAGCACTGTATTGAAGTACAATCTTAGATAATCAATCAGTATCACTCAAATATAATTCCGCGTATGTTAGTTATGACATCGAACCACTTTTTGTGTGGACAAGAGACAGGAGGATGTTGACAGGCATGATAACCAAAAAACTAGGCCATCGCTGCAGACTGCCAATATATGGATAACGCTAAGGCAGGAAACATAGATTTGAATACTCAGTAAGGTTGTGGATTGTTATGTCAGGGGCAAAACTAGAATCGGACTATTGTGTAGATGGATATGTTAAATATTGTCTATTAAATGATGCACCAACGAGCAAAATAGGTGAAAAAAAGGGCGCTAGAATGTAAGACGGGTCTACGTGCCCACTGCTTGACCCTTTGAGAAAAAAAAAATGTACTTTCATTTGTTCGTTTGTCTTGTGTTAACCCTTATCCTCTGTTTTATTTGTAACTGAGCCGCTCAGACACGTTGATGTAAAGAAGAATCACGGAAGTGCTTAAGACAGCAGGAGGCCTGCCATAGAGAAGTTAGTATGATGGGATTGAAGACAACGTACATTAATACGAAATGACAATTGCCAAAAAATGTGTCAGTGACAATTGTCCGTGTCATTGACAATAGTCCATTGCGACAGCGCTATCCATGCGGCCATATCATCAGTGATCTTGATTTAGACTTCAGTAGAAAAGTTCGGTCTCATCACTGAGAGTTTCTACCTCATTAGCCACATTCATTCTCCTATCATAGTTGGAGTTTATTGATGTCTTTCTTTTACTCACAACGTACATTAGTAAAAATTACATTAGTAAAGTACTCTGATAGCAGCAGATAGAAAATGTAAGACAGAAGTTTAAAAAAAATAATAATAATTTCAGCAATGGCATCATTTGAACAAAATAAAGAAATGAGTCTCCTGGATTCATTAATTATATGAATCCTACCGGACAAGGAAGGCATGGGCAATGTCTGTGGGAGAAGAATGGGGTGAAGCAAGTGGTTCTTGACCTGGGCCAGCGGAATCATAGTACACTTGAGATTCAAAGTATGCAGATAGATAATGGGGGCACAACCCAGCATTTAGTAAATGTTTGCACTGCTTTTGGCTCTCTCGTCACAAAGGAACATTGGGCCTGGCTCAGAGAGTTATAGAAAATCCCTGATAAAAGGCTTTTAATTTCTGGGGATTTAAATGCGCGGATACGATTATGGGACAGTACTGGGGAAAACAAATAGGGGAGTGCTTTAGCAGAGGCTATGTTAGATGCAGACGCAGTTATGAACGACGTTTTGCCAACTAGAATGGGAACGAGACCTAGTGATGGAAACGCGGCTATTGATTTGGCGTTTGTTACCCAGTCAGCAGTGCTGGACACACAATGTAGTGACCTGGACGATCATGGAAGTGACCATATGCGTTGCTCAGTATTGATTTCTGAAGCCAGCAAGATCAGGTCTGTGAGAATGGGCACAACTATAAAGTAAGAGAGGACCAGTACCATTCTTGGACGACTATGACAGAAGGTATGCAGCAGAACCAGTCACTACCTCTGCTTTTGTGTAGCCCCAGTGGTGGACCCAAGAAGTAGAACAGGCATGGAGAGCAAAGCGATCAGCAGTTAAACAACTACAGAAAGTGTTAATGTCATCTCACAGGTTACAAAAGAAATTAGAGAAGCTAGAAAGAGTCGGAAAAAAAAAAGTAGAAGAGTTCAAGCAATATGTAGCAAATGGAAAAAAAAGAGCTAAATGGGAACATTTAATGAGAGAATTGGAGATGATAAATCACTAGTTAGGTTTCGGAAACTTAACTACAATTGTGCCATGATAATTTTAAAATCCTTGAAGCTAAACCTAAGATGATCAAATGCAGCTACTTTTGATGTAGGTCTTTATGAGGGGTTCCAGAATAGACTGAGACGTAGTGGCAGCACATGATCTTGAGGATGCCTACATTAGAATCATTTTTATATCTGCGATCATGGAGAAGGGATTTTTCCGTGGCTGGTGAACTGCACAGCAGCTGTCCTGTATTTACGTATGGTAGCCCTTGGCCTCAGCACATGGACCTCAGATCCATATAATATCGTCCTGGGACTACCCCAGGGATCTGCGATTTCACCAGTGCTCTTCAATGTGTTTACAATCAAGATTGAGGAACTGGAAGTACCAGTTGTTGGAAAGATATTGACATTTGCAGATGATGATATTGCATACAAGCAGGGAGAAATCGGAAACAGACAGCTCAAGAGTTATAGGGAACTGTAGACAAAGTGACTGATCAACTCAGAAAAATCTGCTTTTTTGTTGTCCTCTCTTGACAATATAATTGTAAGAGTTAATATTCTAAGCCTCATAATTATTAACAGTGATCAAAATAGAAAGCAAAATGAGGTACCTGGATATCATTATTGATAGAAACATATCCTTGAGGAGTCGTGTTGGAACAGCTGCTGTGAAATGTCCAAAAGGACCTAATGCTCTCAAGAATATCGCATCAATGGACATGGAACAAAGAATGCAGTTCACAGTGTTGCAGCGTGTGATCCTGTCGGTGATAAATTATGGTCTTATAATGATTACCATATCAAAGTTTTAGCTGATGAGACTTGAAAGCATACAGAATGAAGCCATGTGGGTAATTCTGGGATGTACAACAGATACTCCGGTAGTATGTATGCGATGTATACTTGCGCTGCTTACTAGACAACGTTCTCCAAGCAAAGTCATATCTCAGAATAGCTGCAGACAAGAAGCACTTCCTGCATGAAACGCTAGGTACAGCCACGTCCGGCTGTATGCTAAATCTAGAGTTGGCCGTGGTACAGCTTAGGGTTACAGACTGAGAGGAGAAAGTTCTTGGATGGCGCAAGCTGAAGACACAATTAGACATGCGTTACAGACTTGATATATTTGGGCGAGGAGAGGAGTGGGCCAAAGTGTCCAATCAGGGATCAGATTTGAGTAGGGTTCAAATTGCTTCAGGTCGTGAGGGACTGGCCAGCTTGTGCTGCAGAATCAGAAATTCAACACATTATACATGACGATTCCCGCCCAGGTGATGTGACTATCTATTTAGACAGCTCTTTGTTGAGGGGTCTATGCACTGGATGGGAGTTTACAGCAAAAGCGAATAGACGACGTTTAGTGCAACAAAGCCTAGCATATATCACAATGTCTAGTTTGAGAATGGACGTGGAAGCAATCACTGCTGCCTTCCGCTGGCCCGAGAATCAACTGTACATACATGTCGTAATTGTAATAGATTCAAAGAGCATGTTGAGAAAGGTGGAGACAGGCATGCCCCTGTAGAGTGGCAAACATGACTTCTGAAGTCCCGGGTAGATATGTCCTGGGGATATTTTCTGCTGGGTATGCCGGTGTGTTAGGAAACGAGCAGCTTGATATACTGGTGGTATCTGCACCCCTTAGTGGTGCCTTCGGAGTTGGAACTCGTCGCTTGCTGTTGAAGATGGGGAAGAATAGCTTATGTGAGTGTCCTAAGTGCGATGATGTCATTTCTTAATTCAACATTGAAAATTGTCAGAATCGAGTAAAAATACACGAGACAAAACGTTTTGGGTAAGAGATAACTTCCAACGCCATGCGGCATGAACTATGAGAAGAGAAAGCTAGTTAATCATATTATCTTCAACACCCAATCCCACCTTCTTTCCTAGCCTTCCCCACCGCTGACTTACCCAGGTTTCCCCTCACACTTCATTACCTCACACAATTTCTGCACTGTTACTCCGTTTACAAAGGCGTCCCATTATTGAGTTATAAATCGCAATGAAGCCAGCCCAGAGTTGCTGACCCTCATCTCACAACCAGTTTATCTTATAGAAAGTAAGAAGGCTTCGGTTTAGCGGTGACTTGTCACCCGACTGATAATTTTTTATAGCGCATGGACCTGAGTTCTAATTTCAGCAGTTTTAGCTTCACTGAGCAATTTAATATCTGAAACACAGCTTCATACATCTAAACATCATCTTCTTATAGTCACTGTTGAATGCCGTTGGTTAGTATGTCTTACAAAGTTATAAGATGCCAAACCTCAAAATTCGTCAGAAGAATAGTTTATTCCAAAGGCTGTGTTACAGACGCTATTCACTCAGCAGTTGTTTATTGTTGTTTCCAAAGATTATAGTTATTTTTGTTTTTGTTGTTGTTACTGTTGTTGTTATTGTTGAAGGTCTTGATCTTAGTCTAGTTTTCAACTTCACTACAATCGGATTTCCCACATACTTGCTCCATTGCTGCGCCAAAGCAAATCAAATGAAATGTCCTTCACAGTCGCATTTGAGAAAACTAGTAAACAAGCAAATGGTCCCGAGACAATCCAGAAATATGCGAAATGTATATGGTCGTTGCCAGGCCTTCGAAAACAAAGTCCTTTACCTTGTTTTTTAGTTTCAGTTGCAATATATATTGACTTTTGGAAGTACTGACAGTGTTACCTACGAGAGGGGGCCTGTTCACACATTTAATTTAAACAGAAGAGGAGGACCTTAATCTCCGACGACTGTAATAAAGGAACGGTTACAGATTGCGACTACCTTCTGGTGGTATAGAAAGGCGGTGAAGGGAGGACTATATGATCACTGTCATCTGAGGTCTGTCCAGTGACAAGCTGAAAATGAAAATAGGAGTAATACACCCAACCGGTGTGATGTCGACCACATTACCTACCGAGTTCGAATTGGTCTATAAAATACAGACATAGCCCTATATGTCTATTACGCTTGAATGTGAAGAAACAGGTTCTTGGGAGAGAAGAAATACTTCACGATAGAAGCATCTACAGCAGAAAGCCACCGATCTTCAGTAGCGGTGCCTCCCTCAACATGTTTTTTCCGACTCGTTTATCCCCTAGTCAATCTCGGCGATGGGACAACCGGCTCATGACTCAGGGGTCTCGGTCTTCTCCGGCTGTGCTGATCGGACAGGACGAGACATGGTTATCGCAACAGGTACTGAGGATATGGTGATCGCCGATAGTGCATGGTAGCAAATTAACCGTTTACCTACACGAGTCAGAGCGACACAAAGATGGTTAGTTCTTTGGGCAGATATTGATCGGACAGACTGTACTGGCATGAGTTGCACAGGTTGATGTTAATCAGACAACCTGAATTCGGAGACCTAACAGTGCTTCACCACTAGGGACGGACCAATCTACAGAGGCTTATCCCCCACGTCGTTTCGGTTACTCCAAACCCAGCTCGAAGCTTTTCCTGCCGCTAGGTCCAGCTTTCTCAGTGCCCGTTTACGCTCGTTATATCACAAACACACCTGCTTTAGGCTATTGCAGGCCGATTCAGCCACTTGATCTCTCAAACCCAACTCCACAGCGAGGAGTCTTACTGCGTTCTCGAACGTGTACGGGTATTGATCTTCGTTTCGCGACTCATACGGCACGCTCACTTCTATCAGAATCATCTGACTCTCTGCCGCAGAGTGCCAGGATAGATGGAAGGTATGCAACTGTGTTTAGTCTACCGCTAGATATCGGCCCAGGGTTGAGGAAGTGCATGGCGGAAAGGGGTGCTAGGACTGGCCCTTGTGTTTGCCCGCATTCCATCTTTGTCCACAATGTCAGCCAGCTGTCAAGGCTTTGTTGTTTCTCCATATTAACCGCCCCTGACCTAAGACTTGCCTGCTTGTAGACAGTAGGTGCTAGAGAGTTTGCTTCCCTCTGCATAGGTGGCATGACGGGTCTTTGGTCAAACACCATTTGACTTGTTAGCGCTCCTGGATAACACATCGAACTTTACATTCGTTTTCTCAATACACTCATAATTCAGTGTTGGATTACATAATAAAGGATAGCCTATTTCAAAGTAACATAAATATTTGGCGTTTCTTGTCGTTATTGTATTCATCAACTCACTTTCTTTATAAAACTAAAGTAAAGGACCCTTACCGAGCCAGTGTCGTATCCGGCTTATGATGCTGAACTCATTTTTTTAAGCAGTTTGCACCCAATTAATGATCTGGTAAACATCATACGTCAGTGTTTACTTCAAACAATATATTCCGGCCTAGCTCAAATATAACAATCGCTAACATACAGGAGTAAGTCTTTAGAACTATGCAGCTATGGTTTCCAGATAGCGAATCAAGTTATTGTCAGTTGCTGGTAATTCTAGAATAGACCCGTTTAATTATTACACACACAGACACAATAAAGCGATAATAAACAATGAAATCATGGCACGGAGGGTTATCTGTACCAGAGCTGATTGAAAGTACACGTGACGGAAGGTTGTGGATTCGAATGACTGCCAACGCCAAACAACATAGACTTTAAGGAAAAGAAGTGAAATATGAACACTTTAAAAAACTAATAAGCGCAGAATCACAACAATAGAGATGTTGTGCCTTAGAAAAGCTGACAGAGAACAAAGAGGAGTTGAAATTAAATATGAAGAAATTAGGGAACACAATGGCTGAAAAATGTGATACAATTTAGCAAAGAGCAACAAATGTGATGGTCTACTTTTCTGTTCAGAATGATCTAGATCAAATTAACCACAGAGGAAAGCTGAACAAATTCGTAGAAAACACAGCTCAGGAAAAACCACGAAGTATTTGGAACGGTGGCATCAAGAACAGTAAAAAAGATTAACTGAACAACCAATTCTTAGACAGATGTTGATGAAAGAAGCTAAAAGTGTTGGACTGAATTCTACCCATGATAGAAAAGCGATTTCACAGGATAGAACATAATGGTGAATTCGAATGCGACCGCTAAGCGGCATAGACTAGCAAGAATTAATCAAGTAACAGAAAGTGTATTAATTGGCACTCATAGAAGGAAGTAGAAAGATAGAAGAACACACTACACAACATAAAAATCGAAAGCTATAGTTACCGTGCCGGGAATTGAACCTGTCACCTCCAGACGGCGTCTGCGCCTCGCCATGAATACAAGTGCACTAAGAACATGGTCAACCAAGCACCCCCAAATAAAGGTGTCTTTTAGGCCATGTCTATCGTACAGCTTGAAATCCACAACTATGGAATACGGACAGCACAACAGGACACTGAAGAAAACATTGAAAGATCTAGCAGGTTGATACATCCTCACCAATTACATCAGTGAGCTAACAGGAGGAAGAAAAGACAAAGAAAGTGGTAGCGAGATGATGAAAGCGATAAACATAGAAGAGAAAGGTCTTATTTCTTTGACGACTATAAACGGGTAATAAGGTAAAAACGTATGTAAATACAGAAATGTGAATTCGTACCGTTGAAAAAAATAAATATGCATTAACTGCAAAAGCAAACGTGATAGAGTGATGTGGAGATTATCAAATACCAACGCTTTCTTTAGATCAAACACTTTAAAAAGCCCTTAAGCAAAGAGTAGTAAAATAATCAGTTACAAAGAAATCTTTAATCGTATACAAATGTGACAGTCTAATCTAATAGCACCTCCAGTCTCTCAAATTAATGACTTTTGTCTACAATTTAAAAAACAAAAAATGCACAGACAATTTATTCAATCTTGCAAAAACGACCCGAAGAGGGACCATGAATAAGAATCATTTCTAGATATCTGAGATGAAAATAATTTTTTTTTAATTACCAAACTTTTTCAAGACCGGAAGCAGCTTTTAACAATACCGGAAATGCATCCTCGGCATAAATAAATACCGGTTTAAAGCCAGACGTGTTAAAAAAAAAAAGTAACATAATTATTTCAGCGATTATAACGATATTAATTGTATCCCTTAGCTTCAAATTTTTTTTAAAGATTTCTCTCTGTTTATACCCGATAAAACATGTGAACTGGAAAATCAAATCGTTTCATCGGAAGCAAAATTACATAAGGCAAGTGGCTTCTCCTTCGTCTTAAAGTCCATGCATGTAACGTTTGTAGTTATGTCAAACTCAGCCTTCTGTCTCGTGTACTTCCAATCAGCGTTGAAACCACATCTCTGCAGCTTCCAAAACATAACAGATTAAACAACAACAATATATATATATATATGTGTGTGTGTGTGTGGGTGTTTGTTTAATGAAGTTGATCTGTTATCCTTATTCATGATATCTATCTATCTATATATATATATATATATATATATATATATATATATATATATATATATATATATATATATATATATATATATATATATATATATATATATATATGTGTGTGTGTGTGTGTGTGTGTGTGTGTGTGTGTGTGTGTGGGTGTTTGTTTAATGAAGTTGATCTGTTATCCTTATTCATGATATCTATCTATCTATCTATATATATATATATATATATATGTGTGTGTGTGTGTGTGTGTGTGTGTGTGTGTGTGTGGGTGTTTGTTTAATGAAGTTGATCTGTTATCCGTATTCATTATATATATATATTAAACGCTAGAATTATCAGTTTGTATTAAGCAATATAAATATTTGGGGGACAACTGTGATGTAGCGGTTAGACGCAGGCCTGCGGATCTGAAGGTCATTGGTTCAAATTCATATGGTGCCACATATCTTTCAAGCATGGTTCCCAGGTCGACCCAGCATGAAACTGGTACTAGGTAAAGTAATGAGAAGTTTAGGCGGTCGGGGTGAGATAGACCACATCACTAATCAAAGTCTCTTAGACAATTAAAAAAAAAAAAAAGTCTAGTCTGATATTTCCATTAGAAAGATACATGAACCTGGCGTTTCAAGGGACCCTTACTTTTACTTTGCCTATTGAGCAGTTGACTGTAAAAATGTAATTGCGGTGTAGGTTAATGTATCTTTCTAATGGTCAACGCTTTACGGTAAAAGTGAAAGCTGATGATCTTTAACTTGTATTTGTACCGTGGCGTGGGGAGAAGCAGTTTGTGGTCCTGGGCTAGATGGGTAGCACACGTTACGATCATTCCGTGTGGATGCAGGATGTTTTAAACGGCATCAATCCATATTCTCATTATACGCCCGTTCGATCTCACACCAGATTTTTCTCCAGGTTATGCAGGTGTGTTGGAAAATGAGCAGGCAGATAGACTGGTTAGCTCTGCAACACTTGGTGGTGAATTGAAGTATGACAAGTTAGATATTGTTAGGGCCCTTTGGGAACGAGTAAACAGTGTAGAGAGGCACGCAAATCATTTTGGTCTATGGAAAATGACGCTGCAAGGAGTTACTAGGGGATCTGGTCGACGCTCAACACTCAAGGGGAAGGATGAGACGGATATACAATCAAAACGGTTACTTGTACCATCAGAATCGGAACACTTCGCTTGCTGCTGAAGATGGAGACTGCGCACTTATGTGAGTGTCCCGATTGCTGTAATGTCGATTCTTAATTCAATATTCAAAATTCAACACCAGATCTTAACAGCTGCAAACATCGGTAGTTGTTGTTGCCTGTCCCCGTGTGGATTCTGGGGCGCTATTATAGGGAAAACAAGAATAGATCAACTGCCTACCCAAAAGCATGTCGTAAGAGTCGACTAATTGGGAGCTTCCTTTGAAGTCGAAGGGCATCTGCCTGAGGCAAGGAACCAACTATCTGCATACAAATTAGTCAAATCTGTCAAACAGATGCACACGCAACACTCAGGTTCTGGAACAGGACTGCAGTCCAGAAGTGGACAAACAGCCAGAACTTTCCGCCAGAGTTTACAGCCGGTGAACGCGAAGAGGAAGAAGTTGTTGTTGCAATATAAAGACACGACCAAACCATTAGATCTTCTGTTTCTCAATAAATTTGCTGCAAACTGTTGGTCAGACATTCTATCTGGCAGTTTCATTTTTCACTCGCTGGTAAGACAATGATTTCTTGAATTATACCGACGTTAACAAGTTATCCGTACCATTATCAAGTGCCTTGCCAGTCGGCGTAGGCGTTCATGCGTCTCCACAAATCTCGGTCTTTGGTACTCTGGATCAGTTCCACTGATGATATTCCTCAATGCCACTGTCTACCTCTGCCTCTTCTCTGTGTGAATGAAATGATGTAAGAATGGAGGGAGAAGGGCAGAATGTTAGACAGGCCTGCGTGCCCAATTCTTAACCCTTTAAAAATAAAGTTTGTTCGTTGGTTCGTTCTTCCATCTCTACTAAGATGTTTTCCAGTACTCATTTTCTCATCGCATGACCAATGAACTTTGTTTGTTTCCTTCTCATTGTTGAATATAATCTTCGACTTTTATTAAACATTTCCAGGCAATTGTTATTTATTCTGTCAATCCAAGGTATTCGCAACGTTTTTCTCAAGAACCACATCTCATTTGCCTTCAAGCTCTTTTCAGTTTGTTTGCTCCCACTCCAAAATTCACCACCATACAACAAAACAGGCTCAAAATAACACGTCAGTACTCACTTGCTGATGTTTAACGAAGGTGATTTGTTATCCGAATACATCAATTTATTTCTGATTTTTTCCCCCCAATAACTCATTTTACTTTTTCAGTGACAGCTTTCGTTAACGCAGGTTACGTTAACTGACGGTAACCTGATTTAAAAAGTAGCCAAGCCGTTTGCTTTGTGTTCACGAGGTCGCGGGATGTGTCGGACGTGTCGTTCACTTTAGGGAGATCCACAGGGAACGTCGCTAGAGCTCGGGATTCATGTTTTGTGCGAAGCTCTCGGTTTGCAGCTGGGCGTTCAGTGGAGAAAGACTTGGTCACAGTTCAATTTTCTCGACTTTATCTTTACTTCAGCCGCCAATTTCAGAAAGCTCTAAGTTACATGAGCCAGCGTTTGAGTCCAGATGCGATAAAATAATAAAACTCAAACAGAGGTACCTGAACAAAAACTTACATGCAGTAATACAGGTAACAGTCATGTAATACATTTGAGTGAATATTTTAAATTGTACACATAAGTCAATACTTGAGCCTCTAAAGTGTACATTAAGATGGTTTCAGATTTAGACTGTCACATTTTTGACATGACAGAAGTCTTCTTTATAATTACTTTTTCCACTGTCTATAGGAATAAACTCACAGGGAGCAAGTACAGCAGGGATCTACCAGTCATCAGTAGAAATTATCCTCGTCGACAAGCGTTTCGGCCCACGATTCCTAGACGCTTTTCGGAGGTGGGCCCACCTGAGTTCATGAAGCTCAGGGCTGGTATTGTCAGTTTACAGAACGCTTCAGAACAAGTAGAAACAGAAACAAAAACATATTGGTGTCTAGAACATTTCCTCAGTGGATTCACTCTTGCAATTCCTAACTGCCATACTTTAGAGAGATTTAACCCAGTGAGTTGTTATTTTACCAACATTTGGAATATGAAGGCTAACCCGGTCAATTCTGCCTGCAGAAATAAATGTGCTGGACAAAGCGCATATATCGCAGCTATTATGTTGTTGTTGTTGTTGTTGTTATCGATCCATCTGGCCTAATCTAGTGGAATGTAGTGGAATTTTCATGTTTTCACAAGCTGTTCTTTTCCTCCTAACAAGGTTTTCCACTTGTCTGGTCTCGGAGGGAGTAGCATTCTTCTAGTGTCGCTGAGTTTTGGGCACTCAAAGAGATGGTGTTCAACAGTTTCGTAGCGGTAGTTACATAGCTGGCACTCTGGTGAGTGTTGTGGTTGTATTCTGTTTAGATGTCCACTTAGTGGAGTTTGTTGTGTTCTGAATCTGAAGATGGTGGCCTAGTCCCTTCTTGTTAGACGGTTAATGCTGTCATTAGGATCAGGGCCAGCCATATGTTTATAAACCTCTCTTCTCTTTTATGCTATAGACGTGCACACTGCGTTTACTTCTTCGGATGAACGCATAAGAAGAAGAAATGACAGCACTATAAGACAAAAGGATGTAAGGCAAACACGGAAGGAAATATAGTCATGTAACAACTGTATAGGGTGCAAGAAATGGAGACGTAAGTTGTGTAAGTACACGTTAACACCCGCATAGTAAATTGCTAAGCACCAAACGTGGTAGGACGAAAGACACAAATATTGCAGCTAACTGTAAACCACAGTACGATGGGGCAACGGCCCTTCTGAGGACGAACAAGGAAAATGAATATGAAAAGATAAAGCAAAAAAAATCTTCTCATGCCAGTCGTGTATCCTCCATATGAAGCCAGAAAAATGTTATAGACCAGTTGCGCTTGGTGGGTAAGGTGGCCAGCACAACGAAAGCAGGCTTTTACTTCATTGAGCATTTCCTTGTCCTCATTTTAGTCTGGGTTGACCAAGGAACAAAGATCGGTCAATATAGGTATTTGAACCCAAGACCTTTATGACGACAGATGAGCGTCTAGTCAGTACGCTACGGGACTCCAAACCGGTGACCTCACGCAACGCACTTACAAGAAGAACTATAATTTACCAAGCATGTCATAAAAGACGACAACGACAGACTGATCACATCCTGTATGCACGACTTCCGGCTGATGCTTTGAAATGTATTTTAAAGTAAGTTCTGGTGTGCAAATTACCCATTTCTAGAGGGGAAGTACAAATGCTCCGTCGCCTAGATATCAAGCTGAGTGGTTGATTCGACACTGTGAGCATGTTTAATATTTTTATGTTTCCCATCTGTTATGCTTGTGACATGCTGCCGAGTGCACTAAAATGGCGGGCGGCCGGTTACGTTTATAATTGCATGCACTTAAACGGATGCATTGCCAGCTTTCGAGATTGACTATTTGAACAAGAGCTGCAGTTCTGGCGTAGGAAGGTTAGTGTTGTCACATCTGATAGCAGTCTTATGGAGTGCTTCTTTGCGAGTGCAAGTTTGAGAATTTTACGGTGAAGGATGCTTTGTGTGATTTCACCAGCACAGAAACTTCGTGGGGCAAATCGTCTGTTGTGATATTGAGACCTCGACTAACAACTAAACTCGTCCAATTATTTATTTAAAAAAAAAAAAAAACTGCCCAACTTAAAAAAAAACCAAAAAAAAAAAAAAACAGACATCTAAATAGATCTAGAGGCTAGACCCAAGAAATGTCAAAATATAAATTGCAGCACGCCCCTTTCTAGCTTCTTTCACCTCAGCCATAGATAGGTAGGTAAGTTGTACCCCACTAGGACTTTACACAGGCGATAAACACCCGGTGACACAAAGTGCCACCATGCGGATGAGGATCATACATTGATAGCTCCTGGTAACCCCGCTCAGCCATTTAGCTATATTTAAAACCCGGCTATATTTAGGGCCACCGGCAAAAGGGTGGGGGCCTAAAAGTAACCAAAAATTGCACCCCACAAGGGGATGACGACTGATGATTGCTTACATCAGCCATTAGTAATAGATGTTACCCCACCAGGACATCACACAAGTGATAAACACCAGATGACACAAAGTGCCACTATGTGGATGAGGATCATCCGCGGAGCGGCCCTGGAAACCGTGTTCAGCCTTCAGACCATATTTATGGCCGGGCTATATTGCGGACCCTTGCAAGAACCAGGGTGGCGCTTCAAAATAACTAAAACTTGCATCCCACAAGTGGATGACTGGAATATACATCAGCCATGTAGTGTACGAGCTATGATAGACCAATCAGCAAACGACAAGTGATGCTATCCGTTTTAGACTAGGCCCAACTTCAATCTTATGAAAATTAGTGCCAGTGCCGATTCAACCCACATTTTTGGGGGGTCACTAACGCAAAAATTAAAAATTAACAATAAAAATTTTTACTATAAAGGGAAACAACCATTGAATTGATATGCACATTTAAGTTATCGTCACAATTACATCCCTTTGAATCACAAAATAATGCAAACGGAAAGAACGACGTGCTTTTGTAGTACACAGAAACGACGGAACGGGAAAAGGGGGGAGGGGGGTGGTTTGGAGGGGTGGTTGGGGGGGGGGGGGGGAATTCAGGCACCCTAAGCTTCCAATTGATCGATCAGTCTGTCTCTTCCTAGATGTCATCTAAAGGTATATCTTCCCATCCTGATATTCATAAACCTGCATCTGGAACGCGTTTAAAGTCTTCTAATATCATAAAAGGCGAGTCACACACTACGGCCGCGGAAAATATGCATCGTCAAACTCAAAGACACTCTACGTCTACACGGCATGACAATGCAGTGGCAGCCAGAGTGCAGTGGATCGCTAATTATTCCACTCTACTGTGCTCAACAAAAGAAGTGTTTTGTTTCCTCTTCCTTCTTCTTCGCGTTCACCAGCTGTAAACTCTGGCGGAAAGTTCTGGTTGTTCATCCACTTCCAGGTTCCAGAACCTGAGTGTTACGTGTGCATCCGTTTTACAGATCTGACTCATTTGTATGCAGACTGCTGGTTCCTTGCCTGTCAGGCAGATGCACTTCGACTTTGAAGTAAGCTCCCAATTAGTCAACTCTTACGACAAGCTTTTGGGTGGGCAGTGGGTCTATTCTTGTTTTCCCTATAAGAGAACCCCAGAACCCACACGGGGAAAAAGTGGTTAATGATGATGATGACTATAATCCTTGTCCTCATGAAGGACTCATTTTTTTTTTTTTAAACCCCGCCCGTGTTTTTGCTGGGACCCCTGGTATAACTTAACGGTGGAACGGGTTTTCTGGGACCTCTCCACGGGTGATCGTCATCCGAAGGGTGGCACTTTTTTTGTCACCGGGTGTTTATCGCTCTATGTGATGTCCCGGTGGGGTAGAAGGTCAGTCAGAATAGTCCCACACACATTTCATATGTTTGTGTGTCATTATTTCAAATATTTTATTATACTTATTTGACATTTGGTACAATACTATTATGTTATTATATTCATTAGCAGTATTAATAATAATACTATTATTATTATTATTATTATGCACGCAAACAAGGGAACCGACTCGTTGTAGCGGCTAGACGCTGGCCTGCAGATCAGAAGTTCGTGGGTTCGAGTCCTGATTGTGCTGCAGTTTTGTCAATAATTACCTTGGTTCCCATGTCGACCCAGCCTTGAGTGGATACCATGTATATTTCCGGGAAGTCAAAGCGGTCGGTGTTCTGTTGACCACATCACGCAGACAGTGTCGACTGGTCTAGCCCTATACACCTGAAGGCTTAGGAAAGGGTTCTTTCCTTGCGTAAACAAAGATAACAACAGCTCGATGTTAAGTCCTGTTTTCTAGCGCTGATGGTATCATCGGTGCTAAAGTGTCATTGGGATTATTTAAAAAGTAGAAAATAAAACTAACAGAATAATTGTTGACAAAATATTTGTATTGATACCATAATTATTACACTAACAAAATTCAAATACTATCTCATATTGTTTATTGGACAGTAGAGATTACATAATTATCTTTACAAAATGCATCTTCAGTAGCGATTCTCAACATGTTGGTCAAGACTCTTTTTTGGGGTCAAACTACCCTTTTACTGGAGTCGCCCAAAACCATCGGAAAACACATATTCATGGAAGTTATGAAGTAACTGCATGGCTGGGGGTCACCACAACATGAGGAACTGTTTTATAGGGTCGCGGCATTAGGAAGGTTAAGAGCCACTAATTTAAAGCTTTATATAATGACCTAATATAATAACTGCGTGGGCCGTTTTAATAACAGTAAAGTAAGTAAGGGACCCTTTTCGACGCCTTCAGCCGTACTGGGCATATAGGGCTATAATTATATGTTATAGACCAATCGGTGCTTGGTGGGTGATGTGGTCAACATCATGTCGGTCGCCTTTACTTCTCGAGACTGCACTTGTGACCCACTCAAGACTGGGTCGACCTAGGAACCAATGTCATATCTGTTGAAGAAAGCCCGGTTCTATCAGGACCCGATCCCACGACCTTCCGGTCGGAAGGCGAGCATCTAGCCGCTAGACCACAGCAAATCCACTTTGATAAGAGCATTCAAATACAAATATGTCTAATGCTCTGATGGGAATTAAAGGGCAAAAGAAGACGAAGAAGAAAAGGAAGCAGAAGCCACTTGCACTGTCAAAATAATCAACTATTATCTGTACAGGTGTGATGCATCTGTTATATATACTTACGCTAAGTAATTCCTAGTATATAATTAGCAAAAAAGCCCCCGATTTTACTATTTCTTATATGAAATTGTAGATAAATTGTGTTTTTTACTTTCAATTTCACTATACACCAGTAGGCTATACGGGTCTTAATGATGATGGTCACAAGAGAATATACTTTGCCTGATAGAATCCACACTGTTCAGACTACAACCTCCAAATGACAACAATGCAGGACTGTTCTGAAGTAATTGGTGATTTGAAAGGATTATCATCACAGCACTCCGGACAGATCCATAGGTGCTCCGATCTCCTCCTGAAAAGCTTCACAAGTGTAAAACGACTGATGACGCCTGTTCTGTGTTGGTTAATGAAACCTCATGTCCCCTTAGTGAAATATTCATTTCTTGCAGCCCCAGGCTGCACCCCCATGTCCGTCAGTCTAAACAGGGATATGGAGTCATGCCCTTTAGCGTGCTACCTTGTAGGGTAAGTGCAGCGCATGGCATTGATAACAACACTTTTTGTTACAGCCATAGATTCCATTGTAAGGCTAGTTGTAACAGCAAAGGCGTCATTCATTTCCTTAAAGGTTTTCCCCCTTTGAGCTTACTGTGAATGACCTTGCACTTTGCTTGCCCCGAATTACTGACCAATCTGTGTAAACTACAGCATCACCTTCGTCTGTTTTCATCAATCAGTGTTCTGACTAAAGCGTCAACAATGCCAGGAATCTGCTCTCTACAGCTTCTATCAATTGTGATGTGGACTGTAGTATTAATGTTTGGAGAGGGAGGCATAATTATCCATTCAATTCCAAAATTAATGTCAGTAAGGCGGCAAACATGTTTAATGGCATCCTCAGCCCGACCCCTCCAGGATTTGCCTCGTTTGCTTGATTAATTCCTCATAAAGTGAGTGTCGATAGTCTGACGTCACTTTGAGGAAAGCAACGGCCCTGTATAGCTTGATTATGTTTTACATGTGGGTAAATCCAACTAATTGACATGTTTATCACTGATATGGAGTGATATGAACATTGGGTTAATATTAGACATGCCAATAGATCTGGTTGTAACTTTACTTCATGATGTCCTTTCAATACCCATCACAATCTTCTCGTATCAAAAATGAGGTAAACAAAAATCAATATAATGAGATTTAACTCATTCAAAGAATTGTCAGGCCTACTCAGCGCAATATGATCAAATCTCAAGGCCTGTGACATCTACAAAATCCGTGCTCTATGTTAGATTTACCTACCTTGACATCAAAACACCGTTCCTATCTCTATCAATAAAGAGGTCGTTTTCCCTGTACTACCGTGTAGTTTAGGGTTCCCTACTGTCAGGGAACTCAAACAAACAAGAATAGACCCACTGCCTTCCCAACAAGCATGTCGTAGGACTCAACTAAGTGGGAGCTTCCTCGGAAGTCGGAGTTTTCAATTTGAGTGGTTATATCAACTAACTACACAGAAATAATACAGCAAAACAGATCAACACGCAAAACTAAGGCTGGGCACAAAGCCAAAAGTGTGGGGGAGGAGGGGGAGGGAGGCTAGAGGGAACCTGAAAGAGTTTGGAAAAGAAAGAAAGAAAGAAAGAAAGAAAGAAAGAAAGAAGAAGAAGAAGAAGAAGAAGAAGAAGAAGAAGAAGAAGAAGAAGAAGAAGAAGAAGAAGAAGAAGAAGAAGAAGAAGAAGAAGAAGAAGAAGAAGAAGAAGAAGAAGAAGAAGAAGAGAAGAAGAAGAAGAAGAAGAAGAAGAAGAAGAAGAAAAGAAAAAGAAGAAGAAGAAGAGGAAGAAGAAGAAGAAGAAGAAGAAGAAGAAGAAGAAGAAGAAGAAGAAGAAGAAGAAGAAGAAGAAGAAGGAAGAAGAAGAAGAAGAAGAAGAAGAAGAAGAAGAAGAAGAAGAAGAAGAAGAAGAAGAAGAAGAAGAAGAAGAAGAAGAAGAAGAAGAAGAAGAGAAGAAGAAGAAGAAGAAGAAGAAGAAGAAGAAGAGAAGAAGAAGAAGAAGAAGAAGAAGAAGAAGAAGAAGAAGAAGAAGAAGAAGAAGAAGAAGAAGAAGAAGAAGAAGAAGAAGAAGAAGAAGAAGAAGAAGAAGAAGAAGAAGAAGAAGAAGAAGAAGAAGAAGAAGAAGAAGAAGAAGAAGAAGAAGAAGAAGAAGAAGAAGAAGAAGAAGAAGAAGAAGAAGAAGAAGAAGAAGAAGAAGAAGAAGAAGAAGAAGAAGAAGAAGAAGAAGAAGAAGAAGAAGAAGAAGAAGAAGAAGAAGAAGAAGAAGAAGAAGAAGAAGAAGAAGAAGAAGAAGAAGAAGAAGAAGAAGAAGAAGAAGAAGAAGAAGAAGAAGAAGAAGAAGAAGAAGAAGAAGAAGAAGAAGAAGAAGAAGATAATGATGATTACGATCATGACGACAACAACGACGTTGTTGATTATGACGATGAAAAAGAAGAAGAAGAAAATATATTTTTTTCTGTCAGGGTAAACTACAAAAAAGTACAACCCTGTTCAATTCATTGCTAAGGAGCATGATGGCTCTAGGAAACAGATGTAAAACATCTTACTCTGAAATGGAATGCACCTAAAGCAAGATTTTGTTTCATCCCCAGTGTGTTTCTGAAAAACGTTGCACCACTTGGTGGTGAACTGATGTATGACAAGATAGATATTTTGAGAGCCCTTTGGAAGCGAGTGAACAGTGCGGACGCGCAGACAGATCATGACGCTCTATGAAGAATGGCGCTGGGAGGAGTTACCAAAGGATTTGACAGACTCTCAACACTCAAGGGAAGGATAAGACGGATATACAATCAGAGGGTTACTGCTCGCATCGGAATTGGAACTCTTCGGTTGATGCTGGGGATGGGCACTAAGCAATTATGAGAGTGTCTGAGCGATGTGATGTCGATTCTTAATTAAAAGTTCAATATTGAAAAATGTTCTTTACTTTCTACACGAGGCAGCTTCAAATGAAAACATTTAAAGTGTAAAAAATAAAATACTTAAAAAAAATGTAAGTTGTAAGTTGTCTATATAGTTGTTGAGGATGTCAAGATTGTTAAGTACGCAACATCATGGTGCAGAGGAACATGATGACGGTTTAGAAATGTCTGCCTCACTGTTGACATGCACCAAAGACATCCTCAACAACAATATTGACAGGTTACAAGACAATGGTATGTTTATTATACTTTCTATTACAGTTTTCTTTTAAAGTCCTCTTGTAAATGGATAGTTCAACAGTACAAGTCTGAAAGGGAACGCTGGTTGGCTGGATCTGCACCGCTGGGTGGTGAATTGTACATGGCAAAGCAGATGCGGTTAGAGTCCTTTAGGAACAAGTAACGCAGTCTGAACAATAAAGATTATTATGGGCTTTAGAGAATGACTCACCTGGGTGTGACCAGAGGGTTCAGCCGGCACATTACGCTTAGAGGAAAGGCAAGACGGACTTACAACCAGACTACGACCGGCACCATTAGTATTGGAACTCTGCGCTGGCTGCTGATGGTAGGGACGAAGCGCGAATAGGCTCAACTCAACTGGTCTGAAATTATAATCTTGCCTCTGCTAGAAATTGAACATGTATCGCGTTGTCTTGACAGCCGACCACTATGTCACCATGGCACTAATATTTACTAAAATGAATTTAGAAATTCGCACAATCGGTGCACCATACTTTTTTAATTTATAATTTTTTTCACACTCTCCCTGACCTGATCAGCTTGTGAGCTCTTTGGTTTGCAGACCCTAAACTAAGGTATGGAGAGTCACTGCACCAAAATCAATAATTCACAAGAAAAGATCCATTGATTACCAATACAGACATGGTTATTAGAATTCCAGTACAATTGGCGCCTACAAGTAATCAAGAGGTCAGCGGAAACTAAATGATTCAATGTAATCAATTGAAATCAACAGAATCTTCTGGACCTGAAAATATAGTGCATCCATGTTTGATTACTCTGTTCGGAGGTACGGTGGTTTTATTTGATGTCGTACTTTCTGTTCAGCATTGTATGTGAGTCAATGTACCATATTACAACAAAGACATCCCGTCATCAGGTAATCGCAGATCCAACTTTCTAGCAAACGGGTTACCCTCAGTGTTGTTGTTTGTTGTTCATCCATCACGAGTAAAAAGACTACTTTCATCCAATGTAGTAATGATCAATGATTATGATTACCAATGTAGCTGATTAGTCCAATATGAGCTAGGACAGTTCTTGAGCGTTGCAGACAACAGATAGAAGCCGCAGTAAGTGTGGGATTAGCAGAACGATTCTTTCTCATTCTTTCTCGATTCTTTCTCGATTACCCTCTTCTCGTTTAGCCAGCCCATCAAAGCTGCTGCCCTGGGGGGGGGGGGGGGGCGATCTCACCCTCAGTATTAGTCAGTCAGTAGCATGTCCTTTGCAGAAACCTGCTCCCACAACAACCTTCCAGATAACTGGATGACAAGCAAGACGCCCCGTGTCCGATACACCCATCTGGCGATCATCCGCCACATCCTGCACCCCAACTTCTCTTTGGCCCTACTCTTCCTCTCTTCCCAGGCATTACCCCTACATTATTGTTCTCTCTCTCTCTCTATTTTTCTGTCTCTCACTCTCTCTCTCTGTGTGTGTGTGTGTGTGTGTGTGCGTGCGTGCGTGCGCGTGCGTGTGTGCGTGCATGTGCGTGCATGTGCGCGCGCGTGCGTGCGTGCGCGTGCGTGTGCGTGTGTGTATGTGTGTGTGTGTGTGCGCGCGTGCGTGTGTGTGTGTGTGTGTGTGTGTACAATGAATAACAAGAAGCGTTCTTTAGAAGTTTTTGTTTTCTCAGAATAAATCCATTCTACACAGTAAACAGGAAAAAAAATTCGGGAATGACACACAAATTATAGTTTCAATACTCATCTATTGAACGAACATGTGTGAAAGCTTATAGGTCTGCAGCGAATGTATTGTAGTAATAAATGGAAGTCACTCACTTTAATCAGGAGCCGCCGTGGTTTTGCGGCCAGACGCTCGACTGCGAATCCGAACGTCGTAGGTTTGTGTCCAGACAGATCCGGACATTTTTCAGAAATGTCACTGGTTCCTAGATCGAGCCAGCCTTTAAATTGGCACCAGGTGGAGAGTCCTGGAAAGTCAAGGCGCCTCGCGTGAACCTGATAACATCACCCGCGAAGTGCTGACTGCTCTATACTGTTTAGGTCTAGTCCTATAAGCACAATACGCCTGAAGGATTGGGAAAGGGTCCTTTATTATTACTATTATTGTTTTTTTTACTGAGAATAATTCATCATAATTCCGGAGTACAAGAATGTCTCTTTTCTCTGTATATTCGTAACCGATGTTGCACACGTCTGTAAAGAAACCGGTCAGACAAGGCCCACGACTCTCCACAGTGAATTTCGTCAGCGATCTCTGGCGATGCTCTTCATCCACTTTGGGCCATAAATTGGATGTCAGATGGAGGTCTTTTAGCTGTTTCAGGGCCAGCAGATTGAGGTTCAAATACTCACGGAGATAATAGACACAGTGAAAGGAGCGCAAGTATATTACTTTTAAATAGACAACAAATACTGATGCTAGTTTCATATTTCTATAATCCAGTGGTTTTTCAACTATATTCAGGTGCCCCCCCCCCTTTCCCTTATCCGCTCAACATAAGGCGACCCACACGGCCTTCGCAACCCCTCAACACACACACACTCACATACACACACACACTCACATACACACACACACTCATATATATACACACACACACACACACACTAACAAAACAAATATACACACACCACCAGCTTAAAAAAGTGACTTAACAGTACAGAAAAGTAAAAGAAAAACCTTAAGCACAATAACATGGAGAAAATTTTAACATAATTACATATCAGTCGTCGGCTCTGTGGTTAAGTCGATGCGAACACTTCGTAATTTAAAACTGTCTGCCCCTCCCCTCCCCCTTCCCAATCCCAGGAGGGGGAAGGCGCCTACAGGTTGAAAACTACTGGTATACACTAAGCGTTGCTTGATGGTTAATCCTGTCAACTCAACGACAGCTGACTTCCGTTCAAGTAAATATGCTTGTTCATTTTAAAATGGGCTAGCAGGAATACACTCAGTATTTTTTATTATTTTAAATGCCTTGGTGAGGAGTCGAGCCCAAGAACTTCTTGTGGTCAGGCAGGTGTGTTTTCGATTCCGGACTGGTCGACTATAGCTGATTCCTCACAGATGCATCATTTACAGAATTGTTTATTTATCCTAGTATGTCAAACGTGTTGGCCGGCCAGGGCAAAGACTGCATATCAGCCGAATGGCGCAAATATCGCAACTGATTTGCTGCTGTAAGCGAGCACAGTGCACTTACGTTTTCGGATGAACACACACACACAAACGAAGAAGAAATTCATAGTACACATTTTCAGTTCAGCCCATTATTATTAGTAGTATTAATTGTATTTGCAATATTGCTGCTGATCTTGCTGCTGAAGCAGCAGCAAGATCAGCAACAATATTGCAAATACTACTTTTATTACTTTTACTTTCGGAAAGTAACTCGTTGCTGACTGCTGAAGATGAGAACGGAGTTTGTATGGGAATGTTTTTAGTACTGTGATGTCGACTCTTCTCAGCTCAAGACATTATTACTACTAATTCATCTTTTAGTATGTATATCTGAGCAAAATTTTTGCCTGTCAGATCACTTTCCCTAGAAAATTAAAGACTCCCTCCAACCCAATCCCAATTGTTTCTTTGTGTAGGCATTCCTGCAATAGATCAGTGAGATAGCAATGTAAAACACAACAGAATAACTAAAAATGTGTATTTCATAAATTGAAGAACACCTTAAACAATAAATCTCTGCCATGGGATGCTAGAAGAAGCATTCTTGTTGTTACATCAAACCAATTTTTTTTAAACGCTTAGCTGTAAATCTTAGGGAAGTGTCAACAAGTAAAAAAGAAGTCCCGTGAGACTACAGAAGATGGCTGACACTCCCTGGACAGCCCAAATGAGTTTCGAAAGAGGCCAAGACGTGAATACAACTTATCACAAATGTCAGAAAGAAGCATTTGTCATTTAATTTTCTGCTGAATTCTCGGTATGTGAAGATTGGAGCGTGTGACAATTGACACGATTTATAGACACTGAGATAGGGGAAGACAGTGATATAACATTGTTGACTGTTTTATCTCATGACATAGAAAAGTGTCAGCAAAGGAACAGAGTTCTCTATGAAATTGTCAAACGCAGATTTTCTGACGAATGGATCGAGATATACACACCGACCGACTGACCGACCGACCGACGGCAGGCAAAAAAAGAATACTGATATAAGTACAGACGGATTGAATGCAGAAAACTATTCTAGATGGGAAAACAAAAGGCTAATTAGAAAGAGAAAGGTGCGGACATAATACGGTGGATTAGAATTCGAGATAGTAGAGTAAAGCACAGATCCCTTTTCATTTCCCAGGCACATCGGGCATATGGGAAGAGCTACCATATTTGTACAGACCTTCGGCACTGGGTGGGTAACGTGGTCAGCATTACGCCTGGCCGCCGTCTTTACCCAGGACAGCAATCCTGGTACCCATTTTAGACTGGATCGACCTGCGACGCCCCATACCATGATAAAAATCCACGCAGCAAGCAGTGGGTTTCGATCGCGGTACGTTGGAATTATGAGTCGGACTCACAACGCCTAAGCCACGGACGCCGCTACGATACGAGATAGACAGAATTGTTGAACTTAACATTACGAGGACAGACAGAGAAGGCTGGAGATCTATTGCAGCTAACCTTCCGGGATGTGTCAGTCGATCTGATCTCGAACGCCCACTCTAGCGATCGACCCTCGATGGACAAGAGCCTCCCCGACCGGAGACGAAAGCTTGAAAGCCTTGTCTGCTAGGATTAGGTTTGATCTTCACAAAAGGGGAGATAACAATTTGAACACCAGTTAAGGAACGACAAACTGAGTAAACTATTTTTACAGCATTTTGAGAGCACTCTAAACACAATGTGTTTTGTTTACTTTGTAAAGAGGTGAATATGTAATTGACGTCTAAAACATAAGAATGGATTTAAAACGAAAACTGTAAAAATGGGATAGAATTTACCATAACTATAACTGTCCTAACCATTACCGTATCAATGAGATGGGGAATTGGGGGGGGGGGGGCGATAGACATGTGTGTATGCACACGTTGACTTGACTTTACCCATCTAGGAAATCACACCGAGCGATAAACACGCAGTGACACAAAGTGTCACTATTCGTATAAGGACCCCAGGTGATGAGGTCCCAGAAGCCGCGTTTAACTCACAGATTGGGTTATAATTAGGGCCCTCGGCAACAGTCAGTGTGGGGCTTGAAGATAACGAAAAATGTGCGTCCTGGAATGGGAC
>CAJHNH020000678.1:64522-139522 GCA_905116865.2 Candidula unifasciata
TGGATATTTAACTACGCCACAATTCACACTATCACACATTACTGATAACGTTTCTAGTGTAGAAATCAAAGCATCGCGCATCACTGAGATCTAACTACCACTTGATTCCCAAAATATTGCACGTCCAAATCCAAGTCTTACACTTTGATCTTAGCCAAAAAGGCCGACTGGCATAGGAGCAACCGTCATCAATATTGCACGTCAAGAGAACGATTTATATAGCAAAGTCACGACGTCATAGCATTTGGAACAACACTGCAAGCTTTCGTCGTCTCATAGAATAGGACCTACATTGTACACACTTCTAACGGCTGCGATCACAACAAACACAGCATGAGCAAAGACAGAGATACATACATACCAGCAGCCACTACTTACCACCATAGTTGAGACCAACTTTTTCAACCAAGATTGAAGCCAAATTATGTCTGTGTGGTTCGAACATAGCAAACTCAAAAGGCCTTTTGATACCTTTGTCCTCCTTGCTGACATAAACCAAGGCAGACACGGCCAGGTAGCAAAACTTGTCCTGGATTTGAGGGAATCCGGATACTTCGTACACAATAAGGACCTTTTCCCACTTGTGGACTTTGAGTATTGTGGTCGTCACTTGGGCCATACTGGTGAAGGATGTCAGGCCCACTCGGGTCAAAGTTCTGTATTCTGCCTGTGGATCTGGAAAAGAGACAATTAACTTTCAGCTGTGTTGACTGGCTGCTTCAAACTTTGTGGCTTAAACTTTTTAAACACCTGTAACTCAAAGAGCTTCAGCCTGGACTACAATAAGACAGGGCTAGTACCAGATACATAGCTCAAGCTTTCAATGTTTAAAGTCAACAAGACTGACTTCATTGCATGTGGTATTTCTCCAACTTCCTAGAGTGACGATTTTCTAAGAATATGCAGCTAATATCATAAAACCAGAAAAAAAAGCAAGAAATAGTGACATCCTAAAAGACCTAGACATGTAGGAAGATTGGCCAGTGAACAACATATTGTCTCGGAAACTGTATAGTTTCAGCCATATTAAGCACACGTGCGGATTGGAACAAATAACAACAGAAGGCATGGTACCAAGAAAGAGGGACGTGTACCCATCAGCGCGAAAATGGGCGCAGGATGTAAGTGACATCTTGAGCAGGAATGTGCACAAGATGGGATAGGTGTCGACAGATCAAGTTTACTTCAGGCAGACCGTTACGAGAGCGACGTTCTGCAAAAGACTTGCTAAATAATGATGATCTATAATCCAATAGACCGCATGGCGTGAAGAGGAGTCGTTTCCGACATACTTGATTTCTCGTGCACATGGTGCATTCCAGGTCTGCTTCTGTATCCCTGAGTACATTACATTCAGTTCAATGCTTCATATATTCACTACAAGCATTAACAACAAACACACACACACAAAGGGAAGGGTTTATAATACCCTTCTGATAGGGGGAGTGGCTGTATGTGGGTAAGAGAGAGTGAGAGGTGAAAGGGAAAGTGAGGGGAAGTGGATGTATGTGTATGAGAGAGAGAGAGACAGACAGAAAGAGAGGAGAGAGAGAAGTAGAAAGAGAGAGAGAGAGAGAGAGAGAGAGAGAGAGAGAGAGAGAGAGAGAGAGAGAGAGATCGACGTACGTCCAAGAAATAGATACCAGTCAGTTAGATCAGTTTCTTGGTAAGGCTGTAGCGTACATGGTCGTCGCGTGCTGAACTTCAGTTAATGAAGAAGTTTGTTCTCCAAATTAAAGGTTAGCTGCAATGGATACCCAACATTCTGTGTCTCTCGTCCTAGGGTATGTTCCCAGCTTCTTTTTTTCCTTTGTATTTCATCCCACATAAATCTTTAAATAATTCTTGCTCCGCTGCCCTCACATTTTCTTTTCAGGATTTTTAAAATGAAAATGTGACTTTAGCAGTTTTCATGGTTTTCGTCGTGTTCTTCTTACGCCGTCATCCTGGTTGTTGTTGTTGTTGTTTGTGCAGTTCCAGCAGATCCATCTCGTAACTTCACTTGTTTGCCTAGCAAAAGCCAGAAACCAGGCTTATTACCAACTTAATGGGACAGTTTTACGTACTCCATGCTTTGTCTCAGCAAACAGCACGCACATACATTATATGCACACTGCAACCACAGGTAGTGCCAATACTGTCAGTCCTCCACAATGTGTTATGTGCGTGATGGAAGTATGCAACAGTAAAAGAGTAAGGACGTCGAACCGGACGTCAGAATTAAATGACAAGACGATTTAGTCGGCAATTCTCTGACAAAAAATCAAAAGTGATAATTACTGTGAATGTTGTGTAATCACATCTTGTAAAACTGAGCATTTATCAGCATCATTTTCACCCTCAGCATCAATATCATCATCACCATCATGCATTTGTACCGTTTCTGTTGTGTCACATAGTGCTAGCAATCGATTCCTCCGTTCGTTGTTTTTTCTGTAAAATCGAATTGAGTCTCCGGAAATGTAGGTATACAGAAATACTTTGATGTCGATTTTTAATTTCAAATTTTGCCCGGGCAGCGACCTTAGGCTACTCTTTTCGATTTCCAGCTGCCAAGGAATGTTTTACATGTGTAACAATACACACTGGCGTCCGATCTTACTACCCACAGACCAGGGAAAATTACTAGAAGTCCAAGTGAAAAATTCCCAGCCTTCACCGGGGCCTAAACACAGAAACTCCAGCCCTCGAGGCGACGCCATGCCTTGAGATCACGCAAGCCCTCCCCCCACCACCCTCAGTCGGAAGAATAGTAATGTCTTCAATGGGAGCTGCCATAGTGTCGCGGCTAGGCGCTCATCTGCGGATCAGAAGGTCCTGAGTTCAAGACCGACTTTTTTCAACAGGACCTTGGCTCCCAGGTTGACCCAGCCTTGAGTAAATACCAGACATCAGTCCTGGGAAGTAAAGGCATATCCCCATCGAGTTCAGACTGGTCTATAAAAATACTTTTCTAGCACTCTGTGCCCAATACACCTGAAGGCAGGGAAACGTGTCCTTTATTTATTTATGACTCAAGTATAAGGAGTCCAGCGGCGTCCGTGGCTAAGGCGTTACCAGTCTGACTCGTAATCCAACGTACCGCAATCGAAACCACCTGCGGGCTGTGTGGATTTTTATCGTGGTATGGGACGTCGCAGGTCGACCCAGCCTCAGATGGGTGTCAGGATAGGCTGTCCTGGGAAAGTAAAGACGGACGGCGTGATGCTGACCACATAACCCACCAAGTGCTGATTGGTCTGTAAAAATATGGGTGCTCTTCCCATATGCCCGATTTGCCTAAGGGCGTGTAAAGGGATCTTTACTTTTACTTACTTTATAAGGAGTCCAGGTTTATGTAAGTCCATTGATAGCTTTTTCTGCCCAATACTTTCTAAACGTTTTGGGAAGAGGACCATGCACTTGTATCTGGGATCAGGAAGTTTAATGTTGCAGCAATATTGATGCCCTGAGGATCAGTTTGTGCTTACCTCTTTTATCCATACCAAAGTCATGAGAGAGACCGCCTGCGCTAACAACAGGAATCTTCCACACTGCCGAGTAGCGAGCGACTGCGGCCAGTGAGTAGTCGCACACTGGACCGAAGAAAACCTGAACGAGCTTCGAGTAGCGAAAAGCTTCGATGGGTCCATATGTACTGCTGCATTTTGAGTCCGCATAGCTGTAAACAGGAGAGATAATGACTAAAATATATAACGTAACTAACACTTTCTAACTCCTTTATTCATTTATTCGCGGCGTCTGTGACACAGGCGTTGCCAGTCCGAATCGTATTTGCAACACACCGCAGTCGAAAGCCACTGCTGGCTGCGTGTATTTTTTATAATGGTTTGGGGCGTCGCAGGTCGACCCAGCCTAAAATGGGCACCAGGATGTATGTTCTGGGGAAGTAAAGGCGGCCGGCGGATGCTTTCCACATTACCCATCTAGTGCAGATTAGTTTGAAAAATATGGTGCTCTCCCATATGCTCGATGCGCCTAAAGGCGTGAAAAAGGATCTTTATTTCATTCATTCATTCATTCATTCATTCATTCATTCATTCATTCATTCTTCTTCTTCTTCTTCTTCTTCTTCTTCTTCTTCTTCTTCTTCTTCTTCTTCTTCTTCTTCTTCTTCTTCTTCTTCTTCTTCTTCTTCTTCTTCCTACTGCTTCTTATTCTTCTCCTCAGCTCCCTCCCCCTCTTCTTTAAGTTCTGCATTGCCTTTCAGCGTCAGGTTTTGAAGAGCTAGGGATGAGAGCCTTGGTATGTGCTATGTAGATGCTGCTATTTACGGCTTCGGATATTCCCTGTAGCCATAGCTTGTGTGGTCGACCTACTCTATGTTTGTCTCATTATGTCCAAGTGACAGATCTCTCTGTGGTCAACTGCCTAGTGGTAGACTTGACACACATCCAAACCATTTCTTCTGTATGTCTCTTGATGTAGTTTAACATTGGTTGTGTCCCACCTTTTTTTTTTCTTCTTCAACCGTCTTCTGATCCTGTCCTTTCTGGGCTATTTAGGATTAGCCGTATTTTTTATGTTTTTGTGAATTTTTTGTGTCTTTTATTATTAACGTCCACCTTTGGCACTGATAACACAATGTAGGTAACAAAACTGTATTGAATAGGCTTTTTTTTTTTTTTTTTAATCCATTTTTCAACTGTGTCCTTATATGCCACAGAGGACTCGCAGTCTATTATTCAGTTCTATCCAGCGCAGTCACCTTGATATCACGGACGGTAATCCAGTTCAACAACTTGGCCTTTTTTCATTAACATTTGCTTTAGGGGTTTTTTTTTTTTTGACGTTCTCGTTTCCTCGACACCCCCCCCCCCCCCCCCCCCCCACCCCCACAACCTCATTTTCCAATTTCAGCGTGTGCTTCGCGACTCTCAGTTCGTCTAACGTTAGAATGTTTCCAGTATAGAGCCATCCTCTCATTTGTTTTATTTCTTCACCCCTCTTTTGTTCGACCCATTTTATTTTGATCTCTTCGCTCAGGTATTTCGACATCATGTAGCCTTCATACCATGTCTTGTTTTATGTCAAAGTCCAAACAATATATATATATATATATATATACATACATAAAATTTGACTGTGGCATTTGTTATTTGCTGGCACCTTTCCGTCCTTAGAGATTCTTTTTCTTCTTCTGCGTTCATCCGAAAATGTAATTGCATTGTGTCCGTTTACAGCATGACTGCGATATTTGCACCTTTCGGCCAACACATCCGACTTCTGCGGGCATTTGTTGACCGGGTTAGCCTTCCCGGGTCCTTAGAGAAGATAGTGTTATACTGTGCAGTGATGAGGCATAGTACTCACAGCTCGTGGCGTTGGCGAGTGTGACTAGCAAGACCTGGTGGCGTTAAGAAAAGTCCTCCACAATTAGAGCATGGCTTTTCAGGTTCATTGTTGCCATCGTGTTTATTTAGAGAGTTTCTTCTGAGAAGCTTAGCTCTCATCCTTTCTGCATTCATTTCTTCCTTCATTCTCATTCCGTTTCTTGTGTGCTCTCTCCACTAAAGTGAGGAGTGACTATACAATAAATTATAACAACTATAGACTGTCGACTCGAAGGTGCTAGGTTCAATTCCACATCGAGGGGGATATGTTTATTTTTTAAGAACTGGCATTAGTATTAATGTCGACTCAGCCCAAACTGGATACCAGAAAATGTCCACGGGGAAAAGCGACTGGCGTGTTGATAACTACATAAACCCTCTATTGCAGTTCGGGCTTTAAAAATAGGACACTCATATGTCCGATGTGCCACTGGCTTAAAAAAGGGTTCGTTTTTTTTTTTTTTTTTTTAACTTTAATTTAAAAAGTAAAAATATGCTCCCTGAAGAGTGGCAAGCTTCACTTCAGAGGTTCCGGCTAGGTAGCATTCTTTGGATATTTTCTCCTGAGTATGCCGGTGTGTTGGGAAATGAACAGGCAGATGGACTAGCTGATTCTTCACCACTAGGTGATGAACTAGTGTATGACAAGCTAGATATTGTGAGAGCCCTTCGGGAGCGAGTGAGCTGTGCAGAGGCACATATAGATCATTAACGTCTTTGAGAATTCGGCTGCGAGGAGTTACCAGGCGATCTGGACGACCCCCAAAATTCAAGGGAAAGGCGAGACGGATATACAATCAGACAGTTACTAATGTCATGGGAACTGGAACTCTTCGCTTGCTGCTAAAGATGGGGAAGGAGAGCTTATGGGAGTGCCCTGAGTGCTATGATGTCTATTCTTAATTCAAAATTCAACTTCACTTTATTTCTAGACTGTAGATTCAACAATTAGGTACATATTAACTTTACAGGATATATTCAACATGCAACTATACAACATAGTTGTTAAAGGTAGAATAAACTAACGAGAGTAAATTGTAAAACTGGGTGGCATATTGAACAAATAACGGTACATCTTAACTGCATAAAAGGGTGACAGCCAATGAATGCATAACTTAACTATAGAGGGTTTAGAGCAAAGGACTACTTTCAACGTCTGCAGGCGTATTGGACACATATTCTTAGATGTATATTATACAAACCAATCGGCACTCGACGGTAGATCTGCTTACCATCACGCCGGCCGCATTTACTTTCCAGGATTTATAAAAGAAAATGGTATAAGGGAAATTATGCTTGGATGTACCCCAATCCTTTCAGTTGTCTAACTCTTCTTCAAAACTGTGAGTATCATCATCAACATCGTCGTCATCATTATTATCATCACCACAACCAACAACATCATCACTTCCACCATTACATGATAGGTACTTTGCACAATCTCGCCCTCCACACAGTACGACAGAAAGACCCGTCATCCTTGGCTAAAATTTCCCCTATTGTGAACTCGCATGCGATAGACGTCCTTAATGCCCTGAGTGATGTACCATGATGGCCGACCCGTGCTTTGTCATCTAGGAATCATACCTTCTATTACAGTGTTTTTCCCCCCATACTATTCTCCCGCCTCTCCGTGTGGGTACCGGGGGATGCATTGTGGGTCAGACAACAACACATCCAACAATTATGTCGTAGGAATCGGCTAAATGGGAGCTTCCTTCTAAGTCGGAGTGCATCTACCGGAACGTCAAGGAGTAACCAGCTGCACACAAATAAGCCCGTAAAAACGGATGTACAAGCACAACTCAGGCCCTGGCACAAAGTCTAAATGGACGAATAACCAGGACTTTCCACCGGCGCTTATTGGCGGTGAACAAAGAAGTTCTCTTTCCACACCTGGCCAATCGGTTAGGAATGCTCTGGACTTTCATGCACAAGGCTCCTGTTCGACTTATCAGTGAGGTTATGGGGGGAAAGGGGCAGGGCGGTTTCTATCGGCAGGAAAGAAATTCGTAAACTGCATAGTCCTAGCGACCGCACTAGCCAAGCGGTCCTAAAATCCCTAGGCCCACAGACCCTTTCTTCGCTGCATAAATGGTAAATTCAGGAAGTAATGGCCGTTTCCCAATGGGAGATTGCTCACTCAGTCGACATTATAGTGTTTAATAAGGCCAAAACATTTTATTTCCCGTGAATCTATAGTTCATATGTATAACATTTTAATAATATTAGGTTTTTTTCCGTTTTATTTTTTGTGGGAGGTGGGTGGAGGGGTGCTTAATATGGTCATCATCACCACCAGTTCTCGTTATGCCTAGTGGCACATGAGGCTTCAGAGAGGACTCTCCATGCTTTCCTGTCCTGTTCAATCTTCAATGCATTTTTCCATGTCAAAGATGCCGCACTCAGGTCACTTCCCATCGTTCGTCTCCATGTTGTTTTTGGGCGCCCATTTTTCTCTTTCCCTCTGGTGTCCATGTGAGAGCTGTTTTGGCAGGTATATCAGAAGTCATTCTCATAACGTGGCCAAGCCATTTCCATCTTCTCTTGGTAATCATACTGTCTAAAGTTTCTTGGTTTGAGGTTTGAAGTAGTTTAGTGTTTGAGATTGTATCTGGCCAGAAAATTTTGATAATTCTACGTAGACATGTGTGGTGGAAGGTGGACAGCTTGTGTGCATCCTTTTTGGTCATTCTCCAGCATTCCGCTCCATAGAGAAGAACTGGCAAAATGATGATCTTTTAGAGTCGGAGTTTCGTTCCTCTGCAGTAATTGTTGGATTTCCAGATTTGCCTCATCCTTCCAAAAGCAGCTCTAGCTTTGTTCAGACGTGACTGTATGTCTTCCTCTGTCCCTCCCAGTAGGGACACCCCACTGCCAAGATACGTGAAATGTTCTAAATTTTCAAGTGATTGGTTACTTATGGTCACTGGTTGTTGGTTTGGACTGTTTGTCATGATCTTAGTTTTCTTTGTATTTATTTTCAGTCCCACCATTTCTGCTGTGCAGTTTAGTCTGTTACTTTTCTCTTGTATATGTTCATGTTTATGTTATAGGAGTGCTATATCATCTGCAAAATCAAGGTCCTCAAGCATGGTGAATGGAGTCCATCGAATGCCTCTTAATGTCCGGTCTACTGTGTTCTTTAGGATCCAATCAAACACAAGGTTGAAGAGGAGAGGTGACATAACACATCCCTGTCTTACACCCGTCTTTACTTGGAAAGATGTAATGTAATTTTTTATACTGCAGGAAAAGTCTTTATAGAAGAGAGCAGTTATGTTGACTATTTTTTCTGGAATTCCATAATGTCGTAAAATTTTCTACAGACCGCCTCTATGGTCGCTGTCAAAAGCTTTCTCAAAGTCCACAAAATTAATGTATATACTTCTCTGCCATTCGTTGCATTGTTCTAAAATGTTCCGTATGGCGAAGATGTGCTCAGTTGTTCCTCTGCCCTTTCTGAATCCTGCTTGTTCCACTCGTAGGCATTTATCTACTCCTTTTTCAAGCCGCATTATGATGATTTTACAAAATATTTTGCTTGGTACTGAGAGTAGAGTAATTTCCCTCCAATTATTGCAGTCTGTTGTCTCCTTTTTTGGGGATTTTGACTATTGTTCCTTCAGTCCAGTCATCAGGCAACACTTCTTTTTCCCAAATATCCTTGAACAATGGTTCTAGAATGCTAGCAGTTGTTTTGGGATCTACTTTGAGAAGTTATGCTGACAATTCGTCTTTGCCTTTTGCTTTGTTGTACTCTAAAGTCTGGATAGCTTTAAGGATTTCTTGTTTGCTTGGTGGTTTAGTAATAATGTCAATGTCCTGAGAGGCTGGTTGAATATCTGGGGGATTTTCAGGATCAGGTCTGTTCAAGAGGTCGGAGAAGTGTTTAGTCCACTGCATGTCTTGTTTTTGTTCTGTGGTGAACAGTCTGCCTTGGTTATCTCTGATGGGTATGCTGTGATAGTTCGTTCTGTTTCCGCAAATTTGCTGGGTATTTCGTGTAGGGTTTGTAGATCATGTGCTTTAGCAGCATTTTCTGCTGTTTTTGCAAGATTTTCCATAAATCTTCTCTTTTCAGCTCTGGCACTTTTCTGGTCATTTTATTTAGTTCGCTATATTCTAACATTAGTTTGTCTTTCTGACGTTCTGATTTAGTGTGATTTATGAGGCTCTTTATTCTTTTTCGCTTGGCAATATAGTCCATGGTTTGACTTCTTATCCATTCTTTGTGGTGTTGTTTCCTGGTTCCTAATATTTTGTTGCTAGTTGATTTGTATGTTTCTTTGATCTGGTTCCATCCGTCTTGAATGCTGATTGTAGTTGTAAAATGATTGTAATATGGTCGTTTCATCTTATTTTCTATAACAAAGCGGCTTGAGACCACTATTTCTACCTCTGGCAACCTTTCAAGTTGTCAGAGCATGTAACTGAATCTACGATATAGCTATGGAAACTAGAAGTGTCCACTTATTCAAGTGAATGCTCTGTTCCAGAAATACATTAGATGTGTTTAACCCATCCAATACAGCTCGGGGTACCACTAGGATTGGCTATACTTTAAGTTTTGTGAGCATATCGACACAGACGTCACGAGGCAGAAAATGTCAGTGATAGAACGCAGTCTTGTGGGGGTATTCACAACCAGCTAACACAACTCAAGACTAAAGTCAAGAAGTGGATTTACAGCCATAACCGTTTTATTTCGGGTTGCAGCCAACAAGTAACAAGAATTCATTTTAAGACTAATTGTTATCTTATTTTTCTTCTCATTGCTGCATTTGATATTATATTTGTTCTTTAAGCGTTTCTTAAAGCTGCCCTAATCTATCTACCATCTGTTATAATTTGCCGTTCGTTAGCTGAAGTACGGGAACATAGTTGACACTAGTAGCGTCATGTCGACCAAAATAAGTTTTATGACGTTTGCCTTGATAGATATAGTTATTCCATAAATGTTCTGCGTACAACATCCTCATCAAGTACCTTGCCGACTGGCGAGGACTATCTTGCCTCACCACAGGCTGCGATCAGTGTTGCTACTTTGGATGTTTTACATCCAGATTTAGATGTTTTTTCTTGCATTTAGATGGCGTTTTTGACGTTTAGATGGTAGATGTTATTCTAGTGTTTTTCATTTGGAGTGAATTTATCAAATCTAACCCAAGAAACAGGATGAAATTTGACCTCTTAAATGCTGTCTTGACAATACAATTCGGCCTAATAAGAGTAGGAAAGGGCTGTTCCACTTATCAGCTCCCTGATTGGTTATTAAACGAAATTGGAACAGCTAAAGCATACCAGTCATTTTGGAGCTGAAGCTTCAACTTCATCATCCAAGCTAAGTTTATCCTATGGATCTTGTAAGGCAAACCAGTAAATATGCAAACATTATTCTATAGGTATAGTCATATCAATAGCTATGCAATTTGTGACTCTTTCCATTTGGATGTTTTTTATAGATGTTTTCCACGCAAATTTAGATATTTTAAGATATGTTTAAACTCCGTTTTAGATGTTTTTTGTCAAAGAAAAGTGGCAACACAGACTGCGATCTCCAAAACCTGGAACTCATTCATATGCTGACACACCTCCTTGCCATGACAAACGGCCGTCAAAATCCTTCTCACTTGGTCTTTGTGACAATACGCTCGGTGACTCCAGAATGTCTTTCCTCAACCTACTTTTATTTCTTTGTATTTTGAAAGTATACAGGAAAATAGGGATTTGGATACATCCTTAATCTAAGTAAGACGACCACATCAAACCTTTAATTCTCCTGGACCGTTGGTCATATCAAACACTAAAACTTTTTCCCAGATGTTAAGTGTTAAGGTACAGAGATAAGACTGACCAAGCAGACTTACTGACTGGAGATTTGCACACCATTTGTTGGTGTCAGATATTTATCTCCTAGCCAGACCTTCAGGAACAGATAACAAGGGCTAATTGCCATTATCTCCCCCTGAGGTTACCTAAACTGGAGTGCCGGTCAGATTGTCAATATTGACACAGTGAGCTGAAAGTGTTGGCAGAAGAATGGACAAAGTCTGATTTTATTGTGATGACAGGTGAAGTAGACTGGAGGTGTGACTTGGCCTATTAGCTTTGACCAGCTTAATTGAACCTGTAGAATGTGAGCGTGGGAATTTAAACAAGTGTTGTACAGCCCTGACTGACAGCGAATAAACTTACCCACAGGGGAGGAGCTGTGACATCCTTGAATGAGAATGATTTTAGGCGTAATGTAGGAGGAGCTTGATAAAAGTTATAAAGGGGTGAACTCTAGGTCTGGTAAATGAGATCCTGTCCAGCACATGCCATCTGTTGGGCTTAACCTAAGCTTGAGACAGAACTTTTGGCATCGTGGTTTCATTTTCCAGGTAAGATCGAAATTAGGTTCAAATCTATATTTTGTTATAGAGATCTAACTGTCTTTTTACTCAAGTGTGTGTCTTCATCACTTTATAAGACTCCTAGGCGGACATTTCTTCATTCTCGTAGGGCACTGTCACATTGCTTTATTTCCTATTTGATAGTGTCATGAATGTTTTTTCGTGCACATGTGTTTCAATGTTGTAAAACCTAAATGTTGTTGTTGCCATTGAAATTTAATGAACTATCATGTTTTAGAAATCACAAGCGTGAAGATAACTCTGGCAATCTTTTCACGTGTGGTTAATGTGAATCTGTATTACATACAGCTTACACACTGAAATGTGTTTAACTCTCGGGAGGCTAATGCGGAGATTGATCCCGGAGAGTAAATCCCTGAGATTTCTTACTTGATTCGCCTCAGAAATATTGTTAGCTTTCTGGGCGCGTCTATTGTTCCAAGCATGGATTCCAGAACTGGTTCTGTCTGACTGAGTGTCATTTGAGTCTGTAAGAGAGATGGCACCTGACGTAGAAGACTTGACTATCATTCCAGGACGTGTAGAGGAAGGCAGAAGATGTAATTCTTGTTTACCGTCGAGGTAAAAACAGGCAGGAAATTACAACCACACTACAACACGAACTGGACAGACTTAGTGAGTGGTGCCAGGAATCAAGAGCTCAAGTGAACCCGTCCAAAGCCTCCTTAACATGGTTCTCTCTAAATACTCACATCGTCAATACACCAACGCCAGTCGTAAGCATATGTGGTGTGGACATTGAGAGAACGGACACCATGAAATACCTGGGTATGACATTTGACAGATGCTTGTCATACAAATGCCACGTAGACAACGTCATACTTAGAGCCAGAAAAGGTCTGACAGCACTCAAGGTGCTAGCAGCAGCTGATATTGAACAACGCCTACTTTTCCTTCTCTATCAAGGGCTTGTGCTTAGCGTCATTGACTATGGTCTTGGCCTCCTCACTGTCAGCAAAACCCAGCTAGAAAGACTGGACCGAGTACAAAATGAGGCCATGAGACTCATACTCGGCTGCACAAAAGACACCTCCTGCAACGCCATGCGTTATGTCCTGGGTTTGCCAACGATGACTAGCAGATACAAAGTGGCACAAGTCAAGGCTTACATGAGGGTATCGGCAGACGCTAACCACCCATTGCACAAAGCTATATACGACACAAAAGGAACGCGTCTCAAAAGAGGCCGCTCTTGGATGGCAAAGGCTGAGAATTTGATCCAGCAGGTATGTGACCTACGCGTTATCAGGCACGGAAAAGAATGGATGAATACACCAGTAGACATGCATGGCATCTCTAAGGTTGTCATCACACTAGGAAGGTACTGTCGGGATCAGATTCCTGCGGCCATAGACACAGAAGTAAGGGAACTGATAGATCAGCATTCAGACCCAGAAGATATCATCATCTACACAGATGGGTCCGTGAAGCGCGGATCAAGGTCAGCATGGGCATACACAGCGCAAAGAAGGGGGAAAACAATACATGAGGACAGCGGCGCTTACCAGACAACCACGTCAAGCATGACCATGGAAATAGCCGCTGCTTCTAGAGCTTTAGCATGGGTATCCGAGCAAACCGCCACACAAGCAGTAATTGTCTCAGACTCAATGAATATGCTTCAGAAAATAGCAACAGGCAGTATGCGCTCTGAATGGATAGAAAGCATTCGGAAATCGCACTTAACTTCCGTAACCTGGATCTACACACCGGGTCATGCGGGCGTAAAGGGAAATGAGCGAGCGGACCAACTGGCAAGCACAGCACTAATGATTGCGGGAAAAAGCATGGACAGAGCAGATATCGTTAACGCTGTACGTACTGGGCTAGTGGATAATATCGAATCCCTGACACTAACACGATTGCGTGACATGGGAGTTAAGCATGGTGAAGCACGTCTTTGCCGTCTGCGAGGCCGAGAAAGGAGACAATATAACCAGCTTCTCATGGGGACAATTAGTAGAAGTACTTTGGAGTGGCTGCTGCTTCGGAGGACTGCGCACGCATGGGTATGCCCAATGTGCAGTGACGTCGATTGTGATAACAAAACACAAAATAACATTTTATAGGAAGTCGGCATTCTGAAACCCAAGTTCAAGGTGTCTCCTTCGTGCCAAAGAACTGCATGGCTGTTGGGTGAACAGTCGTTAACGAAGGCAGTCAGGTCGTTGTAGGGGCGACGCCTGCTGGTGGATGTAATGTCCTAAGTCCCTTTCCCAGCTAATAGTGAGGGTACTGCTGGGGTGACCATTTGTTAACCCCTCACATAATGCTTTCAAGTCACAGTGGACACTAGGCACGACCACTTTTTTTTTTTTTTTTTTTTTTTTTTTTAAAGCCGTGGCAGTTCTGCCAGGCGGTGGCCGTTGCATTTTTGCTCCATTTGTAGACTGGAAGGATATAGTTTCGTCACCCAGCTTCTGAGTTGAGTGCATGGTGTGACACTGTGAGCTACGAGTGTTTTTCGTTGGCACAGGAGCGGAGCAACAATGGGGTGACCCGTTTGCTATGATGCTGAAACTAGGATTACCAGATTACCAGATTACCAGAAGATGTAACAGTTGGAATGTGAGACATAAGCCCTTCCAAATTGGACAGGAGTGAATGTGAGCATGAGGGAGAGATGAAATGTTTTATTTAAATAAACATGCTTGATGTTATTATAATATACATGCTTAGTGTACTTCTAGAGCAGATACTACAAATATGCGCTTGTTTCTTCATTCTCCAGTTCCCACATTGGCAGGGACTAGTAAGCATCCATTCATTGCTGACCGTCTGAGTGTAACGACCTGCTTGAAGCAGTGAGGACGACAAACTGGGAAAGAATAGACAGGGTCTCCAGCCGAGAACTGCCCGACGGTGAATTCTCCTACTAGGAGTTAAGTATATTTACAAACTGTCATCTATAACATCATCCCAACTCTACTAGCCTAAACAAGTTCACTTTAATTTCGATTTATTCAAATAAATCATGTTTGATGTTGTTACAACATAGTTGAGTAAATTGTGTACTTAGGTTCAAGTGTCTTTGTGCATATTAGTTTACTTCAGCTAACAAATATTTAAATCACTTGATGGGGGCTTTTAAGTAATGCCAGGAGAGGAGAGCAGTCGGAGGGGTTAAATGAGCACCTGGATTATATCACAGTGGGTATATCCAGAAATCTATCTATCCCTTCTCCTACTCCTGTGGATACAAGTACAGCAACTTTCATTTTATGGAACGAGCCACTCGCTGTTTTCTTGGCTATCCAGGACTGTCTAGGATCAACATAGCTTAGATAATAGTCCAGTTTCTCACGTGGGTGGGCATTGTTAAGGTTCAAACCCACACCCTCACTATATCAGTGTATTTACCCACGTGGGCGCGCGACAGTCTTCCTCTATCTCTTTTCCAAAAAATCTGTCCAGTTGTCACAGCATGTTCAGGTTTCTCTCATCTCGTACATATTACCGTTTGCTTCCAATGATTGCGATACACTGACCTCGGGCTCTCCCCTTCTGTGTTATTCATTTTGGGTGGCCAGGGAATTTTAATAACTTCTTCTGTAAAACCAAATCTTTGGGGCCCAAAAACGTTCTTGGCTTGTTTATTAACTGTCCAGGATTCACAGGGAAATGTTAAAACCGACGCTTTACAGCATGCAGGGATTCTTTTTCTAACCTCCAGTGACACGAATTTATTAGCTGAAACGTTTTTTATTTTATAAAATGCAGTTTTAACCTGCCCGTTTACGTTCTTTGTATTCGTGTTATCGTTGTGCATAGATACTTTATTTATGTCCTTGTCCTAAAATAACTAATGTTACTTTTGTTGATCATTTAGGCACTATGAATGTATTTGATACTGCTATTAATTATGTCTTCCCATTATTCAAGACCATTTTGTCACTGTCTACCACCACTGTTTCTATAAATCCAAACATCCAAACAGTGGCATCACCATAAGGCAGGTTATTTATGTTATGACCACAACCACAATTCCTGAAATATCCATGACAGATCTTGTCATTAATTCACTGTATAATGAAAAAAATTATGCAACATACACATTCTTTTCATATGCCCTAACTTATGTTCTGAAATGTTACCGGAAGGTTTTTGCTTGTGTCTGCTGCCAAAATATGCTCTTTGATATTGCTATCTATGTTTATGTCTATTGTTTATTCGACGGATCAACATCATGGCACAATGGTGTAACCCATATGTGCTCTGTTTTACTTCTAACTCAAGCCTGTCTGAAGGTTCTCAGCGCAGTGCACGAACTCCGTTGCACCGGCGAAAATTCTGAAATACTTTGCGTAGTTTTTTTACTCAAAAATTTGCCAGGGCAGAGCCATTAGGCTACTCTTTTCGAGTTACAGCTGTCGAGGATTTTTTTACGTGCGTAACAATACACATGGGCGTCCGATTTTAGACTAAAAGTCCACGTGAAAAATCCCAGCCTTCACCGAGGGTTGAACCCGGGACCTCAAGCACTTGAGGCGGACACCATACCTTGAGACCACTCTGCCCCCAATTGCTACCTATAACGTAGTCTTTAAAAACAAGCACAGAACTTAGTGAGTGAGTGAATAAGTGAGTGAGTGATTGCGTGAGTGAGTGAGTAATGAGTCAGTCGACATAGAGGTCCTAAATGCCCAGTAAATCGGACAGAAATATTAAATGCTCATTCAATCGGCACAAACATATTGAGTTTTGTCATTCAAGGTAGGAGTATTAGAAAGAAGTCATTTTACGAACTGAATTCTCCAACATGACCTAAAGCAACGAAAAAGCCGTGTTATATATATAGTTTTGATCATACTTATTGACAATGATTTTTGAAATCACTTTTTCAAACCTGCCTTCCTATTAAATGCTCACAATTGGACCGCTGCTGTGTTGTTTGTTGAAGTGTCTGTTAGTTGGCAGTGATGTTGATTTACATGTGGATGATTTCTCTAGTGATCCAGCTTCGCCGTTCTGAGTGTCACCATGCCTCAGGTAATGCAATCTATGACTGCCAACCCAGACTCCAAAAACTGCCGAAGGATGAGAGGTGGGTGTTTCTAGTGTTCTTTCTACTGTTCGTTCTACTGTTTCTTTGCGGGGTTTTTTTCTTCCGTTGTCTGGTTCTTTCTATTGCCCTTTCTTTGGTCCAGCTGGTCTTTTTACCGTTTTCCTCTCTGATTAGATTTACTGTAATTTTATCTTGGTTCTTTCTACTGAACTTTCTTAAATATCATCAGCGTTTGCTAATTTAAGCGATATGGTGACATCTATGAGACAGTTTAATATATTGTATAGAAGACATTGGGCTGCGACAGAGAGAAAATATGAGTGTGTTTAGCCCAGGGGGAAGAGAGGGGGTGGGGGGCATTGAGTCTCCTTACCATTTTCTAGAAGTTGGGTCTCAATGGACTTGAGCCTTGTTTAAGTTCCTAATTATAATCAAACAATATTGTGCTGATTGGCAACTAAATATAATAATATATTTGAAAAAGATGCTAAATTTTAAGACAAATACTCATCAAAGAACTTGCAAACATTGTTTAGGTAGCTCTATAGCCCACTAAAATTATTTGTGTGTGTGGGTGTGTGGGTGTGTGGGTGAGAAGGCATGGGGAGCTACAAAGAACACAATCACAATGTTCCGGCTCCCTTGTAGATTAAAGGTTAACAGGACGTTGCAGAACCAACCCCGACAGCCTCTGGCTGTTGTGGGCATTTGTGTGGTTTTTCTAGGCAAATTTATGTCCAGTAGTTTGCCATTGCTTCCTGGACGGTCGGCTTTCTTGGTACCTCTGTCAAAACCAACGCATGGCGTATGGCCCGCAGTTGGGAACCCGCCACCCCGGCATTACGAAGCGTTCGCATCGACTTAGCCACAGAGCCGACGCCTTTGTAGAAGGTTAAAATTATATATCCCTGGGGTTTTTTTTTTTGGGGGGGGGGGGGGAGGGGGGATTAGAGGTCATGATTTTCCTAATCAGATATTGTGAGATTTCTCTTGATACACGTTCGTATGTAAGAATGAATATTGTCAGAAATGTAACTTGTGTGCAAGATTTTTGACTTTTCAAAACATGGCCTTATTGCAGTTTCACGATTTGATTGCTAAAACCAGTCTCTTTCCGGCTTTTCTAAAAATAGCACGGAAATCCAAGAAAGACAACTTTGGCCGCTAAGGGCAGAAAAGCAGCTAACCGGCAGCATTAAAGATCGCTTGCAAACGCGTAAGTGCCAACAGCGGCACGAATAGAATATAATAAATGCAACATATGTTTTAAAAAATCCTGCAACACTTCCCAATCATACCCACACACACACAAAATCCAAAGACAAATAAAATTTGTTTACCGAATATTCAGAGAAACCAAAATATTTAGTCATGCAGCACGCATTTAAATCAACTTAAATATTCGCTTGACATAATTTTTTATGGAAGTATTCTAAAACATCTAATCATGGAACATAAATTTATAGCTAAAAAAAGGCATTAAACAGGTGTGTAAAGCAACTACAAATATTTCTTCGTACAAAATATGGTTTTAAGCCATTCAAAAAAAAAAATGCCACAAGACAAACAAATAAATAGATAAGCAGCCCCAAACAGAAAATGCCACACGACAAAGAAATAGGTTTAAGCAGTCCAAAAAACAGAAAATGCCGCACGACAAAGAAATAGATATAAACATAAACAGTCACACACAAAAATGAAGAAAACACCACACAACAAAGAAATATATATAAACAGTCTAAAACAAAAAAAAAAAAATGCCATACGACAAAGAAATGGATATAGGCAGTAAAAAACAGAGAATGCCATACAATAAAGCACTTGATAAAAGCAGTTTTAAAAAAATGCCAGACACAAAAACATGGATAGAAGAAGAAATATACTTACAGCAACTTGATTGTGTTCTTGGTGAAAATCCCTCTGTGTTGCAGTTTGGCAACGGTGACGTCAATAGCAGGCCTTACATGCATGATTGAAAACGGGTACATGGTGTTGTTGGGCAGAATCACAGCAATGGACACCACCCTACTGGGGTCGGCGACAACCACAGTCCACAGCATCGTTTTTCAAAAGTACAAAGAGAAGCTGAAAATCCATTATCTTAGAAGCGCCACCAACTTGGAATAACGTACATGGTAGTTCCTCTTTCTAAAGTACAATTCGCAGAGGCAGAGATACGATGTTTAAATCAGAAAGATAGGAATGTCAACATCAAAATTATCAATGTTGTAGATATATTGATCATAAAGTCTCACCATGCCTACCATCTACGCCTACGCCGTTTTTATCCATTCCTGTGTATGTGGTACACTTTATTTGCATGATGAATACATAAAGAGGAATGACTATGTTAAATATTCACAAAAAATAGGTCATAAGAATTTAAGGGATCTATTGGTCGTCGAGCCGCTTTGGTTTGCACTTTCTTCACAGAAAAATTAAAAGCGGTTTATGTATGTCGATTTAGTTGAATTAAACAGCTTTTGTTGGGAAGACATTTCAGCTGCTATGGTCCATTCGAACAGTCTTGCCCACAAACATTAAAAAATATATCTTATACTCCTCTACAGGGTCAACACCAATTTTGGATTATGGTCTACTGTTCGCCATGTCGCAATGACTTCGTAATTGAGAAGTGCACAGGTGATTTATTTTTTTTAACAGCATCAAAGTTCTTTGATTTTTTTCAGACCAATAATGTGTCCGCCTGTTTAAAGACAACATACAGTAACTGTTACACATGGGTTCCATTTTATTAGCCAGTCAATGAGCACAATGACAGTACATGACGCCCCTCAGTTTCTCCCACGGACTTCTCCACAATGCGGTCAATTTAATGTTAAGCCAACTTCGCCTTACGATATTTACTATACATCAGCTAATTGTATGCTTTTAATCGACTTCTCTGAGCTACAGATTTTAAATTTGGCCACGACTTTAGGAATGGACTACACCGAAGTAATCCTTGCATCACAGTTGGCTAGTAATTGTGATAATAGCAACGCTGTTGAACAGATTCGCTGTCTCAGATTAGGTAAAGCTAGCTGTGTATCCTTTACAGGACGTTGAAGAGCCAACCACAGCATTTTTTGGCTGTTGTGGTTTTCCTAGACACATTTACGTCTACCAGTTTACCACAGCTTTCCCAACGGCCGGCTTCTCGATACCACTGTCAGATCACCGAACAGATCTCTCAGATTTACGAGCTGGGATCGAAACCGGCAAATGTAATTCTATACAAAAATACGAAAAAACAAACAAGCCGCCCATCCCACGAAAACTTTAAATGTAATTCTCTGTACAAAAGGAAAAAACTACGCCAGCGCAACTTTAAAAAAAACCCAAACATAAACCCTTGACCTATCAGGATAGTGGGGAGGTGTATTGATGGAAAGCGCTAGCATAAAAAAACCCCCCCCATATTTATCTGTCTTCTTCTGTGTAAAATGAAATAAGTGGTGTATGATAAAAATTTAGTCCCCCCCCCTGCCCCATTTGTTAATGTTGTTGTCATTTCCTGGTTTTTTCTTTCCTTTTTGCCCCCCTCCTCTTCTTCGTCTACCTCCAAATATTCCTTGAAGTACAGTCTTTGCAGTCAAATCATGTCTCACCACGCACATTAGCAATAGCACACAACAAATGTGTATTACCGAAAAAAACCTCCCCCCCCCCCGCCCTTTTCAGTGGGGGGGCCCCCCCCTGGGGACGGTCCCCCCACACTTGGGGTAAAGGTAAAATGGGGGGATCCCAGGCTGAAGAAGAAAGGAGGGAGGAGGGGGAGGAGAAAAAACTGGGGGGAGGATAAAGAAAGAAGGAGGGCGAGGAGGATGATGAAGAAAGAAGAAAAAAAAAAAATGATTAGAAAAAACAGAAGAATAAAGAAAATAAACAAAAAATAAACAACAAGATTTAACCGTTTTCCCCACAACAGATCATAGCGATTAGGATCAAGAACATGAGCAAGTAGCGGTGGTGGTGATAGAAGCCGTAGAAGTATTATTATTATTGTTGTTGTTATTATTATTAAAGATATTGTCACCATTATTAAGACATCCAAGCGTACGTAACTATGAGTGCAAAGAAACAGATTATTAATAGCATATATTCATTTCCCCCAAACATTAGGCTACCAGGGGCCCCAAAAACATGGGGGACACTATCTAAAAGCCCCCATCTATGCAAAATCAAATCTGTGAAGATGTGGGAGGATGCATGATGCATGAGAAAAAAAAGCAGCCCAACCTAACCAACCCCCCGAGACCCCGAGTGAATAATAAAAAACAAAAAAATCAGGCAAAATTTGTGGGGAAAAAAACGGGGGGGGGGGGAAACACCTTGTACTAGAATAATCCGAGAAAAAACAGCAGATCAATTGGTTTGGTGTGGCCCCCATCTTTTTTTTTAGAAAATGCAGCAAGATCAAAAATACCATCACAAGCACTACATCTCTCAGAAGATCAGCTTTTACAAGAAAAGGGGGGGGACGGTCACGGAAAAAAATATGGGATCAAAACAAAAACATTAAAAGACACTTTACGCCTTCACAGCATAACAAAAACAAATGGGGCCAGTGGCTGCCCAACGTGCAACTGATGGGGCAAAAAATTATTCCCTCCCCCCCACGCTTTTACTATATATTATTATTATTATTATATTAGTATAGGTTTGGTTGGTCCGTTTTATAGAAGTTATATAAGTAGTAGTAGTTTGTTGTTGTTGCTTTTGATGCTGCTATATTATTAAAAGTAGTATTAGTAGTAGTAGTAGTATTAGTAGTAGTAGTAGTAAAATAGTAGTATTGTTTTGTATTTGTAGCAGCAATATTTAGTAGTATTACTAATAGTGTATTTAGTAGGAGTATAGTAGTAGTAGTAATGTAGTAGTTAAGTAGTAGTAGTAGCAGTAGTAGTAGTAGGTAGTAGTAAGTAGTAGTAGTAGTAGTAAGTAGTATTTAGTAGTAGTAGTAGTAGTAGTAGTAGTAGTTAGTAGTAGTAGTAAGTAGTAGTTAGTTAGTAGTAGTAGGTTAGTAGTAAAGTAGTAGTAGTAGTAGTAGTAGTAGTAGTAGTAGTAGTAGTAGTAGTAGTAGTAGTAGTTAGTAGTAGGGTTGTTAGTAGTAGTAGTAGTAGTAGTAGTAGTAGTAGTAGGTAGGTAGTAGTAGTAGTAGTAGTAGTAGTAGTAGTAGTAGTAGTAGTAGTAGTAGTAAGTAGTAGTAGTAGTATGTAGTTAGTTAGTAGTAGTAGTTAGTAGTAGTAGTATTAGTAGGAGTAGTTAAGTAGTAGTAGTAGTAGTAGTAGTAGTAGTAGTAGTAGCAGCAGCAGCAAGTAAGTAGCAGTTAGTAGTAGTAGTAGTAGTAGTTCTAGTAATGTATTAGTAGTAGCAATACAAAGTAGTGTGTGGGTAGTGTGGTGTAGTAGTGGTGTGTGTGTTGGGTGGTGTGGTAGTGTGTGGGTTGTAGTGTGTTAGTCCCAGCCCCGTGCTTTAGTAGGAGTAGAAGGAGTAGTAGTAGTGCTTTCTGAGTCAGTCACAATGTGCGTGTGTGTTTCGTGTTCTCTAGCCAGCGGCAAGCTGCAGTGACCGCCTCTGTGAAAGATACACAAGCCAAGTGTAGTATCTGCATTCCTATGGAGGTAAGCATGAACAAATCGCAGATTTTAGTACACGATGGCCAGTCATCATCATGTAGAAAGGTCTTTGCAAAACGTCGCTCTCACCACAGTCTGCATAAAGGAAACTCTCGTCAGCTCTCCTGTCTCGTGCACTTTCATCTACAAGGGGTCATTTACATTCTGTGCCCATCTGTCGTGGGGTGAACAGCCAACCTTACACTGTTGACTGTTCGTGACGACCAGTTAATCCTTAAAGAATTCCTAAGCTTGGGTAAGTTGATTATAGTTTACGAGTACCATGATATATGTCTCTTTAAAGTTGGCCACTGCTGCAGGGAGGGAAGATTCAGCTGTGTGATAGCACAGAACTGGGCCATTCTTGATATCCAGACACTCCAGGCTGAAATCAAACCTGTCCCTTCACAGGCTAACTAGCTTGTGCCGTACATAACACACACCATTGTAAAAATATTAAACCCAGCAAGTTAATTATTCTCTAACCAAACGGAGGAGTTGTATCGACTAACAGACATTTGTAAACTGGGTCATCCTGCATTTGGCTAGGCTGTGACGTCAGAGCTCGGCGCTTTGAATCAAAGGTTAACTTTAGCACAACATTGAGTGTGTAGTATGCCGCTTGTGAAGAGATGAAATATATTTATGTACGAACGGGATAGAATGTGTGTCTGCGGGTGCAAATGGTAAGGTGGAGAGAGGATGTGCTATGTGTAGTAATATCTATCTATCACCACTATGTACCTTATCTTCTATCTGGTTACTGACTTACAGACAGAGAAATGAAAGGGGACATGGTCTCCTGTTCTTGAGAGTATACTCTGAGTAACTAGAAGGGTAGCAGAAGATAAGTTGAGCTGGTGTGTGCATTTTAAGATGATTACTAATTCTGAGTTTTTTCCTGACAGTATGAAATCTCCTTAGAAATCAGGCAGACGAATCACAGTCCAACCAGAAATCACCAACCCATAACCAGCAATCAACATCCCATACCATTCCTATCACCAATCCTACCCAAAACCCTACCTATTGTTGGCAGAACATCAACATGGCAGGAGTTTTTGTGTGAGTTCCAGTGGCTGAGTGACAGTATTGCACGCCACCTGTGTCATCAATCCAAGGAATCCTTCTTCAGGAGCTTGTGTGTGAGTTCCAGTGGCTGAGTGACAGTATTGCAGGCCACCTGTGTCACCAATCCAAGGAAGTCTTCTTCAGGAGCTGTGTTGGGCTCCAGTGTAGTTCCTTTGTCCTCATATGTGAAACGATCAGTGGGTGCCAGATCAACCAGAGAGAAAAGCAATCTAATGCGTCAGCCGGTTCAAGTCACCATGGACTGAGGGGAGCAGTGACCTACCAGTTTGGTTAAGTACATCTAAGATGCCCTACATGCTCTCTGTCCATGGTTACCTTTAGTTCACTGTGATGAACTGTGTACTTATTTAAGAACTGACTCTGGTTGTTTCAACATCATTGCTGTGACATTAAGTCATGAACTCCTTTCACTGGAAACCATCTTGATTGTCTTGATATTTATATATATGTATATTTTGAAAATATTACATGCATTCTCAAAAATTGTCATGGCTGACTTGGGTGTCCCTGTTTCACCATTCGAACTGTCTAGTTTTACGTTAGTGTGATTAATCAGTGTAGTCTGTGTTAACATAGCTATGATAGTATACTATCATAACCTGGGAGCTAGCTTTTTATAGTAGTGGGGGTGTCTAGCCAAGTGTGCCTAATAATATTAGATATTCTGTAGCGCTAGACCTTGAGTTGCCCTACTCCTGAAATAAGTTTTTGCGTATATTGGCCACGGGATCTCCCTTAGACCAATACGAGCCAACGCCTCAACATTATTATTTCAGAGTGCTGTTGGTTTTTAAGAAAAAATCCTTAAATCAGGCAGGCGACATGAGCGGTATGTGACACCATCCTCGTTTTAGTCAGCGCCTGCCTCTTCTTCCTGGTGCCATGGCTTATGCTAATATTTTTTCCAATATGCGGTGGCTCTTGATACGGCCAAAATATTTCAGCATCAGAAAAAAGAGTTTGTTTTTAACCAATTTTCCTTGGTGTTCAGATCTTTTGAAATGTCAGTATTTCTTTTGTTCTTTGTCCATAGTATTTCAAAAATCTTTTTATAGCATTTCAGCTCAAACACCCAATTTTCTTCCACAAGGACTGGGAGATAGTCCACGACTCACATCCGTGTGTTGCTACAGAGAAGTTGCACGGCCAATGCTACGATTGTGCAGGCGCGATGGCGTGGTAGCTAGACGATCGTCTGTCGGTCAAGAAGTCAAGTATGAAGTCCACACTGGAACGGATATTGGTTGCAAGCCTGATCTTGGCTGCCAGACCAACTCATCTTAAACTAGGCAAGCTAGGTAATGTCATGGGAAGTCAAGGCGCTCGGAGTAAAGGTAACTACGTCACCAATCGAGTGCTCATTGATATACAACTATGACTAGAAAAGAGTTAAACCACACTATACACCCGATGTGTCAAAGACAAGCAATTGGTCATTTAGTGAAATTACACTTTATGAGCTTTAGGGGAGGGGGTTGTTGGGGGGGGGGGGGGGTTGTGGGAGGGGGGGGTTGTAGGAGGGAGGGGGTTGTGGGAGGGGGGTTGTGGGAGGGGGGTTTGTGGGGAGGGGGTTGTGGGAGGGGAGGGGGGTTGTGGGAGGGGGGGTTGTGGGAGGGGGGGTTTGTGGGAGGGGGGGTTGTGGGAGGGTGGCGGGGGGGGGGGGGGTTTTGTGGGAGGGGGGTTGTGGGAGTGGGGGTTGTGGGAGGGGGGGTTGTTGGAGGGGGGGGGTTGTGGGGGGGGGGGGGGTTTGTGGGAGGGGGAGAGTTGTGGGAGGGAAGGGGGGTACAACAGAGCTGTTGGTGAGTAGAGGAACAAAGGGACATACAAAGGCAACATTTATATTATGTAAAAACAACAAAAAACATTCAGCACACAGAAAACAGACTGTTTACAGCACCGAGAATTAAAAATGGACCAGTTAAACGTTCGTCAGCTAGTGAAAAACAAAATAATGGAAAACCTCAAAATGAGTTTGAAAATTAGAGTCTTTTTATACATTTCCGATCTGCCAGAATCTGAGCGTCGAGTTTTATAAAAGTATTAATTCACGAACATTGAAGTGCGTGCCAACAATACAAATAACCACTTTTTTTAGAAGACAGAATTGCAAATCACTGGTAATAACACATATTAAAGCAGTATTTTGTGGTTGCAAAACAGTAACAAGCTGACGTAACTGACAATCGATCCAGAAAGAAACGAAGATTATGATATTTAACTTCTCATAACAAACAGATGCATCAAGACAGCAGTTCTTTAGTAATGCGTTACATTCAAACTCGTTGACTAGTGAAAACGCAAAATTTAGAAACAGAATAAAGAAAGTAAAGATCCCTTTTCACGCCTTAGTCGCAATCGGGTATATGGGAACAGCGTCACATATTTTTACAGACCAATCGGAACTGGGTGGGTAATGTGGTCAGCATTACGCGGGCCGTGTTTACTTCCTTAGGACAGCCATCCTGATAGCCATTTTAGGCTGGGTCGACCTGCAACGCCCCATTAGTTAGTTAGTTAGTTAGTTATTCCTCTTGTGCCAAAGATGGCGCATAGGGCAGAGGTCATAGCTTTCCACGTCTGTCGGTTCGTTGCCACTTGATGTAGGTCTTGAGTGCGACTGAGACCTATGGTTGAGCTCTCCCTTGTGATGGTTCTACGGAGAGTTTCTTTTGGTCTTCCCTGTTTTCTTTTACCCTCTGGTGACCATATGAAGGCTTGGTGGGGAAGTCTCTGTATGTCCATTCTGAGTACGTGACCGATGTAATTCCAGCGACGCATTCTAATAAAATCAGACACATATTTTTGTTTTGTTTCCTGTCTTATAGATGTATTGGACCTAAAGTCCGACCAGTGAACATTCAATAGCTTTCGGAGGCATCTATTCTCGAAAGCGACTAGTTTCTTATCGATTGATACTGATGATTTCCAACTCTCACAACCATAAGTTAGCACTGGGATCACACAGGAATTGAAGACCTTAAGTTTCGTGTTGTTGCTGAGTGATCTTGACTTCCAAATGTTTGACAGTTTGTTAAAGGCACTTGATGCTAACGCGATTCGAGTCGTTATTTCTGATGTTGTATCTCCCGCAGAGGTTATCTTGCTCCCTAAGTATGTGAAGCTAGTGATTTTTTCAAGAAAAATATCCTTTAGTTTGATGTCTTTTGACTCGTTGGTAAGATCGATGATTTTCGTTTTGGCTGCGTTGACCTGAAGGCCGATTTGGCTTGAAATATTCTGGAGGCGGTCCATTTTTTCCTGAGCTTCTAGATGTGTTGTGCTTAGGAGTGCTAGGTCGTCAGCAAAGTCATACCATGGTAAAAATCCACGCAGCCAGCAGTGGGTTTCGATCGCGGTTCATTGGATTACGAGTCGGACACGCAAAGCCTAAGCCACGGACGCCACTTAGAAATAAAGTGGGAACTTTCTGTGTTTCTGGCAAGAACTGCGTCGCCGTGACGTATAAAGTCTGCCATCTCTAATGCCTTAAGCTCCAATCTGAATGAATTTAAAAGTTTAAAAAAAATAATAATTTTGTTATACCGAGACTGTTTGTAAGTACCAAGTAATGTACTTAGAAATAAAAGTGGCTGGTGTAATTTTGACGGCATCGACCATCGATGGCACATTGATCTATACAAATATGAACACATTATATTTTACTAGTGTTAATGTATTATCGTTTCTTGAGTTTTTAATTTCTGCACTGCAAGTCGAACCATCTTTGTTCATGTCAGAGGCTATTAATGTATCGATAAACCACTTAGCCGAGCAATTGTTATTATAAAATATGTTTTTTCTTTCTGAAACTCTATTCTGTGTTACTTTGATCACCAACACTACCCACAATATTTAGAGATAACGCTATGGACGCCACACCTTACAAGACATACACCAGAAGAGGCTTGTGACAGTGAGCCAAAGTTTCATTTCCAGTAATAATTCTCAGTCGGAAACCATCACCTTATTCTTCAAAGCACGGGAAAACTTCTTGACAAGCATCAATATATCATCATTTGGTCGTTTGTATTGTAAGCACGCACTTCGATGTTCATGAATTAATAATAAATAATGCGTCGGTGTTTTAATTCTAGAGTAAGCTGTCGTAGAACCCATCTTGCCGTCCTTTTGAGGTATTGTAATGATGATGTGGTATGCCGAACCTTGAATGATGTCAAGATATGTGCCATTGTCACTCACAGACAATCAGAAGTTTTCCTGTACGATTGCAGTCGATTCTGGGGTCACTAATCGATGTGCATGACCCGGAAGTGAAGTCTGTGACAGAAAGCATGCTGTTTTGAAATTTCGTACTCCACTCATACGTTTGCTTAGGTGACCCGGCAGGCATAACTGTATCGGATACTTATTTATTTGCCTAGGAATTTCTATAGGTTTCACTCAATACCCGATTTTTAAAAAACAAAACGGATAACAGAACGCAAATCCTCTTTTGTGTATGTCAAAAGTGGCGCGGCCATCTTTAAACAGTCATAAAACTTCATTATGTTCGCTGCGCAGCGATGGCACATAATTAACACTTTTGACATCGTTAACAAAAGTAGAGAATATACGACACTGGCATGGTAACTGTAATGCAGTTTGGTCTTCAACATCGTATGATAAATTATAATGTAATTTCATTTCTACGAAAGGCCTCCACAGTTTTCTCGACTGCGTTCACACGAAGCAAAAAAAAATTCCCACAAGCAACTTTTGCCCCCGCCAAGAAGGTTTTAAGAGTCGGCTTGAGCTGTCAACTTTTATTTATGTGAACCACTGATTTGTTTTTAGCCGTAACTCCCGACTGTAAGTCCCATCTTCCTTGTCTGACACTGCCACAGATTACATCTGTCCGCGTGAAAGAGTTGATAATCTGTCTGTGTATGTAAGTCGGCTTTGTGGCTAAGTCGATGCGAACGCTTCCTAATGCCGAGATGCCGGGTTCGATCCCAGCTGCGGGCCATGCGCCCTGCGTTGGTTTCTACAGTGGTATCAAGAGAGCCGACCATCCAGAGGCAATGGCAAACTACTGGACGTAGAAAACCACACAACAGTCAGGGGCTGTTGGGGTTGGTTCTGCAAAGTCCTGTAAAGGATACACAACTAACCGGTGTTTGTAAAAGTGTACACCTAGATGGGGAGCCGCTGTGATTGAGGCTAGACGCTAGTCTCTGGATTCGAACTGATTCCGCCACAAGGGAAACAGACATTATGGAGCTAGGTTTTGGTCAGAATGTGTCCTTAATCTATAATTAAACACCCGTGTTATCAAATTAATTAAACATTTACTGTCGACATACAAACTTCTTGTGAAAACAAAAACCTTCTTGGCATTTTGGTTTATAAAAACAGAGTCGGACTTTTGTTTAAAAAAAATTGCATTGGCTTTCAGGTTGACCGAGCCGATAATGGGGACCAGATAACACATGGGAAGTAAAGCCAGCCGGCGTGATACTGACCACATCAGCCACTGACTGCCGATCAGTGTATAAAATGGAAGTCTAGCACCATATGCCCTGTACGCCTGAAGACATGGACAAGGGTCCACAGCTGGACTTCCTTAGATGGGAGATGTGGTAGTTCATTGTATAGAAGCTTACCTGCTAGTCCAACGGTCTTGGGATGGACACTACATTACAGGGATTTATTTCTTTATTTTAGTAATTCACCTTGGCTTTCGATTTGTTTATTTTATAAATTAATTTATCTTGGCTCTGTGTGTGTTTTATTTATTTATTTATTTATTTATTTATTTTAAAGTTATTCACCTTGTCTCTCGATTTAAAAAAAAAGGAATTTACCTTGTCTTCTGGGTCTAACCAGCCCAAAATGGGTTAAACAATTTAGAGTTGTGTACTTTTATGGGACTTTGAGAAGCCAACCCTAGTATGTATTGGCAAATTAGGTTTACTAGGCAATTCTACGTTCAGTAGTTTACCGTTGTTTAATGAATGGTCAGCTATCGATACCAATGTCTAAGTCGTATCAAGGCGATCTGCTAATTTAAAATTGGAACGTCTCGTGTGGGTTCCGTGAAACGATTGTGGTGGTGGGGGGGGGTGTCGTAAACGTCAGCTAATTTTAGGGTTCCAACGACGTTAGCCCGAAAAGAGAGGAACTAATAGTCTGCATAAAAATAAACTCGATCTGAAAAACGGATGTATATGTAGAACTGAAGTTCTGAGACAAGACTAAAGTCCATAAATGGAGGAACAAGCAGAAGATTTTAACTGAGTTTAGAGTCAATGAACGTAAAGAAGAAGAATGGTACCTAGTTGTAAATCTCCAAGGTAGTAAATGCGACCGGCTTGATATAAACCACATGACCCACTTAGTGCTTATAGTCAATAAACATGCAGCTGCCACTTTGTATGGGATTCGCTTTGGCCGAGCGGCTAGACGGCCGTCGCGGATCGGAAGGTCGTGGGTTCGCTCCCTGGCGGAGCCGGATATTATTTTTAAAAATGACCTGGGCTCCCAGGTCGACCCAGCCTTGAGTGGATACCAGGTGCAGTACCGAGAAGTAAAGACGGCCGGCGTGATGCTGTCACCCATCTTATGCCGATTGGCCTTTAAAAATATAGGTCTAGCCCTGTATGCCATTTACGCTTAATGGCGTGGATGGGATTTTTACTTTTATCTCTTTTTTTGTACTGCCTTGTAAACGGAATGATAAGTGTCCTTCAGTGTTTGTAGTATTAAGCGTTGATGGGAACCGTTTTTTGGTGTTTCCTAGCGCGCAAGCACGCACATTCCGCAGTCAAAGATCTCAACGTCATCCGAGCTTGATTTTAAAAGTTAATGCCACTTTATCTAGGCTTTAAAGGGCTAGTCACATTCCTTCTACTCCTGACAGATCTACCAAATATGGGAATCACCATTTTCCCAGTACAGCTCTAGATTTTGAAATGGAGGACATTCACTTTATATACAGATATGTCGCCCTTGCGTTGGCGGCTAAACGTCCGCCTGAAGATCGAAAGGTCGTGGGTTCCCGTCCTGACGGAACAGGATTGTTTTGTTTTTTTTCTTTCAAAAATGACTTTGACTCCATTTAGTGGGTACCAGGTGCCGTCCTGGGAAAGTAAAGGCGACCGGCGTGATGCTCCCCACCTATATGTTGATTGATGAATAAAACTGTTGGTCTAGCCCTATATTACCAAAACGCCTTAAGGCGTGGAAGTTGGACCTTTTATATATTTATATATATCCTGCGAATCAAAAATTTTTTTTGGGGTGTGGTAATGCTGATAAAAAATAAAAAAATAAAAACAACGCATCTAATAGCAAACGGCCTCAGAAAATCTAGAAAGAGTTGACATTTCAGCGCACATACCACCAATGTATGATGTCAACCGTACTCATTTGCTCATCGCTGTGTTAGTTATAAACGTCACACACATAACGGCGCCCAGGTTTATGACCAATATTAAAGCCTTTCTTCTAACGCCCCAATGTGCCTAGTTTTACGGTCATTTTACAACTTCAAAGGTTTCTCTGAGATACTTTTACGGGTACACACACACACGCGCGAGCTCACGCATACACACACCAAACAGACCTGTCTTTAAACGTAATAGTTTATGGTATTAAATGCATATCGTTTTAGCAACCCCCCCCCCCCCCCCCCCCCCTTGTCTGTCACCCCCCAGGAGCTACCGAGGTGTAACGGCTAGACGCTCGCCTGTGGATCGGAAGGTCGTGGGTTCGGCTCCCGACGTGGGTACCGAGTACATGTCCTGGGAAGTAAAAGCGGCCAGTTTGATGTATTACAGAGACCATATGATTTCCATGTGTCACGTAGTCCCTTAGCCAGCCTCGTTCATTCTAATAGGTTTAGTACAGATTGTCGATTGGTCTATAAAATATAGGTCTAGCCCTATATGCCTAACATGCCCAAAGGTTTGGAAAAGAGTTGAATAAGTCGACTAAGTTTCACTACCGTAAAGACAAAAAAAAGTATAGGAAACGCAAAAACACAATACTGATAAACACAGTTCCTCTCTGCAACCTAATCAGTATTACAGAAACCATATGATGTCCACGTAGCATAATCCTTCCATTGGCCAGCCTTGTTTGTTCCAAAGAAAGGATAACACTAAAACGATTATAACACATCATGCTGCACAAGCTACCGGATCAGAAGATCAGACTTATGTTTGCCTTTCAAAGGCTTCTCTCCTTGATCATTCTCCAAACAGGCTCAGAAAGACTTCATCAATCCTCTCATAACATTTTGTTTTCAGGTTGCATTTCCTGCTTCAAGGAAAAAGAACAACACATGTTATCAATAAAGTGTAAGTCAGGGAACAGCAGATAAAGGGGATAAGACACTTTAGTTGAAACACTAGTACCACAGACAGACCATTCAATTAGAGCAATATTAGGACAAATGTAGCACAGTCTCCGTCTTTACCTAAGCACACACCGACTGTAAACTCAGGTAAATGCCTCTCCAGAATCTGTGATCTCCTGCAGCACGTATCCGTTTGCGTGCTGACACACCTGCATGCCATGCAACCAGACTGTTGAGAATCTTCTTTCGTAGTCTTCCTCTATCCCTCCTTCCACAGATCTTTCCAGTGGTCACAACATGTTACATTTTCCCTCTTCTCATAACATGGAGGAAAAATGATGACTGTCTCCTTCTGATGTCCGTGATAAGTTGTCTTCGGGCTCCCGTCTCTTTCAAAACCTCTTGGTTGCTCTTTTTTGGCTGTCCAGAGTATTTTAGGCATCCTTATGTAAAAACCCATCTCTGAGGCCTCAGGAAATTGTTTGGCCTGCCTACCGATTGTCCAGGATTCACAGCCATATGTTAAAACTGTATGTATGTAGCAAGCAAGAATTCTTTTTCTAACCCTCAATGAAAAAGGTGTATTGCATGAGATGTTCTTCATTTTATAAAATGCAGTTTTTGCCTGTCCTATTATGTTTCTTATCTCAGTTATGCTTCTTCCTTCTGATGTTATCTATGTGCCCAGATACTTAAATTTCAGTACTTGTCCCAAAATAACACCATTGACTTGTATTACACATTTAGGAATAATTCTTTTCTTTGATACTATCATTACTTCTGTCTTCCCATTATTCAAACTCAGGCCTATTCTTCCACTTTCTACCACCGCAATGTCATTTCCTGTAGTTCTTTCTGACTTGTTGCTATCAAGACTGTGTCATTGGAATAATTTTAATTGTTTTTATTGTGCCCACCAACCACAATTCTGGGCATATCAATTAAAGATCTCATTATAAATTCACTGTATGGTGAAAACAAATCAGGTGACAGTACACATCAAGGCATTTCGAAATCATTCCTCGAAATTTTTTTTATAAAATACGTTATTACAAGTACAAAACAAAAGATTAAGCCTTCGGCAAATGTAGCTTAAAACGAGATCAAATGGAAACTGTCAAATAGATACATTACCTAGACTTCTGATATTTGATACTTTGAAAAAAAAAAAAAAAGTGAATAAAGAAAGAAAACAAAAAGAAAGACAAGAATATTACCAAAAGACGGCGAGTAGCAGAAATGGATACAAGATCAAATGGAAACTGTCATGTAGATACATTACTTAGACTTCTGATACTTGATACTTTGAAAAGAAAAAGTGAATCAAGAAAGAAAACAAACAGAAAGACAAGAATATTGCCAAAAGAAAGCGAGTAGCAGAAATAGAGACAACTGAGAATGTAGGGACGAGGAATACGCTCATGATGAAGAATAAAGGTTCACATTAGGGGAAAAAAAGCGACAGAAGTAAAAAGACTTTTAAGAGGCTGTGGTAAAATGGGGAAGAAATGAGAGAAAAGGGAAAAAAAGAATACCAACAATGAGCGCAAGAACAACAGGAAGAAAAACAGAAAGAAATGTTACAAAGTAGTAATTTTTTTTTTTTTTTAAGCATAAATAAATTGTACATAAACGAAATGCATTAAACGATTAGGCTCAAGGGGAAAAGAGCAAAGAGCAAGCAAAAATAAGCTTAAATAAAAAGCATTAGCAACACATTCTGTTGCCTGTTTGCTGAGTTAAAGATTGATCAGTGTGAGAATTTATTAACGCGAGAGCGCAAAATTGGCAGTCAAGAGATGTTACTAAAGTGTTAAATCGAGAAGACTAAACAAATAAAGGGAAGAAAGGTTTTAGGGATATTAGAGTGTAGTACATCTTCAGACGGACGCACCAGACATGAAATAAGAGTCAGCCGAAAGCTTTAAAAGGTGCGAAATCTAATTATAAACAGTCTTAGGGCAAGACTGACACACATCGTTGAAAGTATAGATTTTTAAATCGAACAAGTGTTATAATTTGTTTTAAAAACATAACACTATAATTCCTAATCAAATTTACGACATTAAAATCTCGGTATTCACACCAACGTCATCTGTGAGTAATTCAGTTCAAAAAAAAAAAAAAAAATTCATTTAATGTAAATAAGATAATACTACATGACAGTATTGCTCAGACAGACGATTAATAAAACATCAGGGGGAAAAAATGTGTTCCGCCCCAAACACACTGTGATTGGCCTTTAATTCATGTTTCGTCACCTTTCACACGCGCTAGTCTAGGTTACAGGGGTGTGACGTTGCGTTGTGTTTCATCTTCTGAGCCGTGTATATTGCACGCCGTGTACTGGCTGGTATGAGCGACCTGCGAGATTGCGATCATTATAGCTTTCCTCCGTGCGGGTTCTGGGGCCCTATTATAGGAAAAACAAGAAAAGACCCACTGCCCACCCAGAGCATGTCGTAAAAGTCGACTAATTAAAAGCTTCCTTCGAAGTCGGAGGGCTTCTGCCTGAGAGGCAAGGAACCAACAGTCTGCACACAAATGTGTCAGATCTGTGAAACAGATGCACACGCAAAACAGGTTCTTAAACAGGACTGTAGTCCAGAAGTGGAGGAACAACCAGAACTTTCCACCAGAGCTTACAGCTGGTGAACGCAAAGAAGAAGAAAAATAGCTTTACCTGACTTAAGGTAGGACGTGAATTTACTTCAGCTGCTAGCGTTGTGGTACAAGTAGAACATCATTGCTTTTCTGCTGCAAAACGGCTTTTTAGGGCTAGACGCAAAATGTTGACAAATCTGAAATCACGGGACGTATCCTTAACAATCACGAGGGACGTTGGCTGAGGCTGTAGGGTAGGGGGTTAGAGTTGGGTCAGTTCTAAATATTGTTTTGTCGTTAAAAGCGGTCAGACTGTGAAATATAGGCCACAGGCTAGCGTCAAAAGAACACAACGTGAACCCCTGTAAATTAGAATAGCTCATGTGAAAGGTCACAAAACATGAATATACGTTCAATCATGGTGTGTTTGAGGCGAAACAGGTTCGAAGGACCAAACAATATGTGAAAGCTGCACAGAGCTACTCGTTTACACGAATGAGGAGAACGTCACCGACAGACAAAAATAGCAATTAAGATCTCTTTGAAGAAATTAACTCACGAAATTAAAAAAAAAATGATTACCTGTTTATGAAACAATGGACATTATTGTGACACATCGTGAGAAAGAGAAAACGAGTTTATCGTTACGACGGGAAAGTTATTGGGGGAGGGGGGGAGGGGAAGAAAGAAGATGCTATCCATTTTGACAACATGGCATTGAGGATCATCTATGTCATAAATTATTGAATGTACGCCAGACAGAACGAAGAATAACATTTAATTACTAATGCTACATGCACAGTAAAGTAATGGTCCCTTTTCCACGCCTTTAGGCACATAGGGAATATACGACTAGACCTATATTTTATAGACAAACTGGCACAAGATGAGTGATGTGGTCAGCATCATGCCGGCCGCCTTTACTTCTCGAGACTGCAACCGGTACCCACTTAAGGCTGGGTCGATCTGGGAGTCAAGGTCATTTTTTTTTTAAAAGTCTAGTTCCGCAAGGGAGCGAACTACAAGCAGATAATGCCCTTTCTACACAACAAAGTTGAAAATAAATACGTCTGTATATTTCTGTGTCCCTAAAATTTCTCCCAGACACGTTGATCGGCAGTAGGGAGATTTCTGCAGATGTCATTCTGGTTGCAATTTCTAGCTTTAGTGTGTTTTTGAAAACAAAACAAAAAATAAAGTTATATGTACTTCTAAAAAGTTATGCCACAAACATTAAAGATTTTGTTCATTGCAGTTAAAACTGACTGACTGACTTCTTACCCCACCAGGACATTACACAAGCGATACAATGTGCCACCATGTGGATGAGAATCACCGTGGAGAGGTCCCATAAACCGCGTTTAGCCAATAGGCCATATTTTTGGCCGGGCTATATTGCGGCCCCTGGCAAGAGCCAGAGTAGGGCTTCAAATAACGAAAAATCCTAAAAAGGACGGGGAATAATGAGCATTGCAGTTATATCCCTTGAGTACCTCCTACATATCGTCTTTCGTTTCCTAAGTAACACACATTTTAAAAAATTACCATTTGGTTGCCATCTTTCTTGGTACTTGAAGTCTGGACAGTGTGATTTTCCTTCAGCAATGAGATAAGAGCCGCAATAGTGCAGTGGCTAGCTCAGTATTTCCTAATGTGGGGACTTTGTCGTGGAGTGCAGTAACTTCGTCGATTACACTGGGGGGGGGGGGAGGTGGGGGAGGGGGGAGGGAGGGGAGTCTTCAATAAATAGGCTTGGATTTGATAGGGATTTCTTTCTTTATCATCGTCTATACACACCGTGTTTAATAACTGCATGAATTATCTTATATTTCTCAAAAAATATATAATATCCCAGATCACTAAAAATATTCACAAAAATAGACTTTATAATGTCAGGATACAACATACAATACATGTATCTGTCATGTAAATTCAGATGAGATGGTACATTTGTGTAGTGGTTATCGCATTCGCACAACACACGAATAGCACCGCGTTTAATCCCGTCGAAACAGTTGTATTTGTAAAAAAAAAGTATGTTACTGCATTTTTTTTTTTTTTTTACAGTTTTACTGCTCTTGGAAGCACTTTCCGCAACAGGTGGTTCAAATATTCATGACCTTCATAGCGCAATGCAAAACGGCTTTATCACATCGTCACACAGAGATACTGTGTGTCATAACAGAAGAACGTTTGTGTCATAAATCAGTGATTCCCAAACCTCTTCACAGGGGCACTGCGAAATATTCGAGGATACAAGATTTCCTTTTTTTTTTTTTTTTTTTTTTGGCGGTGTTCTTTTACATACGATTGGTCATACTTTTACTTAGGTTAGCGCGCCATTGAAAACTTTTAATTGAAAAAAAAGACGCTGCGACTAACACAAGTTTAGGAAACAATGTGATAAATGATTAGTTGCACAGAAGCTAGAAGAATATGGATAGTCAAGATGACCGAAGCCCTGCAATATGGACTTTACGATCAAAAGATACCAAATGTTTATGGACACACATGAATGTGTGATGCAAATGTCGTCTCCAGTTTATTTTTATTTGATTGTATGACATTTTCAGGTATCGAATTTCCATTTCCGTAGGTTAGCGTTTATCGTTGACGAATTGTTTCCATACCTGGTATCATAATAATGGCCTCCGTTGGTGTGTATGTGAACAGGCTTATTGTCGTTTTGTTCTATTTTGAAAATTTCGTCCGCGGTATGTGGATTGAGCACCTAGTTTCAGCTACTCTTGCTTTGTCATGATGATCGATATCTGTTTCAGTCGCACAATCCCCCACATCCCCAGGCAGTAGATTCCAGCACAGTATATTAATGAAAGCTCCTGCCTGACTGCCCCCGTGAAATTACCTCCACATGGAGTTAGATCGCATTGTCGGAACTGAAACCTGAAGATGACCTCAATATAAAGAGAGGTGGTGTAATCAGTTTTAGTAGTCCTGTTCGAATTAAAAATTCTATAATTCGGTAACCGCTCGGTGGAAGTTGTAATTTGGCATGAAACCTGTTAATAATCATGTCCTTGTAAGAATGTGTGTGAGTTGAGTCCAGAATTGACGTCGTAGCACTCGGGGCATTCCCATGCGTGCTCCGTCCTCATCTTCAGCAGCCAGCGCAGAGTTCCAATACTGATGGTACCGGTCACAATCTGGTTATGTGTCTATCTTACCTTTTCTCTGAATGTAGTGACTCGACCAGACCTTCTGGTTACACCAAGGTGCTTCATTCTCTCCAGGCCATAATAACATTGTTTCTCTACTGATTCCGTAGCTTGTTCCTAAAGTGCCTTGACCACATCTACCTTGTCATGTATCAATTCACCACCCAGTGGTGCAGATCCAGCCAATCTCTCTCCCTGTTCATTACCCACTACGTCAGCATGGCCTGGAGGAAAGATCCAAAGTATGCTCACTACCCGCCACCTTCCCAGTGAAGCTTACAATTTGTGTGAATATTAACAACTAGTCCGTGTTTTTTTTTTATTTTATTTTAGTTGATAGTAAATAAATTTAAAAAAAAAAAACAGAACCTATTCAAAGCACACAAGCAGCATCTTTACAGTTAATAGAAGTCAGGCGAACTTTTCAAATTATCGCATTTCAGACGTTTCATAGGCATTTTAATCTCAGGTGGTCATTGTGGGCAGATCAATATATAGTGCAAAGCACGGATGTAGTAATTAGAAGCTACAAAAGACATAGAGTTACAAGAACCGACGAAGCATAAATAAGTGGGAGCTAATCGATGATACTCTAGCAATAGTAACATTGAAAGCTGCATTACAGCTCTATGGAAAAGACCCTCTGTTAAGGGATTATTTACTTTCCATGGTGCTATGAGATATTATCACTTTCAGCGTCTCTGCACACTGGATATTCCAATGCATGCTTAGTCTCCTGATACAGCAGCCAATAAAAGGTATCTACTGACATTTCCGCTGAAGAGGTAGTTATAATATCTCCAGTCACAGCCTCGAAGGCGTCACCATGCTTTACTCCCCACTCACACAATCGTGTTAGTGTCAAAGATCGTCATTATCTACTAGCCTAGCAAGAACAGCCTTTATGACATTCTGTCTTCTGATGCTTCTACCTGCATTCGTTGGCGCATTGCTTGCCCGTTCACTTGCTCGCTCATTACCTTTTACACTGTAGTGGCCAGGTGTGTAGATCCAGGTGAGGGAGGTTAAGTGCGATATTCGAATGCGTTCTGTCTATAAATTACTGCCTACTGCGATTTTCTGAAGCCTCTTCATTGTTTGTTCTACCTCCCATGCAAGCATTCTAGAAACATTAGTTATTTCTATAGTTATGCTTGATGTAACTCCGTGGTAAGCGCCAGTATCATCTTATCTTTTCTATAAGTGCTAATCAATACCCTGACATTTATTTAGAATTATATTCCAAACACATATGTATACGAAGATCGACGGACTGTCTAACTAATGTGAGCAATAATATACATCCAGTAAATATGTATTTGACACTGTACAACGTCCTGAGGCCGAACCTCCATAATATCCAAGCCAATGATTTTTTTTTTGAAAATAACTCAATAGCTGATATATTGTCAGTATCGTCGTGTCTACATCATTGAACAGTTCTGTGTAATGTCAGACAGAGACGGCTTCATAGATGCCACGCTGTGAAATCATAGGGATAGGTAGATAAAGAGTTATCATCAAATAGACTAATGGACATGTAAAAGTACAGGCAGGCGACAAAGAAAAGTCCTTAACATGAAAACCATGCATGCTGAATGAGGGAATGACCCGCCCAGTCAAATGCTAACCTTTCCTTTTAGACACTTTGAACTCAGAGTTATAACGTGACACCTGACACAATAAGATCTGACAGCTTTGTAGAAGGTTTAGTCAATTCTTTATTTGGAAAGAACTTCATGTATCATCATCATGTGCCCTGACAACTGGCGTAGGCGTTCATGCGTCTCCACAGATCACGATCCCTGGTTGCCTGGAACACCTCTCTTGATGATATCCTTCGATGACATCATTTCACCACATCCAGCATCATCTCTCTTGGTCTGCCTCTACCCCTTTTTACATTGATCTTTCCAATTGTCACGATGTTCTCTAATGTCTCACTTCTCATTATGTGGCAAAAGAACTGTGCATGTCTCTTTCACGTATAATAACAAAAATCTTCCGTTGTGACCAACTGTGTGATAGAGAACGATAGGAGAAAGAGATATAGACATATGTTATATCTATACATCAGGAGTTTTAGGCTTACTCATTACACTAATATTTGTCACAAGCCAGCAAAAGACACAACAAATGTACGCTCCTCATAATTGCCAGTTCGCAGATAGAACACAGCGAGGCAACATCCACAGGAAGGAGCATGAAGACTGATGAACCCGCAGAGAGAGAGAGAGAGAGAGAGAGAGAGAGAGAGAGAGAGAGAGAGAGAGAGAGAGGAGGGAGGGAGGGAGGGAGGGAGGGAGAGACTGCAAATGCAGCCTGTTGGTTATTTCATTTAATGCCTTTAGGCGTACTGAGCATATCTCGTCTAGACTTTTATTGTAATTCATAGACCAATCAGCATTCAGTGGGACGATATAGTTATCATCACGCCGGCCGACTTTACTTCTGGGACTTCACTTATTACCCATTTAAGGCTTAGTCGACCTGGGAGCCAAAGTCATTTTTTTTTAAATGTCTGGCTCGGTCAGGACCTATAATCACGACTTCGGAGAGCGTCTAGCCGCTACACCAGGTGGCTCCTGAATGACACTAGCCAAGGTAAAGTTTTTTTTCAAAACTAACCCGCCTTCAGTGGGAGTGAAACACATGACATCTGGACAGATGGGCAAGCGTACTTGCATCTCAAAACATAGGTACGTTTTGTACCAGCAAGTACTGGAACACAAGCATGTAATTCGGAGGTTACAGAAACACTGGAGTATTAATGTGAATCTTATCAGTACTATTTTTTTTGGCCAACACTATGCTGTTAGTGCCAAACGTGGACACTTACATCCTCCAATGAAAGTAAAAGTGTGACAGAGATAAAATACCTTAGTAGAGCTGCAGGAGTTTCAAGGAAAGACAGAATACGAAACCACGAAATCTGATAAATGCTAGCCAGTCTTACAAGTCATCAAAGAACAACACATAAAGTGGTTTTGGACACTTACAAGAATTTCCTTGGTACTATCTGCCACAGCGAGCCACACTGAAACGTTACAACGGATATACAGCGAGCGGAAGACTTCAGAAAATATAAAGTGATGGCATTAAGGAACAACCTTATTCAAATGAAAATCAGTCTTAATAGTGCTCTTGACAGAGCACCTTAACGAATGTTACATCTCCCGCTGACACTTCGCTGATGTTCAAGGTGGAAGAGAAGAAAAAGAAGACAGGGAACATTGTATAACCACAGCGTTACCACTTATTTCGTGGAGATATTTTGTTTATCTCATACAGGATATTCATATTATGTTTACTGTTGTATGAACATGGGGGCCGCCCTAGTGTAGTGGCTAGACGTTCGCCTGCGGATCAGAAAGTCGTGGGTTCAGGTTCGGATACATACAGACCCTTTTTTTTTTTTAAACGAGGTAGACCCAGCCCTGAATGTGTACATGGTGAAGTCCTGAAAAGTAAAGGCGGCGAATGTGATGTTGACTACATCACCCACAGGCGGCCGATTGGTCAGTACAATGTGAGTATGACAAATGTATGGGCAATCAAACATACAAAGACATGCAGGGATGAGTTCTTGACAACAGACATAGAAGGGAGTTGTCGAGATGGCAGATCTCTCACGACAGTCAGCATGGCGCTTGAAGATAATGCTGATGACAATGACGAAGAGGATACAAGTAGTCGTTAAATCCAGGGAAAAACAAACTTCCTGTGCAGTCACTACAAGTACAGTGTTAACGCATTATGCTAGGTCTAACAAGGAGAGATCGACTTAGGAACGAGGATATCAGGAGGAGTCACAGAATCAATAGTGAACTGTAATGGTAGACAAGAGATACAATAGTTGAACAGTGTTACAAGATTGGCAACAGACAGGGCACCACAGTGAGAGATGTTGTACAGACACAGCCGTAACCGAGCCAGAGGTCGACACGCGGAAGAAGAACCACGGAAATATCAGACACTGAAAAGTTTTACATATGGAGCGAATAGAAAGGCCCGTTCCAGAGAAAGCTGAACTGAGAGGCATTCTAGGAGTTGAGAAAAGAAGAAGAAGAAGAGAAAGAAGAGGCAGTCAGTAGTACCCTTTGTTTCTTGCTCTGCGACTCGCTCACGCTGTGAAATCACCCATAAACTCAACACACATTTGGACTACTGCTACTTCGCTTCCGCATGACTAAACAATTCACTCGGGTCGTTACAGCTCAGTATTTCAAGATGAGTATCACACCATCGTTCTCACAGGAACTAAATAATAAACGAACAGAAGGCAGAACTCATGTTTCCTGACCACTGGAGGATGTAATGATTTTCAGTGAACATTTGCATTATTGAGAAGTTGTTTATTGAAAACAATACAAATGGTGTGACCCGGAATGATGGGTGACAATATGACTTTTAGTGAAAATTCGTTCTCTTTGAGTTCTTTTTCTTCTCCTCCTATATCTTCTCCCTCTTCACTTTTTCCCCTTTCTTTATCTATTTCTGCACTACTGTCTCTTTCTCCTCAACCTCCTCTCTTCCCCCCCCCACCCCACCCCCCCCCAATGTCCTCCTCCTGTTTCCCCTGCTCATCCTACTTCTCCTGCTTATTGTTCTTCTTCTGTCCTCCCTTCCTTCTTTTGTGCATTTTTCTGTAATTCCATCTTTACCCTCTCCCTCTCTTCTTTTATTTCTCTTTCGTTCGTTCATTCTTTCTCTCATTTATTGTGTCCTTTCTTTTTTTCCTTCTTTCATTCCTTCATTCCTCCCTTTGTACTGCAGTTATTTCCGCCTGCAATTCTGTTCTTCCTTCCTTCATTCCTTCTTTTCTTCTTTCCTTTCTTCTTTGTTCATTTCTTCTCTTCTACAGTATTTATTTTCTTCCTGAAATTGTTCTCTCCTTTCTTCCTTCTTCTTCTTCTTCTTCTTCTTCTTCTTCTTCTTCTTCTTCTCTACCTGTTATCCCTCCATGCAACATAACCAGTTCTCATAAAGCACTCCTGCCGCATGCAACTCAACTCGTATAACTATCGGGTGAGCCATTGCTATTAATTTGAAACAGTGGTTAAGGACTACACCGAGGGCTTCCAGTTGAGAGATACCAGAAAGTACCAGGAAGCACCAGAAAGCACCATAATCTTGCTTCACAATTATAATCCGAAACTGAGACGTAAAGGGCCCACTATCTTCTCAGGTGGTGAACCACAGTTTCTTATCTAGGCTCTGCACTTCTTGAAGGGAAAAGGCGTCAATTTCGTGCCAATGGCTTGTCGGGTATATGATGCAAAACTAATATCTTTATAGATAAATAGATATCCGGTGTGCGATGTTGTTAAATCCACGTCGGTAGCTTTTACTTTCCCAGGACATATACTAACCTGCATTTTAGGCTGAGTCGACCTGGAAGTCATGATACTTTTTTTTTTTTTTTTTTACAAAGTCAGGTATGGATCGGATCTCAAGATCTTCAAGCCAACCGGCAAAGAAAAAAAGAAGAGAAAGACCAGAAGGAGGAAGACAGACTGTAGCGGGAAGAGAAGGAGAAAAGGAGACAGTTTAGTTTAGTTTATTCGACTGATAAACATCATGTCCCACGGGTATAAACTCATAAGTGCTCTGATTTACTGCGACTCACGCCTGAGTCTGAAGAATCACAGCGCAGTGCACGAGCTCCGTTGCAACGGCGGGAATTCTGAAATACTTTTTTGGGTAGAATTTTAACTCTAAATTTAGCCCGGGCAGCGCCGTTAAGATACTCTTTTTGATATACAACTGCCAATGGATTTTTTACGTAACAATACACACAGGTGTCCGATCTTACTACCCAGAGATCATGGGATAATACTAGAAGTCCACGTGAAAACATCCCAGCCTTCACCAGGGCTTGAACCTGGGACCTCCAGCACTCGAGGCGGATGCCATACTTCGAGAGCACTCAACCGCTAGAGAACAAAGAAGGGGACGAATATGAAGGCAGAGTAGCAGACGAAAATCTTATATACACTTCTACGTCACAACCTCACAGCAAAAGAACAGAAAACAAAATGCGACTGAGACTAGCGACTGAGCTTGTCCAAGAGTTGCAAGTTAATTGGTTGTTCGGATGCGCCGTGCTGAAGATTGAATGTTAATCTAGATAGTTCTTTGCACAGTCTGTTTGGGAGACCGCTCCGGATCAGCGGGATAATCGAAAATAAAAGTCTTGATGGAATGTTTTATTAAAAGACAAACAACTGACTAGGAATGACAGAACACAAGTTTGAAGAGATGCATATTAAAGAAGATTAAATTAGCGAGATGTTGTGTTTATGCAAATGTACTAGAACGGAAAAATCCTAAGTACCAAGAAAAATAAAGAAAAAGAGTTCGTTAGGCTTGGACTAGAAACAGAAATATTCTAGCCCAGACACGAGATCTCCTGTGTACAGTCTAGATCAGCGGTAACAAGGAATAAACTAGGTACACTAACCACAAGTCTTAATCTGAACCAAAACAACTGGAACTATGATTACCACATTGAACATCTGTTTTTTTTTTTTTTTATTTCACTTAACATAAAATCAGCGTGGTTCACAAATAACAACATTAAGAACAACCAACGTGCTCGATGAGAGGCAGAATCTAAAGTGCTGATCATCTCCAGCTAACAAGGAGATATGATAATGACACCATACCCTCAGCGAGATTACCTCAACTGCTGTGCGAAAGATGGTTGACTGGAAGGGCCGAATGTAAGACAGGATTGCGTGCCCAGTTTGTGACCCTTTGAAAAAAAAAGTTCGTTCAACAATGGCAAAAACTGAAACATATTTAACATGTACCTTAAGACTCAGTATGCCTCTATACCAACCAATCATTTATAGCGACCTGCCATCCTAGCGAGAATACACCCCTACATATAACACAGTATAATACCAGAGACTACAATTTCAGGACTAAATATGGAAACGTACCACTGTAATGGGGAATATTTTCATCCACATTAGCAAGGTTGGGGGGTAGGCCCAAGGATAACCCAAAACACCTAGATATTCCAGATACTCGGATTAAACGAGGATCTTGAGATAGGCAATGACCACGAGTTATCACGGGTATCGCGAGGACGCGACCAAAGGTCGCCACGTGAAAATAAAGGTCCACCACGTGTTGCGACGTGAAACTAACCCGTGGTATAAGTCGACCAGGCTAAAATGAGGGCTAATGCCAGAGCCAGTTCTAGTATCGTCCCCATTCGTTTCCTCAAGGCTGGGCAGGTTCCAATTGGTAAGGTCAACAAAAACGCATTCGCTCCATCTGTGCTAGACTCTGCGAGGGACTGGTTACTGGCGGTTGATCTGCCAGGCCATGCACGGTATCCCGAGTTGATCCGTAAAACCGGCCTGCGACCGGACATCGTTCTCCATTCTGCGCAAATACGGCAACTCATCCTGATTGAGTTGACGGTCCCGTTTGAGTCGCGTATGGAGGAGAATCATTTGTACAAGCTCGAGAAGTACAGTGATTTAGCAGCCGGTTTGAGGAGAAACGAGGCTTACACAGTACGGGTATTTGCCGTCGAAGTGGGAGCGAGAGGCCTCGTTTCCACTTCGCTCTACAATGTGGTGAAAGAACTAGGATTGCGCGGTAATGAACGGAAACGAGCACTCAAAAAACTGGGAGAGGCAGCCGAAAGGGCCTCTAGCTGGCTTTGGACGCAGCGCAACAACGTAGGGGACGGGCCTCGGTGAGCTGGTCCGGGTGTCTAGCGGAAAAGAGTTTCTCATCCCTTTGAAAGTCCATCGTGTCCGAATTGTCTGCCAGTGTCCCTCTGCCAACTGATAATAAAAGTCCAACATGTGTCCTGTAAACCAAAATAAGCTTGTCGCTCGGTCGTCCAGGCATGCGGACTGTTTTAATTACGCTGCCGCGGCGGCTTCTTATCTCACAGTACCTCCTTCGAAACCACCAAGTCGTCTTGTCTCTGGCCGAAAGTATAACACCATCCGGTAATTCCGTGCAGCGGGAAACCAGCCCTGAGCGTCATGAACTCAGGAGGGCCCACCTCCGAATACGTCTAGGAATCGTGGGCCGAAACGTGTGTCGACGAGGATAATTTCTACTGATGACTGGTAGATTCCCGCTGTACTTGCTCCCTGTGAGTTTATTCCTACAGACTTGATTCTGGTCGAGTTTTAGTTTGTGTCGACCAGTTGGAGCGAGAGGATGTGAGATTGAGCGTAAGAATGTCAACGTGAGATTGATTTGTTGCGAAAGGAGACCCTGATGACAAAGTGTGAAGTCAAGATCAACCAGGCCAGTCTGTGTAATGGCAAGAAGCTTAACCTGATATATCGGAGCCGACTCTGGTCAGTGAATGCATGAAGAACCTACATGTTGAAGGCTGTCTGAAGTGGTGTGCGTGAGCTGTTTATTAGGACAACAACTGGACATTGCTGTAGGTTGTAACATGTCAATAAATCGATGTTCGTACGGCTAAGTTGGTGTCGGCTTGTACGAGTTACGTTAACGCAGTGTGTGAGAAGAACATTCACGACACACACACACATGAACACCACCTAGACAACGAGAGAATACAACCCGACTTATTACAACCACCGCCGCGAAATCAGCCTGACAACCGGCCTTCCCCTGCAGTCGCTCATACCCATGCTGGCTCGCCCAATATGCAGAGCTACAACAGCTGGGTAGGTCTCTACAGGGTGCGTCCGGAAGTCAAATAGGCTGCTAAATGACCAAGCAAGTTTTTTTTATTAACTGATGGCTCGCCAGATTTTTCCGGATTTGTCGTAAACCAGACTAAATGAAGTTATCGGTCAAACAAAACAAAATCGTCAAGCTGCTGAATGGCAGTCTTGGGCGTTCTTCTGGAACGTATAAGTCCCAAATAAAAAAAAATTACATCAAAGATGGCAGTAGTCATGAAACATACAGTTAACTTTTGCGTTCGAGTTTCAGCTACCATCTGTAAAATCACTACAAATCCCCCATCCAGATCTATGATATCATCAAAACACGTTAGCATGTGCGCTAGTGTCCGAGACACCAATAGAGAAGAATAGACCCCCATCTAATCCGCTCATCAGTAAAACAATGCGTTGAAACTCATACCAAATCATGGCTTCCTATACTGCCCTACGACGCCACTTGTACTAGAACGGAAAAGTTCTAAGTACCAAAAACAAAATATTAAGAAAAATAGAGTAGAACCTCGCTTAACGAGCATAATTCGTTCCAGAATCATACTCATTAGGCGAAACACTCGTCATGCGAAGCAATTTTTCTCATATAAATTAATGTAAAATACGATAATGCGTTCCATGTCTAAAATAAATACTCACAAAATGCTATGTATAAGTTATACTATAACATTTATTCAAAGAAAGTTATATACATATTTATGGAGAGTAATCATCTTCATCTTTTCTTCAAACGCGGAACGAACCCACATGGAATGCAAATACGATTTGCAGGAAAAAAACTCGAAATGATTACGATAAATTGCTAATTATTTTTTTACTCGAAAAATGTCCAGAGACATTTGTTTTTGTCGACGCTTCAAAATTTGGCGAAAATGCGACACAGCATTATCATAAAATTTGCAGGGCGTATAGCCACTTCCTTATTAGGGTGATGCTTCCTATTGTGAGAAGCAACAGTTTCCCATGCTTTCAGCATTTTTCTTTTTTTGCCAGAAGATTGTTGCTTTTCTGTTACCTTTTTCCTCCTCCTCCTCTGACAAACTTTCCTCCAGAACGTCTTGCTGTGAAACACGATGCAACTCCATAAGCTCTTCGATGGTCATTTCTTGGCTGCACTCTTCCTCGAGCTCTTCGATATCACTGTCATCCACCTACAATCCCTTGGTAGTGGCCAAAGACACAATCTCGTTGACTACAGGTTCCACAGGTACTGTGTCGAACTCCTTAAAGTCACAAATCGACAACACTCTCCGGCCAAAACTTCCTCCAAGAAGAAGTTAGGGTTCTCTTGGTAACCCCTTCCCCCGCCTTGTGGTTCATCTTGAGGCAGGCAACGACGTGGAAGTGATTTTTCCAAAACTCTTCGAGAGTGAGGTTGGTCCCTTCAGTCACCTGAAAACAATGATCTAAGAGTGCTTTAGTGTATAGCTTCCTAAAGTTCGAAATAACTTGCTGATCCATTGGCTGGAGTAACAGAGTGGCGTTGGGAGGAGGAAACTGGATCTTGATTAACTTAAATTCATCATGGAGGTCATCTTGTAGGCAAGGAGGATTCATGTACACATATCACAGTATAGCACAAGTTTGAGAAAATGTGTGATTACAAGCGACAATGCTTTTGGAACGAGTGCTAAACATTGATGTAACAGGCTCAAAATAAGGGACTTCCCCTCTCCTCGCCACTCGTTATGCGAAACGTCGCTCGTTTGCTCGTTATGCGAATTACTCGTTATAAGAGGTGCTCGTTAAGCGAGGTTCTACTGTAGTTCGTTAGACAGGGACTAGAAACATAAATATTCTAGCCCAGACAAGAAATCTTCTGTGTACAGTCTAGATCAGCCAAGCAACAAATAAACTAGGCAAAGTAACTACAAGTCCTATTCTGAGCCAAGAACAACTGGAACTATGATTACCACATTGAACATCTGTTTATTTCACTTAACATAAAATCAGCGTGGTTCACAAATAACAACATTTACAACAACTAACGTGCTCCACCAGAATCTAAAGTGCTGATCATCTCCAGCTAACAAGAAAATATTTTAATGAAACCATACCCTCAGCGAGATTGCCTCAACAATGGCAAAAACCGAAACATATTTAGTATGCACGTTAAGCCTCAATATGCTACGAGACCAACAAATCATTTATAAGTACTAGAGACTACTATTTCAGGACTAAATATGGAAACGTACCACCGCAGCGAAATCAGCCTGACAACCGGCCTTTCCATCCAGTCGCCCATACCCATGCTGGCTGGCCCAAAATGCAGAGCTACAACAGCTGAGTAGGTCTCCAAAGGGTGCGTCCGAAGTCAAAAAGGCTAAAAAGACTAAGCAAGATCTTTTTTTAATTGATTGCTGGCCAGATTTTTCCGGATTTGTCGTAAACTAGACTAAATGAAGTGAATTCAAATAATATAAATGAATCATAACGTTCCTCTTCAAGAATGCAGAGTCTTGACAAACCTGCCTTCCCGTGTGGTTCCAGAGCCCCTTCGTAGATGAAGGAATAATAGACATACTAATACCCCCAGTCTGAAAATCTCTATATACAGAAATGGCACCCCTCTACAACAATAGATCACCTCGACATAGAAACGTCTGAGCGAACTGAGATAAATAATTTAGAGACATTTCAAAAACATAAATGTACATAGAGAATATTAACTAATCAATTATCAGTCTTCACTGAAGATACTGAGGTTACGACCTAAAATCGAATGATTATAACAATGAATTCAATTTACCTAACATTCGAAGTTCAACTAAAACATCGGCGTTGACTGGATGACTTTTCAGCACAGTCAGAAACTCCTACCAGGGAGATGTATGAATTAATAATTCCAGGCCTGGAATATGAATTTATATGTAGATCATGTATGGTCAATATCAAATACAAGCATTTTCTATCAAAGCGTTTTTTATAAAGAACATTATTTATGAAATAAACATGGACATACAATACCGCGACAAACGTTGATATACCTAAATTTATGAAGAGTTGTACAAGTATAAAGGCAGTACGGAGGCTGGCGTAGTAATTACATCATAAAGATTTAATTAAATCCCGCTATGATAATAGATAGGGTCATCATATACCTAGTCGAGATGTTAGTCGGGAGATCGTGAAAGACAACATAAACATCTGTTTATAGATATAGCGTCTACTCTTGCGTTTATTTAATAAACAATAGCTCTGCACTATAAACAAACCTTACACAATATTAGACATTAAACAAACAGCTTATTATCCAAAGGATGGCGTTATATCAGGAATGGTGGTTTTGTAGCTTTCTTCTTCTTCTTTTTTTTTTTCTCTGAATAGTTTTATGAATCCCGAGTGATAGGATTTGATATTTGCTGCGGATGGTTGCAACATTCGTCCTACCATAGGCCCTTGCCGTGTAATTTTCCCAGAGACGGCAGTTGGTTTTTGTAGTCGACCTTCATTGTGGAAGAGGCACATTTTTGTTAAATTTCGTCAATGGGGTGTGACCCTCTATCAATTCAAGCCACGTCGTACTATCTGTTGCTATCTTATGCAGCTCACCCCAATGCCTTCTGTTATTTTCACTTCATTCTCTGGTTCGTGTCTCCATGTTTGGTTCCTACCACTTCTTTACTTTGTGCATTCCAGTGAAAAGATGGCACATGACCATATTTTTCCAGAGGAGGTGAGATGAGGCAATTCAAGACCCGACATCACGGCACACCTGACATTCATTCATGTTCTCCGTCCTCCTCATCTTCATTGAAGAGGCTCAATTCCGATGATATCAGTGGCAGTCTGATTATATGTCCCTCTTGGCTCTCCGGACGAGATGGTTGCACTATGTATGTGAGGCGTGGAACTACATCTCTTTTCTTTACCGAGAAGAGTCATGGAAGAAGTTCTTCTCTTTATAGCTCAAAGTATGGGCATAACTGCAAATTAGTTAGCTAGTTCGTTAGTTGCGCTTCCAGCGTCATTGCAGACAGGTCGCCCCCCCCCCATTCCCCCCCCCCCACCCAACTGCTCCTTTCATGTGTCGGTGGAAATCAAATACGTCTTTCATTGTCCCATTTGAAAACTAGTTAAAAACGCGACTGTCCCAGAAAAATCAGGAAGTTTGCACACGCAAAGTAAAAATGCACAAGGCAGCTGTCAGCTGTGCCAACAATGACGGTCCGACACAATAATTGTAGCTCACTATTTGTGCAGACGGTCGGTCATGTAAATTGTTAAACATTATCTGAACGTAATCGTTCACCTGCCATTTTAGTACAGTCAACAATACGTCGCGAGCACAACAGGGAAAGAAAACACCGTTACAGATTAAATCCACAGCTCACAGTCAAGCACCATGCACTCAGCTCGGTAGCTTGACGACGGAACCCTGGGACTGTTGGTTCACAATTGGGGAAATATGCATAACCTAACTGGGTGGTGTGGGGGTGCGAGTTTCAGCGGTTAGCCGACTATAAGCCATTGTGGCCTAAATCTAAGGTATTGTAAAGGCCACAGTTACATTGCTAGAGACCAAACGGTACTAGGCTCATGATATGACAACCTTTCTTCCAGTGTTATTTTATCCCAGAAATTACATGGTAACCGTTTAAAGCTGGGTACAGCTTTTATTAGATGTGTTACAAAGTGGAAATGGGGAAGCTAATATGTGTTCAAAGAGGCAGCTTTTACTGTTCATCACTCCCTCTGAAGGTCAAATGTTCCTTTCAGGTTCAGCTCACGAGTGCAGTATTTACCAGATCCCTGGGGATAGTCGCTGACAGTCCAGACGTAGTGCTTTGTCAGAATCGCCGCACTTGGCTAGTCGTTCTGTGAAGGGGATTCAGCCAGAGGAGAAAACCCAATACAATGAAATCGATGCTTTTGACTTTATGCTTGCACATACTTCTAGAAAGAGAGAGAGAGAGAGAGAGAGAGAGAGAGAGAGAGAGAGAGAGAGAGAGAGAGAGAGAGAGAGAGAGGGGAGAGATGGGAGAGAGAGAGGAGAGATGGGAGGGAGGGAGAGAATACAGACAGACAAAGAGAGAGTAACAGGAAATGAAAAAGAGTAATAGTCAGACAGAGAAAAAAGCACTAATCTATAATTGTCCACTAGCTTAAAAAACATGCGTCCTTACACACTGCAAAATACTGGCTTTCTAAAGTAACCCACAACCCCAGGCATCTCCCACGTCATCCACCCCCACACGCATCCCACCTATAGAACTCCCCCACCCCCACCCCCATACACACAAACCCTCTCATTTTATTTTGTTTAATTTATTCCGCATCACATTTTTTAAACGTCGCTCACGCCACCCCTTAGAGATCTACATACTCTCCTTTCCTCGTTTGTGTATTTCACTTGTGTTTGAAAAAGGCTGCCCGGCCGAAACGTTACGTTGTGTTGTTTTGTGCACGTTTTCCTCTTTCCCATTTTGTTGAGCTTTTTAGTCAAATTTCTCTGGAATTCATTGTATTAGCTTGACTGCAGTCACCCCCATAGTTTCACCATTTTTACTAAAAACATTAGTTTTGGTAAAATCTTAGGAAGTAAAAATTGGCTGGACGTTGATCACTGAGTGCCGATTGGTATGAGAAAATATGATTATCGCATCAATGTCTGATAAGCCACTGGCCACACAATCTTTGATTGGGTAAACTCGTTGTCTAGAATAAGCATGTGATTGTGTGAAACTCGTGTATAGGTAGGAACTCGTTGCGTTGTGTGAACTGTTGTGTAGTGAACTTGTTGTATTGTATGAACTGTTGAGTTTTGAACTCGTTTTGTTATGTAGACGTTTGAACTGTGAACTCGCTGTGTTGTGCGATCTCATTGTGTTGTGTGAACTGTTGAGTTGTCAGCTTGTTGTGTTGTGTAAACTGTTGAGTTATGAACTCTTTGTGTTGTGTAAAATGTTGAGTTGTGAATTCGTTGTGTTGCGTAAACTCGTTGTGTCGTGTGTAATTGATTTGTTGTATGAATTCGTTGTGTAACGTGAACTGCTGAGTTGGGAGCTCATTGAGTCATCTGAGATGATGAGTTATGAACACGTTGTGTTGTGTGAACTGGTTGTGTTGTGTAAACTGGTTGTGTTGTGTAAACTGGTTGTATTGTGTGAACTGTTGAGTTGTCAGCTTGTTGTGTTGTGCGAACTGTTGAGTTATGAACTCTTTGTGTTGTGTAAAATGTTGAGTTATGAACACGTTGTGTTGTGTAAACTGGTTGTGTTGTGTAAACTGGTTGTGTTGTGTGAACTGGTTGTATTGTGTGCACTCGGTGTGTGGTGAGAACTGGTTGTGTTTTGTGAACTATTGCGTTTTAGGAACTAGGTGGGCCTCTGAATCGAAATTAAATAATCAATTTCATTCGATTTCATTTGATTTATTTTAATCTTAATTAATCCTTGGAATGCATGAAATTTTTTAATTGTTCGAAACATGTACGTTGTTTATAATCAGCAGTGTTGCATTTTAAATCTTTAGAAAAGAAGAGCAATTATCCAGAATCGCAATAAAATTAAAAGAATATTGCCCTAGATTAAAATCCTCACAAGAGTGAGCAAAACTATAATTACAGAACATTCAGTAAATGAATTGTCCTAAAACACAAACAAAACCTAACGATAGAAAATAATCTTTGAACTCATCACATTCCACATTTCACTTCGCCGGGACAGACTGTCTTATTGCCTTTTCTCCACTGTAACAACTGAACTATTATCCATTTCTGTTAAAATTACAACTCCATTTTATTTGTCTGACAATTCCTTCTTTGTTCTTTGTAAATATCTACACACCATGAGTTGTAAACCCTTTGGCTCGGTACTATCGATATGGCAGCCCTTCTGCTTTGATTCCATGATAGATACCGTAAATCTGGGAGAAATGTGGCTTTTCTGCCTACCCCCCAGGCGTGATCCCAGACCACAAGGAGTTCGTCACCCGGTCGCCGCGCAGTCAGGTTTAACCAACTGAGCTAGTGAACTGGGTCTCTGTAGTTTATAATAACACAAAGGTTTGTCACGTGTTTTGTTATGTTGTGTATGCTTCCGCGGTGAAGTGATCGTTTTCCTGGCGCTTTTGAAGGCCGTGGTTTCATTTTTCAGACGCGTCGCTCGGTTCATAAGTGCTACAGAAATCCATGACCTTGACGCTGGAGATACTAAGTTTGTGCTTTGTGTGACTGTCTTGACAGATGGCTAGACGTTCAGCAGGGAGACACTGAATCCTTAAAAAACTCACTGTAATGTCGCTAAATATAGAAATAGAATATGGGGTTTGATTGGTAAGCGGAATTAGCGAGGTACACAGGTTGCAAGGCACGAGGTCTGCGTTGGAAAGGAACAACACAAGGGTTAGTTCGACGTTAGTCTCCTCAGACCCCACCCATATACACACTAGCTCACTTCTGAATTTTTAGTCCCTTAGCCCCGTAAACTTCGCACACGGTCACGGGGGTGTTCTGCAATGCAAATGATATCGCGTGTTATATATTTTAAGCACGCCAGCGCTTTTAACAATCGAAACATGTAGAAACTGGGTCTAACACAATCCCCCTTGAGAGTGCTGCAACCTATGTCACAGGCATTCTCTTCTCGGAATGAAAACGTAAATTCAAGACACCGCAGAAAGCAAACAACAGAGGGGGACACATCCGTAACTCTTAGGAAAGTCGACCAGCCAAACAAACTTGTGAATGAAAAGTGACCTACTCTATTTGAGGGGGACTAACGTCGAACTAACCAAAACAAGATATGGTGAGTTTGTTTGGGCAACACGAGAGAAAGGGGGTGGGGGGGGGGGGGTAAGAATTAATTGTCACTTTGTGACCGGACCCTAGAGTGAAAGGAAGTGAAACTGAATCTAGAGTTAGAGGTATAAACTTGGATCTGGATGGAACCCGAATGAATGTTAGTTCTCAACGGCAAGGAGTGAAGCTGTGTTGAATTACAGTCGAGGACAACATTTGTGTTCTATGGCCCTTGGGTTGTGTCAGTCATGTACATGCCAATGTCTATCGTCTCAAGCGTGGCTGTAGGCTTGGACTGCGAGTTAGGGGACCTTGCCCGAATGGCGTTAAGTGTTCGGCTTCAATATTATTTTTGTCGCTTGTGTTATACTGATAATAAACCCGTGAATTGCTGTCTACCTTCGTAGACTGAGTTTAGGAGACGTGTGATAGTTGATTTGAAGAAAAGTTTGACTCGTCTGTATTACGATCCTGCCCCTAGTCAATGGAACTAGTGTCTAATCTGAATGAGAGAGACTGAGTACGTAAGAGATTCACTACCCTTACCCTGTTGGTTCTAGGGCATCACTGTACGGAAAACAATAACGGACCCAGTGCCTCCCCAGAAAGCATTTAGTAGGAGCCGACTACAATAACCAGTGGCAACGAGCGTGCCCTGGATGGCAAATGATTCCTCCTGATGCCACTTAACGGCAAAAATGGTTTATGAGGATGTAACACCACCTGGTCAGCAAACTTCAAGTATCCCACCAGTGTGTTTAGCTAGTCTTCTTTTTCTTTGATCCTACTGTCAGAAAACTGCTATCTGGTAGCCGGTGGCTTTCATGAAAGTTATCGCGCGGTCTATATCCTCCTTCTTCTTTGTTCACCGGCTGAAAGCTCCGGTGAAAAGTCCTGGTTGCTGCTCCATTTGGACTTTGGCTTTGTGCCAGGACCCGACTTTTACATGTACATCCGTTTTACTGGCTTATTTGAGAGCTGTTGATTGTTCCTTGCCCCTCGGGCAGATCTACTCATGAAATTTCATACCGGTACAACCCTCTTTATATGACCATTGATGCTACTCTTGCTGGTACTGCACGGGTTAATCGTCCAAATCACTCAGTGCTCGATGACTGATTAGTGAAGACCATCATCGAATCACTTTCAGACAGACAATAAGTGATCCGATCTCCTGAGGAATAACCACGCAGTCTTAAGATGACTGATCACACCCGTTTTGAGTTGATTAATTAGACGTTCTCTGCTCCTAAAGATACACATGTCAGTCGGCAACGTGTTTGGTGGTAGTGGTCTTGTAAAATGTCATTAATGTATCCAGTAAACATTTGTGTGTGTGTGTGTGTGTGTTTTTTTTTTTTTAAATTTCTCTAGACTCTGTAATTTTTTTTTTTTGGGGGGGGGGGGGGGGGGGGGGGGTAGAAAGTTTTTGGTTTGATTAGATTTGAGTACACTCAATGTCTCATCATGTAAATTAGATGCAACTGATAATCATTAAAAAAAAGAATGGCAGGAAATAGAATGAACTGAGAAATAGAAAGACAGAGAAACAAAAAGGCTGTTAGGTAGCTTGAAAAATAGACAGAAAAAAAAAATAAACGGACAGGCTGATAAACACGTAGAAAGAATGAATGAACGAACTTTTAAAACGGTCACACGAAGTAAAGGCGCGACAAAAATTATTAATCAAATACTCATTCATCTATTCAAATTTGTCATTAGCACCGTATACGGTCAGCAAAGCATTAAAATGGTCTTTCTTACTTTACTTACTGACATTGTCAGTCGTCTCATGTTTGTTACCGATTCTGTCCGGACGCTGTCAACTAGCCCCGTTTAGCCAGGCTAGTCTGGGAGCCGTATCGACAGCCCATAATTACCCAGCCCACTTTCTCTCCCAGACAGCATCAACAGACCATCTAGAACCAGCTGCCCATAATGAATTACAGACTGGAGACCAGAGGGTCTGACAAAACACAAGCGATGTAGACATGTGTTAGGATATCACAGAAGGCAGGAAGAAGGTCAGGTGGATAAGCAGAGAAAGTGTTAATGGCAATGGATAGATAAATACAGACAGATAAATAGACAGACGAATGCATCACAGTCCTTACACTCATTTAAATATAAGTTGCATCAGGACAGTGCAGCCATTACTTCTGCCCAACTCATAACTTACTAGCTGTACCCGGCCACGCGCTGCTATGGCTCAGTGTGCTTCACTAGAAAAGAAAGAAAAAAGAAAGTGCACGTGTCTAATGTGGTTAATTTCACAATCATTGTTTGAGCAGCTAGTCTGGTTTGTCGGACTCTAGAATACGCAACACATTAATATGTCCTTATATTAGTGGCTGTGTTAAAGTGTTATTAAGACTAAACAAAATTGTTCTTTGTTTATCACATGCTAAAGATTTTGTATTTTTTTAAAAGAGTTAAAAGTAAAGTTGACTACAGTACGTCCTAAAAAACCCAATAATTTCACCAAAAAAAAATGACAATAGCTGAAGTAGCGATGTTCAAACATAAAAAATTACAAAATAAAATATATAAAATCATAGTTTCAGCTCTTCCAGCTAACAGTTTCTGTCATCAACCGTCCACCCCCTTTTCCGCCCGCTGACGCCCCCCCCCCCCACCCCCAATCCACAGACTACTCCGATCTCCCTCTCCAAAGGATTATAAATTCACCACATATTTTTTTCAGTGATCTAGGCATCCGTGTCTACCCAGTTTAAACTAGGTAGCAGGAATTGTAATTAGAAATAAATGCGGTCAGTGAAATATTCATCATATCACCCATCTACTACTACTACTACCACCACCAGCAACCCAACAACTTAAAAAAAAAATTGTCACTACTGCCTATTTTACAACCTGTCAAAGTCGGTGTAAACAAGGGGTCATGAGATAGAGAAGCCACAAGGCTTGTGCTGTCACCACGGACTGTTCAGGTTATGATGTTTAATAGTGACACCGACAGAAAAACTCAATCACCTTACCTGGGGTCGAACCCGGGTCTCCTGGATATCAGCCCGACGTTATAATCGCCTGGTCAAACACAACAACAACGACTACTATTCTGTTACGAATACCACTGCTGCTACTATGATCATTTTTTCGTGTGGGCAAGGCGGTTACTTTGACATCCCCAAATGGGCAGTAGTGAAGTCATTGATGTCCAGTGACATGCATATCGCGAAGAAGATCGTGTCGAGGGGGGGGGGGGTGGATGGATTTTGGAGTGAAACCTGGAGTAGCCAGACAATAATATTTCACCAACGCTAAACAACACAAGGAACATAATGGCATATTACCCACAAGCAAGTTAAAGTGACAATTATGAGATCATACATCTTTCCCAAGGCAACTTACGGATGTGAGTAGTGGACTTTCACTGAGTCTTTGGAGAAGAAAATCAGAGCTTCTGAACTGACATGTTACAGACAAATTCTTAAAACATAGTGGACCAATAGGAAGAAAAATGTCGACATCCTTCATGACGTGAACATCAAGGAGAACAGGCTCGTAAACAGCATCCTGTCCAGAAAACTAGGGTATTTTGCGCATGAGGAGCGTCACGATGATCTGAAGAAAACCGCCGATGACCGATGAAAATGAGACAAAATCCGATCTCCTCGAAGGAGATTAAAGACATTGGAGATGCAATGGCCATGAAAGCACACAGGGCTGGAGAATTGATTAGAGACAGAAAAACTGCCAGCCAGGCCATGAAAATAGCCACGCTCTGCAAAAGACACGCTGATTGATTCATTCAATGTATAACGAAAACCGGCGTGAAGCTGACCATATCGCCCATTCTGTGCCGATTGGTCTATAAAATATAGGTCTAGCCCTATATGCCCTAAACGCCTAAAGGCGTGGAAAAGAGTCCTTTACTTTTTTATAAGAAAAACAGTAAGTAAATAAGTTTCTGGGTATGCAAGTAAAAATGCACGTTGGTAAGATAGTGTGTAAGTAATGAATTCGCGTGCAGGTAATTTTGTAAATTAATTAGTTATCTAAGTAAGTACTATGTTTATGTGTTTTGGTGAACAAAAAAAAAACAACAACAGATCTATCCCTGCAAGTTGGCTGCTGAAAATGCTGAGCATATGTCCGAACACCGTAAACTGTGTTCTAACGGAGAAGCAATCTGGCCTGTTCATACTTCAATAAGAACAAAGCGGTATGGCACCCAGTGAGATATGGACTGCACGGTGAGCTTGCATCAAGGCTTCGGGCCTTCTTTATACGTTTGCTTAAGGAATGATCATCATCATCATCAATTCTCATTATGCTTAGTGGCACATGAGGCTTCAGAGAGGACTGTCCATGCTTTCCTGTCCTGTGCAATCTTCAGTGCAGTTTTCCATGTCGAAGATGCCACACTCAGGTCACTTTCCATCGTTCGTCTCCATGTTGTTTTCGGGCGCCCCTGTTTTCTCTTTCCCTCTGGTGTCCATGTGAGAGCTGTTTTGGCAGGTATATCAGGATTCATTCTCATAACGTGGCCAAGCCATTTCCATCTTCTCTTGGTTATCATAATGTCTAAAGTTTCTTGGTTTGTGACTTGTAGTAGTTTAGTGTTTGAGATTGTATCCGGTCAGAAAATTTTGATAATTCTACGAAGACATGTTTAGTGGAAGGTAGACAGCTTCTGTGCATCCTTTTTGGTTATTCTCCAGCATTCCGCTCCATAAAGAAGAACTGGCAAAATGATGCTCTTGTAGAGTCGGAGTTTCGTTCCTCTGCAGTAACTGTTGGATTTCCGGATTTGTCTCATCCTTCCAAATGCAGCTCTAGCTTTGTTCAGACGTGACTGGATGTCCTCTTCGGTCCCTCCCAGTAGGGACACCACACTGCCAAGATGTGTTAAATATTCTACATTTTCAAGAGTTTGGTTATTTATGGTCACTGGTTGTTGGTTTGGACTGCTTGTCATGATCTTAGTTTTGTTTGTATTTATTCTCAGTCCCACCATTTCTGCTGTGTTGTGTAGTTTGTTACTTTTTTCTTGTATATGTTCATGCTTATGTGATAGGAGTGCTATATCATCTGCAAAATCAAGGTTAAGGAAGGATTAGCGGGGGGGAGGGGTACATGACGCAATTTTGTGTCCAGTGCATTTTCGCATCCAGCATGCGATGCTATATCCATAAACAAGGTTTTTTTATGAAGTATGACGCAATATGCAGGATCCGCACTTTTTGCGTTACTTGTATACATATGTGTGTCTTGTCTGTACAATGGTTGATTATATGAACCTTTTTTTGTGTGTGTGTGAACTGTTTATTATTGTGACAATACGCGCGGTGACTTCAGAATGTCTTTCCTCAACCTACTTTTATTTCTTTGTATTTTGAAAGTATACAGGAAAATAGGGATTTGGATACATCCTTAATCTAAGTAAGACGACCACATCAAACCTTTAATTCTCCTGGACCGTTGGTCATATCAAACACTACAACTTTTTCCCAGATGTTAAGTGTTAAGGTACAGAGATAAGACTGACCAAGCAGACTTACTGACTGGAGATTTGCACACCATTTGTTGGTGTCAGATATTGATTCCCCCTGCCAGACCTTCAGGAACAGATAACAAGGGCTAATTGCCATTATCTCCCCCTGAGGTTACCTAAACTGGAGTGCCGGTCAGATCGTCACTATTGACATGGTGAGCAGAAAGTGTTAACAGAAGAATTGACACCGTGTGATTTTATTGTGATGGCAGGTGAAGTAGGCCGGAGGTGTGACTTGGCCTATTAGCTTAATTGAACCTGTAGAATGTGAGCGTGGGAATTTAAACAAGTGTTGTACAGCCCTGACTGACAGCGAATAAACTTACCCACAAGGGAGGAGCTGTGACATCCTTGAATGAGAATGATTTTAGGCGTAATGTAGGAGGAGCTTGATAAAAGTTATAAAGGGGTGAACTCTAGGTCTGGTAAATGAGACGCTGTCAAGCACATGCCATCTGTTGGGCTTAACCTAAGCTTGAGACAGAACTTTTGGCATCGTGGTTTCATTTTTCCAGGTAAGATCGAAATTAGGTTCAAATCTATATTTTATGATAGAGATCTAACTGTCTTTTTACTGAAGTGTGTGTCTTCATCACTTTGTAGTACTCCTAGGCGGACATTTCTTCATTCTTGTAGGGCACTGTCACATTGCTTTATATCCTATTTGATAGTGTCATGAATGTTTTTTCGTGCACATGTGTTTCAATGTTGTAAAACCTAAATGTTGTTGTTGCCATTGAAATTTAATGAACTATCATGTTTTTGAAATCACAAGCGTGAAGATAACTCTGGCAATCTTTTCACGTGTGGTTAATGTGAATCTGTATTACATACAGCTTACACACTGAAATGTGTTTAACTCTCGGGAGGCAAATGCGGAGATTGATCCCGGAGAGAAAATCCTTGAGATTTGGTATTTGATTCGCCTCAGAAATATTGTTAGCTTTCTGGGCGCGTCGATTGTTCCAAGCATAGATTCCAGAACTGGTTCTGTCTGACTGATTGTCATTTTGAGTCTGTACGAGAGATGGCACCTGACGTAGAAGACTTGACTATCATTACAGGACGTGTAGAGGAAGGCAGAAGATGTAACAGTTGGAATGTGAGACATAAGCCCTTCCAAATTGGACAGGAGTGAATGTGAGCATGAGGGAGAGATGAAATGTTTTATTTAAATAAACATGCTTAATGTTAGTATAATATACATGCTTAGTGTACATCTAGAGCAGATACTACAAATATGCGCTTGTTTCTTCATTCTCCAGTTCCCACATTGGGCAGGGACTAGTAGGCATCCATTATTTGCCGACCGTCGAGTGTAACGACCTGCAGAAAGCAGTGAGGACGACAAACTGGAAAAGATAGGCAGGTCTCAAGCCGAGAACTGTCCAAAGGTTGTTACTTTCCAATACCTTTATGATTTCATCATTCACATCATTTCAACTCTACTAGCCTAAACAAGTTCATTTTAATTTCGATTTATTCAAATAAATCATGTTTTATGAGTTTCATGATAGTTGAGTAAATTGTGTACTTAGGTTCAAGTGTCTTTGTGCATATTAGTTTACTTCAGCTAACAAATATTTAAATCACTTGATGGGGGCTTTTAAGTAATGCCAGGAGAGGAGAATAGTCGCAGGGGTTAACTGTGTATCGAGATAATATCACAGTGGGTGTATCCTGATATCTATCTATCCCTTCTCCTACTCCTGTGGATACAAGTACAGCAACTTTCATTTCATGGAACGAGCCACTCGCTGTTTTCTTGGCTATCCAGGACTGTCTAGGATCAACATAGCTTAGATAATAGTCCAGTTTCTCACGTGGGTGGGCATTGTTAAGGTTCAAACCCACACCCTCACTATATCAGTGTATTTACCCACGTGGGCGCGCGACAATTATTTATACTACGCTTTCTTATTATGTGATATAGTTATATTTACATGGCTGACAAACTCACGCAATATTTTCTTAAAACTAAGATTTCTCCATATAGGTTCCATAACCTCGTTTGCGCCTGTGTGTGTGTATGTGTCGTGTGTTAGTGGAAAAAAGGGGGTGGGGGAGGAAGACGGAGTTACCGCCCTCTAACAGGCATTTCATAAAAACGACAATTCAGCTGTTTGTTAAAATCAGATGTGCTAAGCTGAATGGTTCATACATCGCAGAAAAATTGGAAACCAAAACATGCCGACCATCTTGCAGTGGGGGATGCAGACCAAGAAGGAAGTCCTAGTAACGTATTTTGAATTGTAGCGTTATATAATATAAAGTAATACAGTTCGCTTACGTCCCGAAACAAATAAGTGAATTTAAACAGGGTTTAATGGATGAACTAATGTAGCGCTCCAAGAACAGATAAGTGAATTTAAACAGGGTTTAATGGATGAACTAATGTAGCGCTCCAAGAACAGATAAGTGAATTTAAACAGGGTTTAATGGATGAACTAATGTAGCGCTCCAAGAACAGATAAGTGAATTTAAACAGGGTTTAATGGATGAACTAATGTAGCGCTCCAAGAACAGATAAGTGAATTTAAACAGGGTTTAATGGATGAACTAATGTAGCGCTAGAAGTGAATTTAAACAGGGTTTAATGGATGAACTAATGTAGCGCTCCAAGAACAGATAAGTGAATTTAAACAGGGTTTAATGGATGAACTAATGTAGCGCTCCAAGAACAGATAAGTGAATTTAAACAGGGTTTAATGGATGAACTAATGTAGCGCTCCAAGAACAGATAAGTGAATTTAAACAGGGTTTAATGGATGAACTAATGTAGCGCTCCAAGAACAGATAAGTGAATTTAAACAGGGTTTAATGGATGAACTAATGTAGCGCTCCAAGAACAGATAAGTGAATTTAAACAGGTAAAATGGATAAAAGGAAGATACGCTATGAGAAGAATTGTGTGAATATAAACGGCTAAGAATACATAAAATAATGGTACGCTCCGAAAACGAAAATGTGAATTTAAACCGAATCGAACGGGTAAAAGAAAGTTACTCTCAAAAAAAAAAAAAAAAAAATGTATGAATTTAAATATTATAAAAGTTTTCACCAACAAGACACTGGATGAGAAAATGACGATTCGCCAGAAACATTAAATCAAAAGGGGGTTGCGGAGCCCAGTTCTAAGAACTACCGCCACAGAAGGCAAGAAAATGGAAATTAAATAAGAAACTAAAGTGGGCGAGCTAATGTGTTTGTGAGGTGTGAGGGCATGTGCGTCTATGCGTTGTGAGTGACTGAAATAATGTTTGTGTGTCTGTGTAAGGTGTGTGTTTGCGTGCATGTGTGGTGTGTGTGTGCTTGTGTGTGAGGGATAGAGAGAGAGAGCGAAGAGAGAGAGAGAGAGAGAGAGAGAGAGAGAGAGAGAGAGAGAGAGAGAGAGAGAGAGAGAGAGAGAGAGAGAGAGAGACGTTCATATATAAGGCTGTTCGCCAGGAGTTCAAGATTCGATACAAATGTGTAAAACATTATCGTGTGGCGGCATCAAAGATTCCCTTCTAATGCAAAGCTCCTTTAAGTCGTCTGGTTTTTCTTTTCACTGAAATGTTCGGGAGGGAGAAAGGCGATAATGTAAACAGCACGTGCTCGTTCAAAGGGGTGCGGACTTGTCGTTGGCTGGGGTCAGGAAGTGTCCTTGACATTGCTGGTTACATTGGAATGGTTCTTAGTAACGTTGTTTCTATTTCCACTAAATTGTCACAACTCTTCTTCAAATGCTTTCTTCAATCCTTCTCCGAAATTTTTTCGAACCCCTGTCTGTCTTCCTTCTTCGTCTTCTTCTTCTTCTTCTTCTTGAAAAGTATTAGCTTCAACTTCGTTTTTGAAAACAAGGATGATTTCAGTAGATAAAAATATGAACTGACTAAAACATATATATATTATTGGTAGTCTGGTAGTCTTAGTTTCAGCTTCATAGCAAACTGGTCGCCCCATCTTTGCTCCGCTCCTGTGCCAGCGAAAAACACCCAAAATGTTTATCACAGTCCCTTGTGAAAAGACTGACAGACTGCTGTCTCAGCATATCTAGCATACACTCGCATTAAAGCATATGGTAGCCATCCGAAGTGCTTACACAAACAGTCCAACATTAGAAATGCAGTTCATCATTGATGATAGCAGAACTTGTCGCCAACAAATCAGCAGTTGCCCACGCGATCAATTTTAATACAGGCCCCGCCAGCATTGCAGGACAGGCATCGCGCCATTTTCTGAATCAACAATTCACACCAACACGTTGGTCACAGTCGAAAAAACATTCCAAATGCAACCCGCAGCTCAGAGGGTCACGCCATGCATTCAACTCAGAAGCTGGGCGACGAAACTATATCCAGTCTACAAATGGAGCAAAAATACATATATATTATTTATTCGGTTGATAAAGACATCAGTCGAAACGTCCAGGTCTAATTCAGTCAGGCTGCGATGATAACACCAATGATGATTATGAAGTTTTTCTGAAGCGTGCATTCGTTTGGTCTGAACAACGGATCAACATCATGGCCCAAGAATATAACTGATAAGTGCTAATTTCTACTTTTAACTCAAGCCTGAGTCCGAAGAATCTCAGCGCAGTGCATGAGCTCCGTCGCATCGGCGAGGATCCTAAACTACTTTCTGAAGTAGAAGAAATAGTGGTGGTGATATGGTGATGGTAGTGGTGATAATAGTATTACCGGGTTTACCAGAAAAAAGACCTACCACACACAAAAAAGCTATAACACGATATCTCAGGCTGCTTTTAATATAAACCCTACCACCCACAACCAAAAAACCCTAGTTGAGATGATTAGCTAGAATGAGAGATATTGTGTTAAAAAGCCATTCGCAGTTCAGACGCGGGTCGTACAAACTTGATAATGAACGGATGTTGGCTGAAATTTTTGGTTTTGACCATGTTCCAAATGTGGATGGCATGACTGTGTAATTCTTTGTAATTCTGTAGATGAATAAATGTAGATTTTGTACATGAAAAAAATGTAGATTATTTATATGAATAAAGATATTCCCCACCCAAAAAAAAAAAAATCCTAGTGCAGTTGATATAATATAGGACCAGGTTTAATTATCGGGGACACACGATGATGATGATGAATAAGACAAAGAAATAATTATTATAGTGAGAGGAGCAGAAGGAGGATGAAGAAAAGAAAAAGAAGAAGACATGATGATGATGATACTGATGATTACGACGGGGACGAGGATAAATATAGTGACGATGAATAAGTTGATTGTGGCAGCTGAGACGATCTGAAAAAATGTAGCACTATTGATGAAGAAGCTTAATGTGGTGATTACGGCAATTCTCTACTTCTTCTTCTTCTTCTCTTCCACCTTGCACCTCATCAAAGTGTCTGGAGGAGATGTAATGTTCGTTGATGAGCTCTGTCAAGAGCACTATTGAGACTGATGTTCAATCCTGTAAGGCTGTTCTTAATGCCATCACTCCATATTTTCCGAGGTCTTCCACTTACTCTATACCCGTTGTAACGTTTTAGTGTGGCTCGCTGTGGCGGAGAGTACCAGGGAATGTTTGTTAGGTGTATAAACCACTTCATTTGTTGTTCTTTGATGACTTGTAGGACTGGCTTTATTCCTAGCATTCCTCTGACTTCATGATTTCGTATTCTGTCTTTTCTTGAAACTCCTGCAGCTCTTCTAAGGCATTTCATCTCTGTTGTCACAATTTTACGTTCATTGTAGGATGTAAGTGTCCACGTTTGGCACTTATAGCATAGTGTTTGCCAAAAAATAGTTCTGATAAGATTCACTTCAGTACTCCGATGTATCTGCTTGTGTGTTAATTAGGGAGATAGTTGACCCATTACCTGATTAGCTTTGGCACATCTGGAGCTAATTTCTCTGTCCAGTTTTCCGTCGGATGTAAAAATTGCTCCCAAATACTTAAATTCCTCTGTTTGTTTCAGGGCAATGTTGTTTTAAATTTAGTTTCTAAATTGTCTTTATGTCTTCCTATCATCATTGTCTCTGCCTTTCTTAGTGTTTATTTTCATGTCTCTGCCTTTCTTAGTGTTTATTTTCATATTATATTCCTCCCATTTGTTACTAATTTGATTTAGGTGGTTCTTTAGGTAGTCCGTATTTTTTGCTATGAGTACCTGGTCGTCACGGCAATGAAGACACGAATTCAAATGCGACAACAGAGTATGGATGTTACATTAAGAGTGATAATGGTAAATGTTAACCTTAGCCTTTTCAAATGTTTTATGGGGAGTAGACTGCACGAGCATTTGAACAGGCTAAGTTCAACATACTGAAGATATAACATGAAAATAAATACAACTAAAACTAAAGTTATGTAAGTCAGAGAAATTCCTGGTTCGCTACATATTGGGTTAAAAGCTAAGCGTCTGAAACAAGTTAAAGGATTTAAATATCAAGGACGTAAATTCTCTGAGGACGGGAGAACAGATCGCGAAATGGAAACAATATGTCACCGACCCAGTGCACTTATATGACATTCAAGCATAAGTATGAGCACCAAAAAATAGATAATAAACAGCACATTAATACGAAAACAGTGCTACCAGTGCCAGTCTTGGACATTATCAAAGTCTAACTTACATTGAAAAAAATAAAACATGCGAAATTGAGATGTCTGAGAAAGGCCGCCATATTAATCACCCGAGACAGTTATAAATGATATTATAAGTCTGTAGGAACAACACCATGCAGCATATTCTCTAAGAAACAGAAGATCAAATGGTTTTGAAGCCAGAACAACTACCGAAGCATGCGCTACACATAAAAAGATCTAAAGTGAAGGCAAAAGGCCTCCCTAGAAGAAGATGGATGATGACAATAAAGAGCTTCAACGTCGACATGGAATGACAATAGCCAGTACTGTCCATCAATCAATGGATCGCAAACTTCTCCCCCCCCCCCCCCCCCCCCCCCCCCCCCCCCCCCACAGCTCAACGGCAAAACTGGGTATTGACAACAATGACGAACATCGATGACGGTAATGATCATTAATTGTTGTGACAATCCAACGCCACGAACAGCATTAGATTAACGTGACCAGAAATCACAACATCACAGGCAGGAATCAATTCTAGATGTCAGCGAGCTAGACAGCACGACCAGGAGACCAAATAACAATATATTCTTACTCTCCAGCCAGGAAACTTCCCCACTTACTCCTAATTCGACTACGATGGTAAAATCGAAATAGTTCAACTTGGTATTTCAATCTAATTCTCCTCACCCCTAGGCATAGTCTGCTCAGTTGTATCAATCTACTTCCCGCGCGGAAATCTACTTAGGTTAACGGCTTCCTATTTACTATGTCCTTCGCGAAACTCTGCAAGTCTCTTCAGCTATGTGTGGTTCTCAGGACAGGTTACAAATTGTACCTTGACAGGTTATGACATACAAGATGGCTATTTGGTGTGAGTCGTCCGGGTGCTGTCATTTGCACATAAATACGAGAAGCATTCCCAAATGACAGTAGTATTTTTTTTTTCAAATCGCAGTCAGTTTTTCGCAAAGTATATTATATTCGTTGACAGCATAACTCATTATGACCTTTACTACGACCCTCCATTACTCGAAATTAGGGCATGCACGCCTTGTCTGAATGAAATTTAGTTAGTTCCCCAACCGAACTATGTCACGTTCCATTATTACATTTTTTTAGACTCGTCTGCTGTCAGGGGGGTTACGGGTATGTTGTTTCCTTTCTGGCGTATCTTGCATTTATATTTTTTCTTCCGAGAAAGAGAACGCCTGTGGCATAGGTTGCAGCACTCTCTAGGGAGTTGTTGGTTAGACTGTGTTTCTAAATGTTGTAGTTTTAAAAGCGCTGGCGTGCTTAAATATACAACAGGCGATATCAAGAGCATTGCCGAACACCCCCTAGCAGTTTGCGAAAGGTCGGGTAACTGAAAGTCGACCAATCAGAAGGGAGATGGTGTGTAAAGTAGGGAGATTATCGTGTAACTAGCCTAAAATTTTATCCTGTTCACATAGCCAATTTTTTTCTTGTATTGCAGAGTAAATAACAGCCTCAAGACCTTCTCTGCATGCTCGGAAGCTTTAAACCTCTGAACTAAATGAACAGCTGCGCTCTTCTCCACTGCACAACCTTCGTTCACTAAACAAACATACACATTTATGATTGTTTACCTCCGCTGCATTTCCTGCAAAATGATGTTCTATAGCAGTTGACTGCTTGTATTGAACATTTTCGATTTCAACAGATTAGCTCGGTTTTTTTTTTTTTTTTTTTTTTAATGAAGTATCATTTCGTATATACTATACGGGCAAGTCACATATCAAGTGTATATAATTCCAAACTTCTATTTTCATTATTCGTTTATCTGTGGAAATATAACATTGTGAGGCTCCCATCTTTTTTTTCGGTGTTACTCTCTTACCACTGTCCGAAATTACCACTGTCTCAAGAGTGTAATAAGGAGAAGTAGAGAAAAAAAGGGAGGGGGAGGGAGGTGGGGTGGAAGGGGGGAGGGGGGTTGAGAAAAGGAATCTGGACAACTTTCATGGTTACGGAAACTGATAGGCTGGATTTCAGTTCCTGACCCCTTCAGCGTGGGAACAACGCTAGCTACGGAAGAGGGTGGCATAGCACGTCTGTGAAGGTTGAGAGCAATGATGTCTGTGCTTATCCGATTCATTCATTTAGTCATTCTTTCCTTCACAAAACCGCGACACTGGGATACAACCTGGTATCAGTGAGACGACAAAACCACGACACGGGGATACACCTGGTATCAGTGAGACGATAAAACAACGACACTGTGCTTCAACTTGGTATCAGTGAGACGATAAAACCACGACACTGGGATACAACTTGGTATCAGTGACACGACAAAACCACGACACTGGGATACAACCTGGTATTAGTGACACGACAAAACCACAACACTGGGCTACAACTGGTATCAGTGACACGACAAAACCACGACACTGGGCTACAACCTGGTATCAGTGACACGATAAAACCACGACATTGGGCTACAACTTGGTATCAGTGAGACGACAAAACCACGACACTGGGTCACAACTTGGTATCAGTGACACGACAAAACCACGACACTGGATCACAACCTGGTATCAGTGGCACGACAAAACCACGACAGTGGAATACAACCTGGTTATAAGTGATATGGCAAAAGATGAAGTCAACTATATATCTCTGTGAAGCGGGATCCTATTCCACCACTTCATTCTTCCTAAATATCCCTCATTCTGTTCTTCTTGTTTTTGTCAAAGAGGATATCTGATTAATCTATTAAAAAAAAATATGCTGTAATAAACGATGCACTGAGAACGAGATAAAAATATCCCGTCTCATGTGATTTCGTTTTGTAAGATGTTATATTCTACTACGAATGTGATAATGCTTGGTGATGGTAAGTTAGATGATGATAAAACTAGACGAAATAGAAACCGGACTGTCGAGAAAAATTTTAAAATATGAATCCCTGACAAACTGTTTGCAGTGATCGATTCAGGTTCGAACGTTAACATTTATGTTAAAACGAAACTATTTTGAGAATAATAACAGAAATTTAAATAATGCGGATACAAACAATACATTGCACAATTTATTGCCAGGCATATTTCGCTGTATCTCATCAGGCGCGTTACTACTAAGTTACATCGACATAAAATAAAGCACAAAACTGAATAAATCAGACACACTGGCTGCAGAAATTAAAACTCTCAATTCAACTTTACTACTGAATGGGTACGCCATAGGTTTCATCAAACGTCATTGCACCCCACCCATGCCTACCCCAAACGAAATTACAGTATCCAAACTACGAGTATATATCCAACTTACTTATCGAGGTGATGACATCATGCAGAGTCTGCAGGACCGACTGAAAACAGCATTTGGCCAAACATTCTTTGCGGCTGTTCCAGTAGTGAGGTACAAGACCACTCCTATCCCAACCCCACCTATTAAACAGCTCCTTTTTCCGTACACCAAATCTAATTGTATTTACCAAGTTTCATGTAAGTGCCAGTTGACTTACATCGGTCGAAGACAGCTTGGAAATTGAGTGGCAGAGCATACACCCAAATGGCTACATATACAGCTGAGTGATTCTTCTAGGGTGTCGAGACCAGTCAAGAGGAAAGAACCCGCTTCTTCCATAGGGCGGCATCTACTTAATTCCAAACACATAATTGACACAGACACTGCTTTCCGTGTGGTTTACCACACTCCGAACAGGAGACTATTCAGAATCGCAGAAGCCATAACAATAAAAATCAAAAAAAAAAAAAAAACCTTGTTTGTAAGCAGACGGAATTTGTCGTACATTTGAAGTTACCCTGGTAGTCAGTGACTAGGGTAAGCTTCCGGCGGCCATGAAAGAGAGACAATGTATCGAAGAAACTATTCGCATTTCAGTTGAATTTATTCAGTTTTGTACTTTATTTTATGTCGATGTAACTCTGTAGTAACGCACCTGATGAGATACAACGAAGTATACCTGGCAATAAATTGTGCAATGTATTGTTTGTATCCGCATTATTTAAATTCATTACGGGAAAACATTGTTTTGAATAACAGAAATGTTGAAATAGAAAGGTAGTGGAGTAAAGCTTAGTGGGGTATTGAGTTAAGTTCAGAACTGACATCAAAGGCGATGACTGTCGCGACTAGTTAATCAACTCAGTCATTTGATATTTTGATTATATTGAAGTTATGTTTCTCCTGTATACAAGTCTCTTTGTATATTGCTGCCTCTCTTTCTATACACAATTTTCTCAGCACAGTCTGAAGAAAATGGTACAGTCGAGAGTGACAAGCAGATCTGACCGGCACAAGACACTTAGACGAAAGGCAAACCGGACATTCAATCAGACTTCTACTGTTACTATCGGAATTACAGATTTGCGCTGATGTTAGTTCTCGAATGACCTCAAAACAGTTCCTAGCGAAGCTTCTTCTTCTTCTTCTTCTTTTTTTTTCCCATAATTATATCAACATTTATGTTATTATTTACCATGAGGGTTTGTTCTACCATTCGTGCTATTGTTGACCATGTATCCGCTTCAGCTAAGAGTATCTCAGAGATTTATATTTTCGAAATACTTCTCGACAAAATTGTCTCAATTTCTTCCAGTTTTATTATTATGTAATCTAACACTGTCAAGCATTATCACATCAAGAGTATAACAACTTACAAAACATATCACGTCAGACGCGATATTTTTATCACGTTCTCTGTGCTTTGTTTATTACAGCAGATTTTTGTCATCGAAAAATAAGGTATCTTTAGGTATCCTATTTGGGAAAAAAAAAAAACAAGGAGAAGAAGAGGAGGAAGAGAAAGGAGAAATGAAGTGGTGGAACAAGAGGAGAAGAAAGAGGAGGAGAGAAGAAGAAGAAGAAGAAGAAGAAGAAGAAGAAGAAGAAGAAGAAGAAGAAGAAGAAGAAGAAGAAAAAGAAGAAGAACAAGAAGAAGAAGAAGAAGAAGAAGGAGGACAAGAAGAAGAAGGAGAAGGAGGAGGAAGGAGAGGAGAAGAAAAAGAAGGAGAAGGAGAAGGAGGAGAGGAGGTGGAGGAGGGGGAAAGGAGGAGAATAAGAAGAAGAGGAGAAGGAGGGAGTAAAAGGAGGAGGAGAAGAAGAAGAAAAAGAAGAAGAAGAGAGGCAAGAAGGGAGAAATATAAGAGGAAAAACAACGAAGATATCAGTAATAATAGTGATAACAACAACAACAATTGTATGAAGGAAAGGAAGTATAATCACAACACCTTAAACTCATAAAGCCACACAGCAGCTGACAATTTGGGTGACGACACGATAAAATGATAAGAACTACATGGCATTTTGTTGACTACATCAGCTGTGAGAACCTACTTCAAATGAAGTGACCTGACAGGCATCCTTTTACAGAATAACTTGTGAAACCTGCTCCAAGGTCACAGACATAACGTGTGCCATATCGTTGTTTACTCCGCAATCCTTTATGATTGACAAGCTCTCCCATGACGCAGCCTAAGGCCAACTGCATGACACCATCTCGGTCATTATCTCCCGCGCAAAATTGGAAAAACTGTAACCTCTATGCCAGGGGCTCTCAAACTGTATACGGCCGAGGCACCCTTGTCAGGCTTTTAAAAAATCGCGGCACAGCTACACTCAAAGCTGTTGAATTCTTAGGAAATAAAGAAAAAAATAGTTGACATTTAATGTTCATTTGTCTTTAACGCGATGAATGAAACTGGATGAATTTTGCATTATATCATTTTCATTTTTAGAAATTCTCTCAACATGGATGACCCTGTCTGAAGAGATAAAGCGCAGCGTTTGAAGATTTCCTAACCTGTGTGCACTATATCAGAATGACTCTTTAATTTGGTGCAACCAAGGTGCCGTTATTAACACTTAAATGGCAGTTAACGCATGGCCCTTCTTGTACCTTTTTGTTCCCAACCGAAACAAAGCCAAACAAAGTGAGGTAGTTAGGATCCTCTATTCCTAGTTTTCCTTGGATTGTTTTTGGTCGTGAGTTGTCTTTCCGCGAACTGAGGCAGACCAACTTGGATGGCTTAGACTCGCAGCTGTCTGCTGAGACAATGTAACCATAACTTTACTAATCGACTGCACCTTAACAAATGCAGGTAGAAGATCGGACGCACCTCGGAGATCAAACACAAGGACAATTCTTAGCACGTTGCGGTTGGCATTTTATGCCGTACGAAAAACGTCTAAGTGTGAAACAAACAAAAAACTCTTTTTGCCATTGGCGATGCAGGACAAGTTAAATGTTAACTCTTAAATATTTGCATGCCTTTTAAAAAAAATAATTTTCCAATCTAGCTAACTAACTTGGATGAAGTCAAAGAAGCCAGTCCGATTTTGGAGACTTTAGATACAAAATCCACTGCCAGTTTATAACAATGTGTCTGTTTAAATGCTCGAGGTAGGGGGGGGGGGGGGAGGGGGGGAGAAGTTGGTTGCAGACTCCAGAGCAATGCCAAGAAATGTATATTTACAACCTTTCCAATACCATATAACAGTAATGGTCTAAGTTATGAATCCTCATCAAACTACGGAACCAGCATCTTCTTCTTCGAGTTCACCGGCTGTAAACTTTGTTGGAAAGTTCTGATTGTTGCATAACCTAAGAGTTGCGTGCACATCAGTTTTACTGATCTGAAATGTGTATGGCATACTGTCGGTTCCTTGCATCTCAGGCAGATGCGCTCAGATCTCTTAGGAAGTTTGCCAGTTTAGTCAACTCTGACGACTTGCTTGTCATTGAGGCAGTAAGTCTACTTTTGTTTTCCTCACAATTGAGCCACGGAACCCACACGGGAAACTCAAATAGCAAAGTAAATCAAATCAACATTAATAAGAAATCCAGGTCCTATTCACGTTTCCCGGGCCATTTACAAACTTTCTCAGTCTGGTCTAGATCAGAGGGGTGTCACGGTGTACTGTTTTCTTCGAAAAAGAGTCTCTCGTACGACCTAGTCTCATGCTATGGGTAGTGTGGTTTGGGTTAGGGTCAGTTCTAGATGTCCTGGGGTCCTTAAAATATGTGCGCTGTCGTGTGGTATAGAATACGCGACATCGGTGATTATGTAATTGGAGTCAAGACAACGTGACACCCCTCTGACGTAAAACATTCTGAGAAAGTATGAATGAAAGGTCAGCCAGTGTGTAGATGGGCAGGGAAATATGAATAGGACCGAACTCCATAGCGGAAGTATGCACAGCAGAAGTCTACGGATCTTTCGTAGGTGTCTCCCTTTCCGCTATTGTTTTGGCCCGTTTACCTCCATAGACAATCTGGGGGAAGGCGGGGTGGGTCAGGTCAGATATTCGGACTGCCAATCAACATGTTCGGACAACTTTTCTGGTGACTGAGTAATTGGTTCATTGTTGTTGCCATCTTTCCACCTTACCAGACGGCATGTTAGCAATAGCGAGTGTGACCGGCAATCCGGTTGGCTTGAAAAAAATGTCTTCCACAAGCGAAGCATTCCTTTGAATCTTTATTGACGTTCACCTGCTGTAATCTTCGGCGGAAAGTTCTAGTTGTTTGTTCACTTTTGAACTTTGGTCTTACTCTAGACTTGAGTTACACGTGCACATCCGTTTTACAGATATGGCCTATTTGTTTGCATTTTGTTGATTCTTTTCTTCTAAGGTAGATGCACTCCGAAGTAAACATCATATTAAGTCGCCTTTTCGGACATGTTTGTTAGGAGGACAGTAAGGCTTTACCACCCCCCCCCCCTTTTTCCTCCCTTTCCATGAAGCCCGGAAACCACACCGGAAAGGGGGGGGGGTGATGTTCATTCAATTTTAGACATATTTGTTTGGATCAGAGAAAATATAACACCAATATACATATAAATTATGTTGAAAATATGGACAAACGTGAATACACAAAACAACTTAACCGATGTATTCCTGATAGCAGCCACTTTACTGTCTGGCAGTGGAATTACAGACATGTATGGCCGCCAAGAATAAATAAACTGAGAATAAAGAGACTAAAAAGTATACCAAGATGTATACGGATTATATATGTATATGAATGTGTGGAAAGGGGTAGAAACTCGACAGGTAGGATAAATGAACACCAGCTGCGGTACATACAAGATGACAATAAAATAATAATGAAAGAGTTAGCAACATAAGTAATCGGAAAAAACAACCCGGAGAAACAATTAGGCAAATGTACACAAGACAATTGAAACACTTTGGCCACAATAACTTGTTAAAAACACATTGTCAATAATTTCAAGAAAAGATGTTTGACTGAGATTAGGTAGGGCAGCTATGATTGTTATGACGAACAAAAGAGAAATAATTTGTTAAAGAAAGTGTATGCAAGTTCTGTGAGGGACCAGAGGATAAAGGATTCCACCAAACGGTCAACATCGCTCGAATTTACCACTTTTTATGGCAGGGGTCGTATGCCCAAGGATTTCGGGCAGGTTAGGGTTATATTTTTGCTCGCGATAGGCAAAGTCTCTGTCATTTTACCGAGGAATCGCACAAGAAAGCCAGGATCAAGCCTTTTTTAGTGAACCATTTTCTCCTTGATAAGTTATGTTACAGAAAGGATGACGTCGGGTAATAAATATGAATGACAAATTTAAATATATCGAGTGCAAAGCCGAGATGCACATGGAAAATGTTGACCAAATGAAACCTGTGTGAATCGGAAAACACAAGAAAGTCGTATGGGGGATAATTATAATGTGGGCGGTAATAGATTTTATAATGCCTTAAAAAGAGCACGTGGACAGTCTCGTTTGGGCCAAGAAATTACATGCATGGAGAGCGGAGAAGTGTTTGTTGTATCCAGTTTGCGTCTGATATGTCTGCAGAGTTTCTAACGCCTACTTGGCAGGCAGCAAAGACTGACGGCAAAATCGTCTGCCAACTGATTGTGTTCGTCGCCGTCATGAAGAATAGTTGTTTTTGATCGGTTGTATTTGTGGAATGGTCGGTTGTGTTTTTCCATTA
>CAJHNH020000678.1:144522-174522 GCA_905116865.2 Candidula unifasciata
TTCTTCTTCTTCTTCTTCTTCTTCTTCTTCTTCTTCTTCTCCTTCTTCTTCTTCTTCTTCTTTCTTCGTCTGTTTCTGCTCCTGAATTATAATGGGAAGAACCTAAAAGCACAAAAGGAATGGAAATGAGTGAAGAGCAGGATGGATTAAAGGTAAAGCGACAAGTAATACATATTACGAACACTGATGGAAAGATCAGTGGACTTAGAAAAAGACTTATATTTGTGCTCTATGCAATATACTAAAGCATTTGACAAAGGTAGACATAAGGAGATGACAAAAATTGTTGGAACACATAAATGTAGACGGGAAAGATCTCAGATTCATTATAATCATTTACTTGAATTTAAGTAGCAGCAATTAAAGTGGATAACAGATTGAGTACTTTTGAACAGATAAAGCAAGGAGTAAGACAGGGATGTGTCTTTTTCCTAGATCTTTTCACTTTTTGTGAAGTAATGTTAAAGAAGATTAAAGAGAAAGTAAGAATACGATTTGGAGGATACAATATAAACAATTTGCGTTATGCAGACGCTACAGTTTTGACAACTGAAAACGCAAGTGAATTACAACTACTGATGGATATTGTGGGGAGTAAGAGTTCTAGGAAAGGACTTTCTTTAAATATTAAGAAAACCGAAGTAATGATTATATCAAAGAGGAAGTTAACATCACAATGTGATGTCTTAGTTGAAAGAAAAATACTGAACCAAGACAATAAATTCAAATACGTAGAAACTTTGGGAGCAGTGAATTCACATCACTCGCCATAATGGCAGACTTGGGAATCAAGATCGGCATAGCAAAAAAACGAGACGCACACAAGACACACTAGAAGACTTGTTAATCAAAAAAGAACTGGTACTATTAGCTTCGGACGTTTGGGTTCATACTGAGGGGATGATCTGAGCATCTATGGACATGTTCAGAGTGCAATGATAATAACCCAACTAACTAACTAACTAACTAACTAACTAACTAACTAACTAACTAACTAACTAACTAACTAACTAACTAACTAACTAACTAACTAACTAACTAACTAACTAACTAACTAACTAACTAACTAACTAACTAACTAACTAACTAACTAACTAGCCTGGGAACAGTCATATCATCATATGGAAAATGTGTGACAGAGATTAAAATCAGAACAGGTCAAGCGAAGGCAGCATTTCAGAAAATTAAAAAAAAAAATTAATGCAATAAGTCGCCTTCATTTAATGTCAGAAAGATGGTGCTGAAATGTTACATAGAGCCTGTTCTGCTGTTTGGCAGCGAATCTTGGAATGTCACTAAACAAATTAAAGAGAATTTGGAGGGGGAAAAAACACAAATGTGGTTTCTGAGACGAATGTTACAAATACCTTGGATTGCCAGCGTAACTAACAAAGATTGTTTGAAAGAAGCTAATGAAAGTAGATCTCTGTATACAACAATACGAAAGAGACAAACACTGTTCTTTGGCAATATAATGATGAGATAGACTTTAGAGAGCATTGTGACAACTGGAAAGATTAATGGAAAGAGGAGAGAGAGATGATGCTGGATGGGCTGAAACGATGGTATGGGGGGATATCATCAAGAGAGCTCTTCTAGTCAAACAGGAATCGTGATCTGTGGAGATGCATAAGCGCCTCCACTAATTGGCAGAGCACATAATGCTGATGAGTCTATTAACTGCAAAATGTTTTCAGGTAACTCGTCATCAGAGACCAAGGGTGACCATGCAAAGTCAGGGCCAATTTATTCGCAGTTCTTTTGCTGGGATAAGCAAACATACGCCCACTCAGGCCTGTCCAATACAATCGACTTCAGCCATGCCACTTCTAGAAAAGACTTCAGTTGGCGAATATGCACATCAGATGGCCCTGAAGGCAATGACAGACCGTTATCTTCTCAGACTAGCAGCGAATAATAATGGAAATTCCTGATGGATGGATCAGGGTAAACAAAAGTCAACATGAACGATCTGCTCATTTCTGCTTCCGAGAGTCTTCAGACCTTCGTGGGGGTAGTGTCATTGTATGGGAAGAAATAACAAGATTTTAGAATTCAACTAAAACACTTAATCTATGGGTAACTACTCTTTTTGGGGTCGAATGACTCTTTCTTAGGGGTCGCCAAAGACTATCGCAAAACATATATTCATTGAAGTTATGAAGAAGCGAAGAGAATAACTGTATTGTTGGGGGTCGCCACAACATGAGAAAATGTATTAAAGGGTCGCAGTACCAGGAAGGTTGAGAACCAGTGCTTTAGGGGAACAGGAAATCGCAGAGTTGCATGCACAGTGTCCTGACACCAGATGTTGTGCCATTTTTCCAGAACAATTGGACAATTTTGTTTTTTTAGTCCACGACAATGCAACCACTCATTGAACATGAGTACCACTGCATACCAACTGCAGAACGACATAAAAATTCTTCCTCAATGGCCAACAATTTGAGCATGAATACGACCTGCTTGACAGCTATGTCTGAAAACTGCTAAATCCGCCTCAGTCATAGATGCTTGAAATAATCCTATACCTGATTCAGTCTGAAACTTAATCCCCTAAATAAAGCACTTCTGTGGGGCTGGGCGTGCAATAGGAGGGTACATTCGTTATTAAGAAATGTACCTTTCCAGTTGCCATCCCTCTTCCATCGTGAGCATCGCCTCGTTTATGTTTATAATACAAATTCCTTCACAAGTCGTTCTATACTAAAACACGAATTGTCAGAAACATTTGCTACAATCGGACACAAACTAGGCGAGTTATCGAAAGAAAATACGAATATTGATCTCTTTTTGCAAAAGTCTATATGTCTGTCTGTCTGTCTGTTTGTCTGTCTGTCTGTCTGTGCGTGACTGCGTGCGTGCTTGCGTGCGTGTGTGTGTGTGTATGTGTACATATATATATATATATATATATATTATATATATATATATATATATATAAACATAATTTGTCTACTTCTTTTATATCTGTGTAAAAAGGGCGGTCGATGCGTTGTTTTCTAGCTTACAACAGGGCTGTGAAATCTCTACTTAGCGGCAAAACATATTTCATTTCTGCTGCAAAACACATCCGATTTTACCTGCCAAACAATTTCTGGTAATATTTTCTTTCTGCCGTTACACACATCCGATTTCTACAGTCAAAAACATCCAATTTCTGCGGCCAAACACATCCGATTTTGGCTGCCAAGTCATGTCATATTTCAGAGGCCAAACATATCCGAATTCAGAGGCGAAACATATCCGAATTCAGAGGCGAAACATATCCGAATTCAGAGGCGAAACATATCCGAATTCAGAGGCGAAACATATCCGAATTCAGAGGCGAAACATATCCGAATTCAGAGGCGAAACATATCCGAATTCAGAGGACAAACATAATCGAATTCAGTGGCCAATCACAACCTACACCAGCAGCATTATATTCTATCTTATTTGCCAGTCACATCCAATTTCAGCAGCTAGTTACATCCCGTTTCAGCAGCCAAACACATTTGATTTCAACGACAAAACACATCCAACTTCTACATTCAAACATATTAAATTTCAATTTTCAGTCACATCCGATTTCAGAGGCAAAACACAATCGATTTCAGCAAACTCATAATTATTGCCTCTTACGTCATGTATTATATACTCAGTGAGGCATGCCTTTACAGAATCGCCAAGAAGTTGATTGTATCCAAGAACACACGTACACTGAGCCCTGATGGAACAGTAGAGTTTGGGGTTGGGGGGGGGGGGGGGGGGGGGGGGGAGGGGAGAGACGCCCTGCTTGCTGGTCCAAAGATTTCAGTTTTAAATCCGTAAGTGGCAAATTGTATAATTCTCCCCCCCCCCCCCCCCACCCCTCCCCCACTCTCCCTTTGTCATGATCATGTGCAGATAAGCGTAAACGTTATGTGTAACTCTCACACAGCCACCACAATTACTGATCAACAACGATCTGTACAGGTAAGGATTTTTAATGCTTTAATAATATCCTGACCCAGATGACGTCACATGACAGTCCAACATTTTAGAGGGTGATAACACTGGGTTTTCTCGATTTCTGATGCTTTTAAAGACCCGAAAACATCTAGAACTGACCCTAACCCTAACCCACCTACGTCTCACGAGAGAGTGCAGCCTAGGTCCTACGACTGCATGCAGCCTAGGTCCCACGACTGCATGCATCCTATCTACTACCACCTGAAATATTAGACTGTCTCTTGACCTGTGCATTTCGCCTGTTTGGGGTAAGATATTAATACAGCACCGAATTTGTTTTTATTTCTTTAGCCCCAGACATAAAAATATCTCCAACCTTACTGAGGATTCGAACATGGGTATCCCGAATGAGAGGCTAGGGTATAACAGTTTGACCAGCCACTCATCTAGTAATGTGCTAATAGACAAAAAAAAATAATATACTGGAATATTATATGTACAAACAAAAGGTTGTAAAGAGAGCTTCTGCAAATGTTAGAGGGAGGTGACAGGGCTGCTTCCAGATTAAATTTTAGAGTCTTCAACACTCTGTTTTAAAGATGGGGAAGGGGAGGGCGTCAACGTGCTAAAGCCCGAGGTTCCAGTTCTCCTAGCCAAGACATATGCAGATACAGTAATTTGCATGGAAAATAGCTTCTTTTTTTTTTTTTTTTCACGCAGGTGCTTAATTGGTTGCCTCACATGATTGCAGAAATGAGGGCAAACATTAAAGGGACAAGTAAATGGATTGCCATAAACTGTTTATCCCAAGGTATCATGAGAACAGCCCAGACAAATCTAACGGTCAGACTGGTCACCGAAATGCCCAATTCTATTCCAGTTTCTCTAAGTGGTCAGCGAGCTAACGAAGAATGTACTGCGACCGGACCAATTTGTTTGGCCCTGCTTCTCAAGTCACGCAATTTGAAGCTGAAGAGGACAAATGAGAGGCGCCAAAGTGCGTTCAACAACTCGTAGCAGAGATTGCGCTCAGAGGCTTGCGAAAGAGAACCATCTTCAGCAGTAGCCGCAGCAGCAGTAGCACCATCATCATCGTAATTACCATTGCCATCATCATCATCATCATTATCTTCATCATTATCTTTATTATATCATCATCATCATCACAAACATCTTCATCATCATTATCTTTATCATATCATGATCATCATTATCGTCACTATCATAATCATCATATCATGATCACCATCATCATTATCACTATAATCATCATTATCTTTATCATATCATGATCATCCTTATCGTCACTATCATAATCATCATATCATGAACACCATCATCATTATCACTATTATCATCATTATCTTATCATATCATGATCATCATCATCTTCACTATCATCATCATCATTATCTTCATCATATCATGATCATCATCATTATCACTATTATCATCACTATTTTCGTCATCATCATCGTTTTATGATCATCATCCATGAAACAGTAGACAGCATTTTTGTGGTTTTCTTTGACACAGGAATGGATCAAAAAATGGTGTGACCAGTTTGTCGTAAATTTTGAACAGCGAATAAGTCTTTTTTCAGAGAACACCTTCCCATCTGTTGAGAGCGTCCCATAAAGAAAGTCAGTAGCTCCAGCGACGATCAAAAGGAACTCATTAAAGCTAGACTGCAAACGAAGCAAATCAGTCCATGTAGCGAGCTTATGGTCCTCGAAGCACCAGCCATAGCTTATGGCCCTCGAAGCACCAGCCATAGCTTATGGCCCTCGAAGCACCAGCCATTGCTTATGGCCCCCGAAGCACCAGCCAAAGCTTATGGCCCTCGAAGCACCAGCCATTGCTTATGGCCTTCGAAGCACCAGCCATTGCTTATGGCCCTCGAAGCACCATCCATAGCTTTTGGCGCCGAAGCTAAAGAGGCTCTCCGATTTTATGAATTAATGAAGATCTGTGCATGCCATCTAAATAAAGATTGCGTAAAAATATGAACTTTTTAGAAAAAACCTTGAACAGCTGTTTCCTTGACAACCATCAAGACCCGCCTGTGAAAGTCCCATGATTACGTAAACATGCTTTTTTTTATTAATTTTTTTTTCTTAAATTTATTGCTTTGCGTTATATAATGCATGTTTATAGAAATGTGCTTGTTTGCTTTAGAGTGTTTTTTTTTTTAATCACAACAAGAACTGAGATGAAAGCGGTTTCTTGAAATTAATTAATTAAAAACGGTTCAGGCTTTTAAGTAATCTTTGCAACATTATCAAATAAATGAGAGGAAACGACTGATTAAAAATAGGAACCCGTCTTTAGAATACGTTGTCTCTGAAGAGTATGTTGTGACATGCCGGTCCTAAACATGGATGACAGAAGATTGTTTGAACGATAGACCTAGGTACCCATTTTCCCTGCCCCGATCCCCCCCCCCCACCCCCCCTCCCCTCTTCCCCACTTGAACGCTCTGCAAGTTTTCGTTTGCGTTTCAGAAACGTGCAGAAAAGTATTTTATTCTCTCGAAGTTATAACATGCATTGGTCGGCTTTTAATGGCCTGAACAAATATGGGATACTAAATTGTAAAGTTCTATCACAGTTAACGTATTTTTTAAGTTCTAGTGTTACTTCACTTTTAACACATGTCAGAGAAAATGTGAGAACCACTAAAGACATGGAAGGCAAGTTGAATGCATTTCGAACAAATGCCTAAAATGTAAAATAAAATGCAAAAAAAATGGGTTGAATCCACGAGCGGTAACGACATGAAATACCTGTCTGAGCAAATTAAGTAAATGTCTGATCAACCACAACTAACAGTTATAAGACAAAGAAGACGCTATATTGCACTATCTGATTGTAGTAGACCTTCAGGTAGCAACTCTGGATGACAAAACGATTCATCAGTCGATTGATCGTTGGAGCTGCCTTATTCTTTTTTTTTAATCATACACGCATACAAACATACACACATACACACACATACACACATACACACACATTCACACACACCCCAATACACACATACACACACATACACACACATTCACACACATACATACATACACACACATACACACACATACATATATATATACACACACACACACACATACATATATACATACACACATACATACACACATACATACAAACATACATACATACATACATACATACATACATACATACATACATACATACATACATACATACATACATACATACATACATACATACATACAGACAGACAGACAGACAGACAGACAGACAGACAGACAGACAGACAGACAGACAGACAGACAGACAGACAGACAGACAGACAGACAGACAGACAGACAGACAGACAGACAGACAGACAGACAGACAGACAGACAGACAGACAGACAGACAGACAGACAGACAGACAGACAGACAGACAGACAGACAGACAGACAGACAGACAGACAGACAGACAGACAGACAGACAGACAGACAGACAGACAGACAGACAGACAGACAGACAGACAGACAGACAGACAGACAGACAGACAGACAGACAGACAGACAGACAGACAGACAGACAGACAGACAGACAGACAGACAGACAGACAGACAGACAGACAGACAGACAGACAGACAGACAGACAGACACTTTCAAGGATTCTACTACGATATCCAACTTTGTAAAAATAACAACATTGCCACAATTTGCATAATCTAGCAATAACACCAGAGGGCAAGCAATTATCGGCTTTTGTAAAGCCCCCAAAACATACTCTAACGTTACCAGACACCCAGCAATGAAGACTCTACCCTGCAGGCCGTGTCCATGTGTACGTGACAATTTTCTCTCCATCAAATGTTGGCTGTTGATGAAATAGTAGCTATTGGAGTCCGGTCATATATCACATTACAACTTTATCTTGATCTGCTAACGTCTTGTGGTGTTTTCGTTGCCACTGTTCCGCCCTTCTAGACGACAGTGTTATATTACATTGGCACATGAATCTTGGGAGGGGTGAGGGAGAAGGGCCTCATGAATCGCAAGGGCCTCCCTCCCCCAATAATATTGATTGCACCTCAAAAATGATTGACACCCAGTGATTCACGGCTGGATCGTCATGGGTGCCTTTGTCATTTGAAATAAAGACCGGTTCAGTCAGAACCGAACCCACGACCTCCCAATCCGCAGGCGAGCGTCTAGCCGCTATACCACGCCCACCCCACCCCCTCACTCTAGAGCACACAAAAATGAATTGCTCTCATGTATAATGCAATAAGTGTTGTTTGGTACACTGGTATTGTAAAAGTTAAAACTGCGTGGAATCCGAGACATTGGTGCTATCTGATTCATCATCATGTGGTAGCAAGTACTGATTTACTTATCTAACAATAAACACCACGGCACAGCGGCCACTTCCAAAAATGTGTCAGTTCCCCCAGTAAATATCTTATGTTCTCTGCAGTAAATATCTTATGTTCCCTGCAGTAAATATCTTATGTTCCCGCAGTAAATATCTTATGTTCTCCGCAGTAAATATCTTATGTTCCCTGCAGTAAATATCTTATGTTCCCTGTAGTAAATATCTTATGTTCCCCGCAGTAAATATCTTATGTTCCCTGCAGTAAATATATTATGTTCCCTGCAGTAAATATCTTATGTTCCCCGCAGTAAATATCATATGTTCCCTGCAGTAAATATCGTATGTTTCCTGCAGTAAATATCTTCTGTTTAGCGCAGTAAATATCCTATTATGTTCCCTGCAGTAAATATCTTATGTTCGCTGCAGTAAATATCCTATGTTCCCTGCAGTAAATATCTTATGTTCCCTGCAGTAAATATCTTATGTTCCCCGCAGTAAATATCTTATGTTCCCCGCAGTAAATATCTTATGTTCCCTGCAGTAAATATCTTATGTTCCCCGCAGTAAATATCCTATGTTCCCTGCAGTAAATATCCTATGTTCCCTGCAGTAAATATCTTATGTTCCCTGCAGTAAATATCTTATGTTCCTCGCAGTAAATATCTTATCTTCCCTGCAGTAAATATCTTATGTTCCCTGCAGTAAATGTCTTATGTTTCTACTCTATGCCGGTTCTAAACATTCTTTCCCTATCTCTTTTATGTCAGTTTTTTTCTTCTTTGGGAAAGTGGGCGTGGGATGACGACAGAAAACGAAACGCACCCCTGGAGCTCTCAGACAGATTCTGAAAGAAATCTTCTTGTGATAGCGAATTATTTAATGTATGTTTTTTTTTTTAAACATGTGAGTGTAGTCATGTATAACAAATGATTGAAAAAACATGATTTTCCGAACAGCCATTGCCATTTTTATTAAGAGTGACACATCATGAAGACACTTGAATACGGCATATTGGCTTCGTGAAAACTCTAGGACGTTCAGAGAATACGCGGTTCTGTCAATCATTTGAGTATGGCTTTCATATCATATATCCCCGTATGGACGCCGTTCTGGAAAACAAGGAATAGATCCACTGTCCTGTAACAAGCATGTCGTAGGAATCTACTTATGACGTATGTTTTCTTCAAAGTTAGAGTGCATCTGCCTGAGAAACAAGTAACAAACAGTCTGCAAACAATTAGGTCAGGATTGTAAAACAAAAGTGCACGCAAAACACAAAGTTCTGGTTCAAAACCGAAGACTAGAAGTTAACGAACAACCAGAACTTCCAGCCAGAGTTTACAACTGATGAACACTTAGACGAAGAAGATTAAACATCGAAAAAAATGAAAGGCTGACTACAGTCAAGCTTATATACAGAAGTGAGTTCGTACAACAATGGCTTTCAAGCTATGCGCAAAGCAGGTCAAGAAAAAAGACGATTACTGTAAGAAGGTGTGCCCTGAAGGGTCTCTAGCCAAATGTTTCGCCACTTCATCGGACGTTAAATGGTACCACACGACGTCGGGCTATCCCAGATTTTCAAAGCGCAAACCTAACATGGCAGAAATCTGATGCAGATAAAGGACAGGCGGCTCTCCTTCAGCGCTACTTGGACCAGACCCACCAGAAAGATGAGGCAGCAAGATTGAAAGTTGAGTCAATACTTTCAGAGTTGTGTGAAAAAGCAGAGCTAAGTGACGATTTCATTATTACAACTGAGACCATACGGACAACACTGGTAAAATCCCCCAACACCTCACCAGGCCCCGACGAAATCCAATATGCTGATAAGCTGCAGATGTTAGAGGACGAAATGTCAGAACTGGCAGGATAGTTCAACGTCAGCACTGGAAGTGGTCAAATCAGAGAGGAGTGGCTACACAGCTTCCCACTACAGTTACCAAAACCAAAAAAAGACCATTCCAATATTAGTGGCTACAGGATCATTACCAAGCAGAACACTAGGGGCAAGCTTCTGTAGAAAATCTTATCACGCAGACTCGCTGATGACTTGGGAAAGCAGGACAGGTCACCATCCACGCTTTGGGGATACAGACGAAGCAGAGACATAGCTCAATACAGCAGTCTTAGCCTGTGAAGTCTATGAAGGTTTTCAGATGAGAGAAGAGACATGTGCAGCTGCACTAGACTTAGGGGATGCGTACAACAGAGTACCATTTAAATACTTGGTGCAGGTATCTCCTTTCACCACTCGCTGCGTAGCCGCAACACTGTTTCAGAGACGGGTGATACTCATTGTGGTTGTTGGTCCTCAGAACCGATAACCATCAGTCGAGGATTGCCTCAAGGTTCTCCGCTGTCTCCAGTTCTATTAAACGTGTGCACAGTGTTGATAACTGAGCGGCAGTTGCACGGGAGTGGCAGGACGGCCATTTGCTAATGAGTCTTGGTATATGTCGCGCGCCCACGTGGGTAAATACACTGATATAGTGAGGGTGTGGGTTTGAACCTTAACAATGCCCACCCACGTGAGAAACTGGACTAATATCTAAGCTATGTTGATCCTAGACAGTCCTGGATAGCCAAGAAAACAGCGAGTGGCTCGTTCCATGAAATGAAAGTTGCTGTACTTGTATCCACAGGAGTAGGAGAAGGGATAGATAGATATCTGGATACACCCACTGTGATATAATCCAGGTGCTCATTTAACCCCTCCGACTGCTCTCCTCTCCTGGCATTACTTAAAAGCCCCCATCAAGTGATTTAAATATTTGTTAGCTGAAGTAAACTAATATGCACAAAGACACTTGAACCTAAGTACACAATTTACTCAACTATGTTGTAACAACATCAAAAAGATTTATTTAATAAATCTGACTAAAATAAAATATACTTGTTTAGGCTAGTAGAGTTAGGATGATGTTATAGATGACATTAAAGTTGTACATAACTTAGCTCGTCAGGACAGTTCTCGGCTTGAGACCCTGCCTATCTTTCCCAGTTTGTCGTCCTCACTGCTTCAAGCAGGTCGTTACACTCAGACTGTCAGCAATGAATGGATGCTTACTAGTCCCTGCCCAATGTGGGAACTGGAGAATAAAGAAACAAGCGCATATTTGTAGTATCTGCTCTAGATGTACACTAAGCATGTATATTATAATAACATCAAGCATGTTTATTTAAATAAAACATTTCATCTCTCCCTCATGTTCACATTTACTCCTGTCCAATTTGGAAGGGCTTATGTCTCACATTCCAACTGTTACATATTCTGCCTTCCTCTACACAAGTCCTGTAATGATAGTCAAGTCTTCTACGTCAGGTACCATCTCTCGTACAGACTCAAATGACACTCAGTCAGACAGAACCAGTTCTGGAATCCATGCTTGGAACAATAGACGCGCCCAGAAAGCTAACAATATTTCTGAGGCGAATCGAATAAGAAATCTCAGGGATTTACTCTCCGGGATCAATCTCCGCATTAGCCTCCCGAGAGTTAAACACATTTCACTGTGTTAGCTGTATGTAATACAGATTCACATTAACCACACGTGACAAGATTGCCAAAGTTATCTTCACGCTTGTGATTTCAAAAACATGATAGTTCATTAAATTTCAATGGTAACATCAACATTTAAGTTTTACAACATTGAAACACATGTGCACGAAAGAACATTCATGACACTATCAAATAGGATATAAAGCAATGTGACAGTGCCCTACGAGAATGAAGAAATGTCCGCCTAGGAGTACTACAAAGTGATGAAGACACACACTTGAGTAAAAAGACAGTTAGATTTCTATCACAAAATATAGATTTGAACCTAATTTCGATCTTACCTGGAAAATGAAACCACGATGCCAAAAGTTCTGTCTCAAGCTTAGGTTAAGCCCAACAGATGGCATGTGCTGGACAGGATCTCATTTACCAGACCTAGAGTTCACCCCTTTATAACTTTTATCAAGCTCCTCCTACATTACGCCTAAAATCATTCTCATTCAAGGATGTCACAGCTCCTCCCCGTGGGTGTATATTCACTGTCAGTCAGTGACTGTACAACAATTGTTTGAATTCCCACGGTCACATTCTACAGGTTCAATTAAGCTGGTCAAAGCTAATAGGCCAAGTCACACCTCCAGTCTACTTCACCTGTCATCACAATAAAATCAGACTTTGTCAATTCTTCTGCCAACACTTTCAGCTCACTGTGTCAATATTGACGATCTGACCGGCACTCCAGTTTAGGTAACCTCAGGGGGAGATAATGGCAATTAGCCCTTGTTACCTGTTCCTGAAGGTCTGGCTAGGAGATAAATATCTGACACCAACAAATGGTGTGCGAATCTGCAGACAGTAAATCTACGCTTGGCCAGTCTCATCTCTGTACGTTAACACTTAACATCTGGGAAAGTGTCTTAGTGTTTGATATGACCAACCGTCCCGGAAAATTAAATGTTTGTTCACGTCGCCTACTTAGATTAAGGATATATCCAAATCCCTATTTTTCTGTATACTTTCAAAATACAAAGAAATAAAAGTAGGTTGAGGAAAGACATTCTGGAATCACCGAGCGTATTGTCACAGTATATCGACATGGAAGAGGTCGTCGATAGATTGCCAATTCAATGCAGAGTGAACTTGATCGCATCTCCTCCTGGTCTGCAGATTCTAATGCTAATGTCAACCCTATAAAAGCCTCAGTAACGTAGTTCTCCTTGAAGACGCATATAGGGAAGGCAGACTTACCAGCAGTGGAAAACAGCAAGGAAATTTTGACAAGGACTAATCTGATAACATACCTTGGAGTTAGGTTTGATCGCAGCCTGTCCTTCAAAACACATGTTGACCATGTTATAACAAAAGCCTGTCAGCAATGAGGGTCATGGCCGCCTCTAACACTGAGCAGAGGCTGTTTCTGCTTCGGTTCCAGGGACTTGTACTTTCTTTGATTGCATATGCTCTAGCCATCCTCACTGTCAACCATACTCAGATTGAAAGGTGCAAAACGAAGCAATGCGCAATATTCTGGAGTGCATTGGAGACAATTTGTGGTTTGCATTGAGGTACCTTCTTGACTTCCCTATCATGAACTACAGGATCAAGATCTTGAGGGCTCGTGCATACCTCAAGATAAGTTCAGATCTGAAGCATCCTTTGCACCCCATGCACTTCAAGAAAAAGGGCAATGTGCTTAAAAGGGGCAAACCATGGCTGCGTAGGGCAGAGGATGACATCATGCAGGTTTGCAGCCTTACAGATATCAATCCAGGTGTGGAATGGATAATAGCGTCAAAATCGTCAATTCTCACATTCTCCTGTGTCGTGACGGTGGATAGAAGTTGTCAGAAGCAAAATCCAACTGCTGTCAATGCCGAGATATGAGCGCTAAGCAGTGATAAGTCAGTTGAGACAGATGTGGTGATCTTCACAGACGGGTCCGTTATACGAGGACATAAGAGTGCATGGACATTTACAGCTTGCTCTTCAGGCAGAACAGTTCAAGAAGCCAGCGGTGCCTTATCCATGACTACCAGCAGCATGACGATGGAGGTGATGGCGGTGACACAAGCTTTCATGTGGCTACAATCACAGTACTAATACCGCGTGTGTGTGCTGAATGATTCTTTGAGCATGATCCGGCGGGTCGAGGCAGGCTGGCTACGCATACAGTGGTTTGAGTCATTGCAAAACTCTCCTGTATGTGCAGTTAACTTCATATTCGTCCCGGGGCATCGAAGCGTTGTTGGTAATTAAAGAGCTTACAGACTGGCACGTGCTGCATTATTTGAAGATGGCTCCCCATGGATCACGCAGACAATGTCGTTGCCCTTAGAGAGATAGGACGTTCAGAGGGTTTTGAAAGCAACGTGTCCACATTACTGCTAAGAATACAAGAATTGAGAGTAAAGATCAGCACAGCCAAGCATGAGAAGCACACCGAACGCACACGAAGTTTTGGATTGGCACTATTAACCGCACGACGCTGATGAATATGTTGAGAGAGGAATCTTAGCGCCTATGGATGTGTCCGGAGTGCTGTGAAGATAATCTAACTCATAACAACAAAAACTATGGTTTCAATCAACACATTGAAAATAATAAGTGTCAATGTCAGGAGTGAGTTAACACACACCAAAAAAAAATATTATATACATTGAAAATAGTTAGTTAGTTAGTTAGTTAGTTAGTTAGTTAGTTAGTTAGTTAGTTAGTTAGTTAGTTAGTTAGTTAGTTAGTTAGTTAGTTAGTTAGTTAGTTAGTTAGTTAGTTAGTTAGTTAGTTAGTCAGTCAGTCAGTCAGTTAGTCAGTTAGTCAGTTAGTCAGTTAGTCAGTTAGTTAGTTAGTCAGTTAGTCAGTTAGTCAGTTAGTCAGTTAGTCAGTTAGTCAGTTAGTTAGTTAGTCAGTTAGTTAGTTAGTTAGTTAGTTAGTTAGTTAGTTAGTTAGTTAGTTAGTTAGTTAGTTAGTTAGTTAGTTAGTTAGTTAGTTAGTTAGTTAGTTAGTTAGTTAGTTAGTTAGTTAGTTAGTTAGTTAGTTAGTTAGCCATTTATCCATGCTTTCCTTTATCTTTCCCTCGCCTTCTGTCAACCTCCCGCCACCATTCCTCTCTAGATTTACATTTTTTAGGATTAACATCTCAGTGAAGATAATCAAACAGTCCCAAATCTGGGAAACCTTGTTCAACTGCATCGCCATATAGGACAGTTATACTGAGGCACTACAAAACGGTTACGAAGAAACACGAAGTCAGCTGTGGGTTTGTACAATGAAGTTTCCCTAGCTGTTCTGATATCATCATCATCATCAGGTGCCTTGCCAATTGGCGTGGGCGATCATGCCTCTCCACAATCTGCGATCTCCTGCAGCATGTATCAGTTCGTGTGCCGACACACCTCCATGCCATGCAACAAGACTGCCAAGAATCTTCTCTCGTTGTCTTCCTCTATCCCTCCTTCCACTGATCTTTCCAGTGGTCACATGTTATGATATAGACCTTATATATACTTTAGTCTGACTGCAGCCTTATATATACTTTGGTCTGACTGGAGTCTTTCTTGCAGTCTACTTTGGAGGGTAATAGAAGAAGAGAGGTGAGAGGGGGGGGGGGGCAAAGAAGAACCTGGAATGAGCAACATAAAGAAATAGATGGGACTAAATTATTGTACATTTGTTTAACAAGGGGAAGACGGAGAAAGATGGCGGGTGTTTTATGTTAGTATTTCCACTAATAAACCTCCATACTCTAACAGTTCAGTGTTATGTTATTCTTACTAGATGGGCACACCACTTGATTTTTTCTTTCAGTGCAATCACTTCATGTGCAGTGATGTTCTAATTGTCAGTGTAATGTTGCTATTTGTGATCCTGTCCGTTCTTGTGTATATTCGTGACCTTTCAAAAGCAGCACATGTGGAAAATAGTTTTTTTTTCTTTGTAAATAATAAGATCCTTAATATTATTATTATTAATTCAACCATAATTTTTTTTTAACATTATGTCATGCTGAATGGGGGAAAATATATTTTAAATAATTTAAAATGTTTTAACAAATACTTGAAATATAACTTAGTTATATGTTACATCATATTAGTTGACGTCACTGAACACTGGGCTTTCTCATGGGTGCTCAATTCTCCGATGCAGGAAGCACTCTGAGGTAATTCTGCTTATTGTTTCCATGAAATGTTGGTCTCCTATCTCGGCGTCAAGGGTGGCATAGACGTGCTTCGCTATGTTTTACTCACATATCACGCAGTCATGTTAGTTTCAGAGATTCGTCAATATCCTCTAGTCTAGTCTGTACAGTACTGACGATATCTGCTCTGTCTATGCTTCTTCCGACGTGTGTTGTTGCAGTGATTGTCAGGTGGTCCGCTCGCTCGTTACCCTTTACGCCAGCATACCAGGTGTGTAGATCAAGAAGAGGGAGGTCACGTGCGATTTTCGAATGTTTTCTATCCATTCAGAGCGTATACCGCATGTTGCTACCTTTTGAAGCATGCTCATGGAGTTTGATACAATTATTGCATGTGTGGCTGTTTGCTCTGAGCCGATGCAAGTGCCTTGGAAACAACGGCTATCTCCGTGGTCATGCTTGACGTGGTTGCCTGATAATGACCGCTTTCCTTTTGTATTGTTTTTCCCATTCTTTGCGCTGTGTATGCCCATGCTGACCTAGATCCGCGCATCCGAGATCCATCTGTTTAGAGACGGATGTCTTCTGAGTGTGAATGCTAATCTATCATTGCCTTGCCTCTGTGTCTAGGGCCGCAGGAGTTTGATCCCTGCAGTAACTTCCCAGTATGATGACAACATCAGAGATGTCACACATATCTGCTGGTGTATTCGTCTATTCTTTTTCCTGGCTGATCTTGTCTAGGTCACACACCTGCTGGACTAAATCTTCAGCCTCCACCATCAAGGAACGGCCCCTCTTTATGCGCGTATTTTTTGTGTCGTGTATAGCTTTGTGCAGTGGGTGGTTAACGTCTGCCGATACCCTCATGTACTCTTTGACCTGTGCAACTTTGTGTCTGTAAGCCATCGTCGGCAAACCCAGAACATATCGTATGGTATGAATGTGTCTTCTATGCAGCCGAGTTTGAGTCTCATGTCCTCATGTTGTACTCGGTCCAGTCTTTCTAGCTGGGTTTTGCTGACAGTGAGGAGGCCCAGACAATAGTCAATGACGTTAACATAAGCTCTGGTCTTCTTTACTTGGTGGATGAGGAAGGGGGGGGGGGGCGGGGGTGGCTTAGCTTAAGCTTCTTTTCAGATTTTCTGTAACTGGTTGTTGGGTGTGGTCCTGTCTCCTTCCCACGGGGGTGGTAGGGGGGGGGGTATTGATTGTTAATGACTTAAGTAACAAAAAGGGTCGATTTCATATAATCCTGCTTTAGCTCATAACGTATGGGCTCCCTGCTCTACGAGGTCAGCCTGAAAAAGTGTCGCGTAAAGCACAACACTCGGTAGCACCAGCAACGATAATTTCAGATTGTTTTAAACAACTGTAATGGTAAATTAAAGAATAAAGCCGAAATCCAAACCTTAACTTTTGGAGTCAGAGAACAAGTTCTCAAACACTTGACAAAGAAACTCTCCCAATTAGAAAGACACATCAGGGCAAGAAACTAATCCCTGAAGTTGATGATGAACTGCAGCCGTGTAATTGACACACTGACAGGAATGCATTTGCTGTTCGGGTTTCTAACATGCGGAAAACATAGAGTGCTTTTGTCTTTAATTGATTCAATGAGAAGGCAAATCTAATGGCAGGGTAAGCGGTTGCAGGACAATCACAGATGTCTTTGATATGTTCAAATTGGCGTCTGGACATGTAACTGGACAAAGAAGGTCAAGTAGTTGAGGAAGAGGGGAAGACAGGATAGAGGACAGGATAAAAAGAAGAAGAAGAAGAAGATGAAGAAGAAGAAGAAGAAGAAGAAGAAGAAGAAGAAGAAGAAGAAGAAGAAGAAGAAGAAGAAGAAGAAGAAGAAGAAGAAGAAGAAGAAGAAGAAGAAGAAGAAGAAGAAGAAGAAGAAGAAGAAGAAGAAGAAGAAGAAGAAGCAGCAGCAGCAGCAGCAGCAGATGCAGCAGCAGCAGCAGCAGCAGCAGCAGCAGCAGCAGCAGCAGCAGAAGAAGAAGAAGAAGAAGAAGAAGAAGAAGAAGAAGAAGAAGAAGAAGAAGAAGAAGAAGAAGAAGAAGAAGAAGAAGAAGAAGAAGAAGAAGAAGAAGAAGAAGAAAACAAAAAGACGAAAAAGAAGAACAAGAAGAAAGGGAAATAACTGAAATAACGAACATACGAACAAACAAACTTTATTTTCAAAGGGTTGAGAATTAGGCACGCAGGCCCCTCTTCTAACATTCTGCCCATCCACTCCATTCTTTGCATACAGTTATTAATTCGTACTTCATTTCATATATAATAATAATAATAATAAAAATAATAATAATAACAGAGAGAAGAAGGTGGTGATGATAATGATGATGATTGTGAAGATAAATAGGTATGGAGATTTCAAATAATAAACTAATTTATAGATGGATAAAAGGGTAGATGGGTCGATATATATATATATATATATATATATATATATATATATATATATATAAATATATATATATATATATATATATATATATATATGTTTGTGTTTGTTTGTCCCTTAGAGACTCGGAAACTACTGAACCGATTTAGCTGAAATTTTCAGGATTTGTTTGATTTGGAACCGGATGTTGAACCATCATGGTTTGAAATTCAACCTGTCACTGTTAGAGATAGGTGACCACAATTTAGGCCATAATATTCGAAACTAATATTTATAATTTTAGTGGTTTCTAATTATAGCCAGGTTAGTAATTGCGCACGCGCCGTAGTCAGAACGCAAGGCTTCCGCCATTCGCCGGCGAGTTACGTGCAGCCAACGCCTTCTCTAATACATAGAGTAGGTCGGGGTACAGCAAGACTATCTCTATATTTGCCACAAAAACCATATTAAACACGATTTCTATTTTCTGTTTTTTTTTTTTTTTTTTCAAACAACCCTCAATTATTTAACTTGGAATTCTCATGTTTGTGTCACAACTGATAAAATTGTACAAGTTAATTAGCTTGCCAAAATTCAGGTACACGAAAACTATTTTGCGCATCCTATATCCAAACACTTGTCTACTACAATTCTACACTTTGGGTTGATTGCGATAATCTAATGTTAAAAGACTAAGTTCCCTTCAAAATTTCTTTTTACGTGTGGCATCTGATAGAAAACATACAGATAAAAATAATATCTGCAGCCAGATGAAACCTGCCATTTAGTAAACGTTAAATTTTTTGATAAGGCCGAATGTATTCACCAAATATCTTAAAATACTCCACACTAGTTAATTAACCAGTCGATTGAATCCAAACCTACGAACAGAATATGCTAAACTTGTTTTATATAAATCTATTCTAAAATAGGCAAATGTAACCAACTTAGTTGCTGTCAGTGTTGTACGCAAGTATAAAACAATCACATACTAAATGCCGTTATAGCGTATGTGAAAGAGTGGCACTGGCAATCTCTGGTCAGTACTGAAGTAAGCTTAATATCTGTATGGTAGACATTTCTATATTTTCCCCTATCACCGTCCACTGGAGGTATTGAACTAATAACGCACACATCCTAAGATGAACAACGTATCTGCGGACGTTCAAATTCACAAATATCGCCCGGGAAAGGAGAAAATCATGGCTGCTATTTTGTCACGGATGCCTATTTCACCGAAGCAGAGTTAATTTCTTACGCGTAGTTTTCACAAAGTTTATCCTGCAATATTGAGGATCTATTGCTTACCATATTATCGAAAATAATAATATTGAAAGTACGCTGCATTTATCTATAAAAAATTGAGTGTCTGATTGATTACGTCATCGTATTTGCGCCATTCAATTGGTTGGATTTTCTAGCCGAGAGTACAAGTCCTTGTTCTCAGTTGATCTCAGAGAGAGGGGCCGAAAAAATGTCGCAAGTTGCACACTAAAGCACACCGATATTGACTAGGCAAATAAGACTTCAGACGGGTTACGTATGGCTGTTAGGTGATTGAATCAGGGGGAATGGACAGTCAAGAAGTCAAAAAGGCGGAGGTTTATGTCCAAGTGTGGCTCATCCTAAGGGAAGATTTACCCCGCGACCCCACTGAGAAACCAGCTGGTATGCTTGGGGGGTAACTATCCTATCTGAATGATGCAGGATTAGAAGATACGAAAGCTATGGCTCAGCGTGACTGCTGGATAATGTTGAAGTAACCATTAAATGTTCATGTTTCAGGGTCGAGCTGCTGACCTACAGTGATTGATAGCAAATGATATACGTGAATCCGATTTAGGAAATTCGTCTATGCGAGTGAGCGGACGCTAGTGAGTGACGTTGATTGTTTGGGTGAGTCGCTGTGACACTTAGAATTTATTTCACATATTTCCAAATCTGTTAATTCGTCAATACACTATGTCTATGTGTATCTATGTGTGCAAAACTACGCGTGTGTCTGTGTGTGTGTCTGTGTGCCTGCCTGTTTGTGTGTGCTTGTCTGTGAGTGTCTGTGTGTGCCTATATGTATGAATGCACAGATGCCAGTCTGTAGATATATGTATGTATGTATGTATGTATGTATGTATGTATGTATGTATGTATGTATGTATGTATGTATGTATGTATGTATGTATGTATGTATGTATGTATGTATGTATGTATGTATGTATGTATGTATGTATGTATGTATGTATGTATGTATGTATGTATGTATGTATGTCTGTATGTATGTATGTATGTATGTATGTATGTATGTATGTATCTGTATGTTGTATACTATGTATGTATGTATGTATGTATGTATGTCGGATGTATGTTTATGTATGTATGTGTATGTATGTATGGATGTATGTATGTATGTATGTATGTATGTATGTAGTATGTATGTATGTATGTATGTATGTATGTATGTATGTATGTATGTATGTATGTATGTATGTCTGTATGTATGTATGTATGTATGTATGTATGTATGTATGTATGTATGTATGTAATGTATGTATGTATGTATGTATGTATGTATGTATGTATGTATGTATATGTATGTATGTATGTATGTATGTAGGTTGGTATTATGTATGTATGTATGTATGCATGTATGTATGTATGTATGTATGTGTATATGTATGTATGTGTGTGAATTATGTATGCGTGTATATACATATGTATGTATGTATGTATGTTTTACGTATTTATGTATGTGTAAGGATGTGTGTGTAGGTAGATTGGTCTTTATGTATGTATGTATGTATGTATGTGGGTGTGCATGTAAGTATGTGTATGTAAATGAGTGAGTAAATATTTTGGCGTGTGTATATGGCTGTTTGTGCCATAGCACGAGTGTGCTTATGCATGTTACAACCTATGCCTTTGTGTGTTTTTTTTTTTTTTTTATATTTATAGTATGCATATAATTAAATGATCATAACGTGTTTTATTGATAATATACAACTGCTGTGTGAAAGATGTGTGTTTGAAAGGACCGAAGAAAAGTCAGGCCTGCCTGCGTGCCCAATTTGAAATCCTAAAAAAAAAGTTTGTTGTTTGTTTGTTTGTTTGTTCGTTATTCATTTGTTTCGATTAGGTGTTTGTTTTTTTTACTTCTTTAGATAGACATAAATATCACAACTGCCGCTTCAAAAAAAGATATAAAATATATCTAAACAAAAGTAAATTAAACAGAGTCAATTAAAGCTTTTTCCAAAAATAATGAATTTATTTGTTTTAGTTTCATTACATTGGACAGATTTTTCTGCGAAACAGCTCTTCAATGCCTAATCGATTTTCGAATAACCTTGTTTTTTGTTCCAGGGTCTTCAGCTTAGAGTCGGGTTAAATATACAAATGCATAACTTTTGACAACTTTCATTTTTTTAAAACATGCTGTTTATTTCTGCAACATGTTACTTTTTTGTCATGTCTCTAAAGTTGTTATTTGTTTCTTTTGGCCATTCCGTTTATAAAATACGCAATTTTAAAAAAAAAAGGTTATTTCTCAGTAACCGTTTAACTGATTTAAGCTAAGAAAGGCAAGGGACCTCATTAAATACGAAATGAAATTCTTGAATGAAGCTGCAGACTTAACAAGACGGGACAAAATCAGAAATGACATTTAAAATACCACTGATATCATTCTCCACATTCTTCTTGTTCTGTTGTCATCGTCTCACACTGGAGCATGGGTCCACAACCAATTCACGTCAAATGATGTTTATGATAGGTTCAATTTCGACGAGAAAAGGTAGTTATTTCATAACAGTGTTGTTTGGTCATTTCATGTGAAACGTAGGGAGGGTCTTGGATTAGCCATGTGTTTATTTTATTTGCGTAGCTGAGGTTCGCCCATCATGTTTGCCACCACCCCAATAAATCTCAAAATTTAACCCATGGTAAATATCCCAGGAAACACTATTTACACGGCGAAAAGAAAAATATTTAGGTACTTCATAAGTGCATGGCTGTTGCGAAAATACGCAAACAAAAAGCTGAAGGGTGGGGGGGGGGGGGAGAAGTTTGGGGGCGGGGGGAGCAGAGAATAAGGAGGGGGAAAAATGATACTTTACAGTCTGACAAACAGGCAAGGAGGGGAAAAATGATGCTATACAGTCTGACAAACTGGTAAGGAGGGAAAACAGAATGCTATACAGTCTGATAAACTGGCATAGAAGGATGTAAGTATTACAGTTTGTATCAAAAGTCTTGCTCAACTTAAATTTGTCACTCAGCAACCGTTCGATACAAGTTGTTGAAATTTGCTATGCAGCCTGATAAAATGAGTTATGAGTTGAAGTATCTTCACAGCACTCCGGACACACCCATAGGCGCTCAGATTCCCCTCTCAACATATTCATGGTTAATAGTGCAAGTCGTATTATTAGCAATGATGTAGTCACATTGCTTCCAAAATTCTCGGAACGTTCCATCTGCAATTAACACGGAATCCTGCCAGTCTATTAGCTCTTTCATTACCAAGACAGTTGCATATCCTTGGACAAATATGAAGTTAACTGCACACACAGGCGAGTTTTGAAATGACTTGAGTAAACTGTCTGCGTAGCCAGCCTGCCTCAATTCGCCGGATCATGCTCAAAGCACACACACGCGTGAATAGTCCTGTGATCCCAGCCACATAAAAGCTAGTGTCACCGCCATCAGCTCCATCGTCATGCTGCTGGTAGTCATAGAAAAGGCACTGCTAGCTTATTGAACTCTTCTGCCTGAAAAACGAGGTGTAAATGACCAAGCACTCTTATGTCTTCGTATAACTGACCCGTCTGTGAAGATCACCACATCTGTCTTATCTGACTTGTCACTGATAAGCGCCGCATACCTCGGAATTGATGGCAGCGGGATTCTGCTCCCGACAACTCCTATCAAGCGTCATGACACAGGAGAATGTGAGATTGGACGCTTTAGACGCTGATATCCATTCCTCACCTGGATGGATTTCTGTAAGGCTGCAGACCTGCATGATGGCATCCTCTGCCCTACCAAGCCATGATTTGCCCTATTTAAGCCATTTAATAATTGTGTCCCCGTTTAAAAAAACTTATGAAAACAAACTGCTAGCTTTTATATTGTCTTATTTGCGGTCCATAAAAAAAAAACATACACTTATTCAAAGCAAAACAAATCAGCATCCTTGCGGTTAAATGAGTAACGTGAGGACTTCAAAACATCAAACTGCACGCGTTTCAATGACGTTTTACTCTAATCTGGTCAACTCCAACATTAGTCTCCCATGAGTTATACGAACACAGTTTTTTATTGCATGTGTGAGGCTATCAAAAAAATCACCTGGCATCGCTACACAAGTGAATCGAGCTCTAAACAATTTTCCTGCATTTATTAAAGTAAAGTAAAAAAAGTAAAGATCCCTTTACACGCCCTTAGGCGCATCGGGCATATGGGAAGAGCACCCATATTTTACAGACCAGTCGGCACTCGGTGGGCCTTCTTTATTCCCAGCTCATCCTGGTACCCATTTGAGGCTGGGTCGACCTGCGACGTCCCATACCACGATAAAAATCCACACAGCCCACGCAGGTTTCGAACGCGGTACGTTGGATTACGAGTCAGACTCGCAACGCCTTAGCCACGGACGCAGCACTGCATTTATTAGTTACTGTATATTCTTTTATTGAAGGGCTACACACAATCAAAGTCAGACAAAGATCAAACAAATTTCGCTGCATTAAGAAAATGTCAGAACCTGTGAAATTACAAATTCTGAAATCACAAGGATATGGGAAACCTGCGGCCACGTGCCAAAATTCGTGCTGATCCGTACAAAAGGTTTCGAGATATTTGTTAAATTGTGATGGCGCGACTGTTGAAACGCACTGAAGAACCGATGGACAGTTCCCGTGACGAAAGGCTGTGGACATACAGTATCACCAGCACCTTATGGCTTGTACTGTAAGAAGTCCGCTCTGTGGCTAAGTCGATGCGAACGCTTCGTAATACTGGGGTTGACGTAAATTTGCCTAAAAAAACCACACAACAGCCAGGGGCTGCTGGGGTTGATTCTGTCACGTCCAGTAAAGGATACGCAACTAACCTTTTATTGTAAAAAGAAGGGGCCACTGTTTATGTTTACTCAGGGGTGTATAGATCCATAAGTAGGTATATACTAGGGAGACAAGTAATTTGTTCACCACAATAAATCAGGTTTCAGAATCAACTTTATAGCACACAACACACATCCATAGTTGCTCAGTCTCCACAGTGAAATTAGCAGGTATGTATGTTTAATTATTCCAGTTGTCTTCTGGTTGTAAAGAAACGTAGTCTCCTTGAAACTGCCCTACTTAACCACCGACAGTTAACTCCATATCATGCATCCTTAGGGCAGCATTAGCGCTTTCAAATCCAGCTGCAACTCGATGCAGCCCACTGCCGATGTTCGAAACCGAGTGATTCCCAGGGTTCACCCAGCCTCGATGGAATGGGTACCAGAGTTGTTGTCAGCTGTCCGCACTGGTGGCAGAGCACTTATGGTTTATAACCGCGTGCAATGACGTTGGTTCACATCTCCCGACTTTACCTTACCTTTATCATGCCTCCTTACGTTTGTAGTTTGATTTAGTGTTGTATGAGCAGTTATTGTTCTTGTATAGGTAGTCAATAAAGCAGACTCATTGGCCATTTTTACGACTGTGAAGTAGTATAAAGTTATCATATGTCAAAGGAGAAATGACTAGCGGATATAGTCGACACTCTAAAAGTATACACCAGGTGATATGATTATCTTTACAGATGGCTCTGTGTTGAGCGGTAGATGGGGTGCATGGGGGTTCATAGCAAAAGCGAATGAACGTGGCTAAGTGTAACAAAGCCTGGCATACGATGTCACGACGTCTAGTTTGAGAATGCAGGTGAATGCAGTCATTGCTATCTTCCGCTGGACTGAGAATCAGCTGTACTCACATGACGTAATTGTAATTGGCTCACGGGGCATGTTGAGAAAGGTGGAGACATACATGCTCCATGCAGAGTGGCAAGCATCGTGTCAGAGGTCCCGGGCAATTAGCGTCCTTTGCATATTTTCTCCAGGTTAAGCTGGTGTTTTAGTAAACGAGCTGAAGATATACTGGCCGATTCTGCCCTACTTGTGGATGAAGTAATGTATGATAACCTAGATGTTGTGAGGACTCTTTGGGAGCAAGTGAACAATATGGAGGCACAAAAAGATCGTTATAGTTTTAAGAGAATGCCGCTCGGTGGAGCTACCAGGGATCTGACCAACTGTCAACACTCAATGGAAACTCAGAACGGATGTAGAAGTTACCAGGGATCTGACCAACGGTCAACACTCAAGGGAAACTCAGAACGGATGTACAAGCTACCAGGGATCTGACCAACGGTCAACACTCAAGGAAAACTCAGAACGGATGTATAATCAGACAGTTCCTCGTTCCATCGCAATTGGAACTCTTTGATTGTAGCTGAAGATGGGGACATGACGCTTTTGGAATACAAACATAGGCCATATAAATGACATTTTTTTTTTTTTTTTACTCGGAATGTTTATGTTTGTGTCATAACTAAGATAATAGCACACAAAGTTTATCAACTTGCCAAAATTCAGCACTTTCCGGATGAAGATACATGAAAACTATTTTAAGCGTCCAACATCCCAACACATGTCGACAACTGTTCCCCAGTTTGGGATGATGCCACCGAATCTAATATTAAAAGACTAAGTTCCTTTCAAAATCGCTTTTTACGCTAGTGTCAGACAGAAAACATATTGAAAAAACTGGTGGACGCATAGAATCAGTCTGATAATTTCTCTCCCCCCCCCCCCCCTAAAAAAGAGAAAAAAAGCAAAAGGCTTTTTAAATACAGGCGGCGCATCTGGCATTTAAGAAAAGACGCATATTTTAATACATCAAAGGATTGTAGACCTCTATGGCTGATCTGGTCAGCATCACGCCCACCGCCTTTACTTTTAAGGAAGTAAACTGGTAGCCATTTAAGTCTGGGTCGACATGGGATCTAAGATCATGCTCGAAAAATTCCGGCTCCATGTGGATTTAATCCCACGACTTTAGGATCCGCAAACTAGCGTCTAACAGCAACACCACGGCGGCTCCCAATTAAACAATAAGCAATATGGATTATAATGATCCTACAGTTTCATTAAATTGTTTACACGTTTAAAGTCAAGGGTATCAACTTTACCGCTCGATGGCTCTTTTTCCACAGAATAGATATCCGCTGGGAAACGAACTCAAAAACTGTCAGAGCGCAAAGCAAACTTCTTATCCACTTTACTGCGGAAGCTCCCTTTAATTTACATTAGAAGGATCGTATGAATAATTTACTGCTATTACTCCTACCTTCCATTGTAATAATAAAACGTCTAAATTAACAGAAAAAAAATAAAAAAATAAAACGATAACAATTACTCTGTAAATCACTCTACCAATTCAATATTTTCTATATCTAAAATAGTGCACACGCCTCATAGCCACTCACGGGTTAGATTAGAGGTCATCGCCTGAAGTATGTCGCCTGGTGGCACTAACAAACACACAGGTATCCTGGCAGTAAATCCTGGCCGCTGCCAACTTGGGTTCTGTTACTCACTCAGGCAGCCAACTTAAGACAATAAATGTTCCAAGGCGCTGGTCGCAGGAGGAGATTCACTGACGCTCAAGCGCTGACAGCCGGAGAGGGCGTATCTCAGTTGGTGGGGGAAAGGGGGTGACCAACTGATGGTGTATGTGCTCGTGCAGGAGGACAATCTCATCTTGTCAATCTCGGGGGCGGGAGGGGGTGGGGGCTTGGCCCCTGTGTTTGGAAAAAAGGGGGACGGGGTCTCCCAATTCCTAAACGACAACGTTAAACTGTGGGCCTGGTACTCTAATGAGTGTGAGTTCGATTTCATACTCCTTCTCCTATATCTAAGTGAAAGTGTGTAGAAGATCCTCGAAGTCTTTTTTTTTTTGTAAGTAAGGAATCTGTGCGTGCTGCACAGTTCTATGAGACAACCAGGGGCTCTGCTGACACAAATCTAGTTATATGTGTCGGTTTTGGATTGTTGTAAGGGACGGTGAAGTTGCAAATGTTGAGAAAGCTGATTGTAACATATAAGTCTAGCATTATGTGCACGGAGAGACCAGGGTTTGAATCCGGGGTGAGGTTGGGTAGTTTTTATATCCAAAGCAAAAAAAAGAATCCTGGCCTGCATAGTTGGTGGCGACATATCTGGGTTTTCGTAAATATCTGGGTTTTTGTAAATATCTGGGTTTTCGCAAATATCTGGGTTTTCGCAAATATCTGGGTTTTCGCAAATACTGAGTTGATTATAGATGCGTAGGTTGACCCGACTGAAGGGATAGTTTCGGACTGAAGTGTAAAGCACGAACAGCTTCAGACCCAGGAATCAAGACACGAGTCTATTGATTGATGGCACATTTACCTATTTCCCAAAATGCCTCTCTAAAAGAGCAGAGACAAAGAAAAACGAAAGCAGCTTGCCCACGTTATTAACAAATAGACGTTTATGCAAACTGGTTTCAGCTTTGATTGCTCATTGATTTCCATTACACAAACACGCAATCTCTAATCCACGTTTGGCCACCGTTAATGGGTGTCTCGCTTTTCCATCCCTTCTCATTTGCCCCCATCCTGGCGCGAAGGAAATGTTTAATCCGCTTATACAGTTTTTATCATAATTATGTTTTCCTTTCGACCACAATGTGTGCATGTGTGAAAGTTGTCTTCTTGATCTTCTGCTCTAGGTTGTTCATAATTACTCGTGTTAGATTTGATCTTTCTTTATCCTCCTGTTAATTTTTATTATTTTTTTTTTCTATTCTTTTTCTTCTACCTAATTTCATTTTTCAAACATTTTAGTGAGAAGTTTGAAGTATTGTTTGTTTGTTTACTGTGTAACTGCTTTAGAAAAGTGAAACTGGCTTTCATCACTTGATGAGACCTGGATTAGGAGCATATACCATGGATTTGTATGTGAGTGTGTGTCAGATATTCGGGAGTGCGGGGTAAAGAGCAGGCTGGAAGAGTTGTAGCTGCCTCTCCTCTGGGTGGTGAGCTACTTTATAATAAAGCAGACGTAATAATCAAAGGGACCGTGCAATAGAAGAGACAGATAATCCCTATATTGAAAGACTAATTCAAACTGTGGTAAAGAGAGGTTCTAGGTTATTCTAGAAGATATTCAACATTGAGGCGGAAACACAGACAGACTTTTCATTGGATTGCAACTGGTACTATTATTTAACATACCAACACTTCGTTCGCTACTGAGGAAGAAGACGGAGCACGTGTGGGAATATTCCGAGTGCAGGAATGTAAATTCCTAATTAATTGATTGACTGATTGATTGATTGATTGATTCATTCATTCATTCATTTAATGATTAACCAGCTAGTTCTACATGATTATGCCCCAGATTAGTCATCTATTTGAGTGTTACTTAGTTAATAGAGGTTACAACTTTACTACAGACGAGAGGCACCATAACTGCTTCGTTCCTCTGTCAGTGGCAATCACAGAAATAACCCTCACTGTTTCATTTGATAACAAGTGCGAAAAAAACTTGTCAGTCATAGCAATATCCTGAAGTTTGCACACGCAAAGTAAAAAATGTATGTGGCAGCTGTCAGTGTACTAACACTTACGGTTGAACGACAGTAGTACAGCTCACTTTTGGTGCAAACGGACAATCACTAAAGCCGGCATTTCATCCGTAGAAGTACGCACCATTCTTAAAGTAATCAGCCACCAGTCATTTTAATTAAGTGAACAACACACGGGAGGCACAGCAGACTCATACACAATACACACACACACACACACACACACACACACACACACACAAACTTCCACATAAAATGCACAGCTCACAGTGTCGTATCAAGCATCAACTTAATTTCTTGACGATAGAACATTTAGAATCTCCGTTCAGGTGGCAGAACTGATATCCCAAAACATAACTCAAAGAAACAACTATACAGAATGTCAGAGGTCAGTCGTCTGTCGGCCATTTAGGCTGGAAGTGGATGTCCTATATTAGTGTGCTCCTTGTTGCCATTCTGTTGGGTCATACTCTTCGTGAGCTTTCAACAGCCTTAGTTGAAACATGGCTTTTTAAGATATGCTATAAGTAGTATAAATTCTTGTAACTGGGAAACCAGTGTGTTAATTTTCTTCTTGTTTTTCTTGATTCTTTTCTTCCTAATTGTGTTACTCATGTGCATTCTAATTGATTGTGTTTCTCGTTATATTCAACCTAATTTAGCGTACAAACAGCTCATTAGAGAAATGCTAATAACATTTTTTTAAATATATCTAGGAATTGGATAAGCGGCATCATTTGCTTTCGTACGGCCAACAGAAACCATAATTTTTATCCTTGAAAGGACCATAACGATAGATATACATCAGGTAAAACATGGGCTAGCCACAGACGAGAGCCAGACATGATTCGGACACACACATATGAACCAATTACAGATATAAGTCAAGCAATGACATGATTCGGACACATAAATGAACCAATAACATATATTATTCAGGCATAGACATGATTCAGACACATAAATCAACCAATAACATATATTATTCAGGCAATGACATGATTCGGACACATAAATGAACCAATA